>CAXAMN010006224.1:789025-810724 GCA_963970005.1 Durusdinium trenchii
AGGGGGTCTGAATTGAGCGATCAATTATTAGACCCGGACGTCCCAACACTTGCTTCGCAAGACAAATTCAAGGTATCCCCTAAAGGGCTACCTTTCGTGAAAAGATTCAATGGCATCATCCTCTGCAAGAATGCCTTGCTCTTTGCTCATATGCCAGAAATCTCTAGTCGTATCCGCAAAGGATGCGGTCCTTTTGACCGCGCTCGAACAAAAAAGGGCTTGCGTGCCCCCTAGGTTTCTCTTGGTACACTTCTCAATTTCGTGCACCTGAAACTCTAATGCTCTTGGTACACTTCTCGATTTGGTGCTTCTGGACTCCCCCTCGCTACGTGTGGTGACTTTTGAGGGAGCACCAAACCTTTCTTGAAAGACATTCAAAAATTCCCCCCTCTTCGGGGGGGGAGACTCAAGCCCTCAGATCGTCTTGAAGACGGTGTACCCACACCACAAGTCCAGGAGGCATCCGCGCAAAGACGTCGTCCCGGAGGATGTTATGACCGTGTCCACACACAGGACTGCCCTGCCCTCTGACTCGAGCTCCCTCTGCCAGTACTTCTTGGTGTCCCCGCTGAAGAGGTGAACCACCACTTCTCGAGCCTTCCGGACTCTCCTTCGTTCATGTCGGTTCCAGGGGATTGACTCCCCTTTCCATCCCACCTTCGGCAAGATCCTCACCAGCAGCCGAAGAGGAACCTCAGGGAACAGCTCTCGGAGCTCCTTGAGATGGTGAATCTCCCCCAGCTCCAGCTCGTTCTGGTTCTCCTCCCCGTTCAACACTGCCAACCTGGCTCGTTCCCGGACCATGCTTCTCTCGATCTCCGCAATGAGCTCTCTTCCCAAGCCCTCTCCCACAGTTGGGCACATGCCTTCAATCGTGACATCCAGGAGAGCTCCGCTCGAGTCCGTCAGCGTGAATCTCTCCTTCTCCCAGTAGGCCTCATAGCCTAACGAGATCAGCACCCCCAGCGGCACAGTCTGGACGTCGTTCTGCGTGAGGAGGGTCTTCGTCCACGGAATCTGCCTCAGCATCACAGATCCTTCTGCCAGTTCTACTCGAACCTCTTGAGCCCTCAGCCATTCCTCCTCCGACTCTGCCCTTCTGAGACAGTGAGTCGCTCCTCCGTCGAGGAGGGCACGATCCGTAGTCCTCACCTCCAGACTGCTCAGCTTGACCGCCTTCAGCGAAGCTCTCCCATCACTGGCTGGTCTCAAGCTCTTCAAGAGAGTAGTCGCCTCCGACAGTAGGGCTTGAACTTCCCTAGAGCTAGCTGCCGGTTTTTCCACCCGCTTCTCATCCACCGTCTCCTCGACTGAAGATGCCTGGCTCTCCACCGCTGGCTCCCGCTCATTCTTCTTGACTCCACCACCCTTCTCCGCCTCTTTCTTGAAGGTCTTCACCTGCTTCTCCCCGTCGATCTTCATCTTGACGGCCGGGCAATCCCTCTTGGAGTGCTTGGTTGACGAGCACCCGAAGCAGCGCCCCTTCTTCTCCAGGTTGGTCCAGTCGTGCTTGAAGCGGCAATCCTGTCCTTTCCGGCAGCCCCAAAAGCGACAGGTCTTCTCCTCCACCTTTCCATCGACCTTGGACTTCCCGGCGCCCTTGTCCCCCTTCTCCTCGATCACTGCCGCCATGGCCTTGACCTTGGTCACCGGGGGTGCCGTCTTAACCTCCGCCACGGGCTGCAGCTCGCTGATGGCCAGAGACTCGGCCTCCGCAGTGAGCATGTCCGAGAAGTTCAGCACCGTCTCGAGCGATGGCGTCACGTCCACCCCTAGGGCCGCTCTTGTAGACGACATTCGAAAGGCCACCTGACTTGATGTCCTCCCCACCAACTCTGACATTCGATCAAGAGCTCCCAGGAGGAGGGTGGCGTCCGGGGTGGCAATCTCCAGCTCCTGGGCGCGTCTCAAGCTCCGCCTCCATCCCCTGAGCGCTTCAACCACCTCGTTCATAGTCTGGGGGGTCTTCGGTTCCACCAGTTGTCGGAGAAGTCGAGATCTCTCGGCAAGACCCCCAGGTTGGTAGCGCCTGAACAGCGCGTAGAGCACTTCCACCGAGCTGGTCGTTCTGCTGGCCAGTCTGTTCCAGTCGACTCCAGACTCCCGAGCATTCCGTTGGGACCCTCGGTCGAATGTAGAGCCGCTGAACAGGTTCTGCCTGAAGCCACTCACGGTACGCCATCATGGCGAAGTTCAACACCCCCTCCCACCATTTCCAGCTCGTTGCGCTCAGATCCTTCATGGTCGGGGTCACCAGTTGGATCCAATCTCCCAGGATGAGCGACCCCAAATCACCTTCTCGAAGATCTTGGAGGGGTGGTAGCTCTACCGACCGAATCGCCTCGGCCCACTGTCCTTCGGGTGAACTCGTTCCCAACTGCCTAAACACCGACTGGGCAGCCTGCTCGAGTGGTGAGCCACGGATCAACTCCCTGCTCCCTTCACCGTCGCCTCGGCCCTCTTGATCTGGTCCTCGTTGATGACCACCTTGAAGTCCCCACCCTCCAGCTCCCCAGGATCCAGGCACTTCAGGTACTCCCGAACCTCTTGGAGCGGTACCTCTCCCCATAGTGTCACCCTCCAACGACTTGGGGAACTCCACAATCCTCAAACCGGCCCATGCCTGATCCGAATCATCCATCCTTCCCTTCACGGGAGTATGTGGAGGTGGATCCTTCGGAGGTGATGGTGGTGGTGTCGACATTGGGGGTTTGGGTGCATCCTCAATGGCCTCAACCCTCACCTTTCCCTTCAACTCTTTGACACTCTTGGACTCCTTGATCTCCTTGCGCAGCTCCCCAACCTCCTTCTTCAAGGCTGCGTTCTGCGCCATGACCGCCTTCAGGAGTTCCTTGACGTCCATTGAAACCCCCCGCTCCTCATCCGCAGGCTCCACCCGTCCTGAAGGTTGGGGCCCGTCAGCTTCTCCCTCAGGTAGGGCCGCCGGCCTCATAGCCCTCAGCCGAGCTTCAGCCTGCATCCGCTCGCTCCAGAACGGGTTCACGGGCACCATCTTTGCCCCCTCACCCTTTCCTTTACCCGAAGCTTCTCCTCGTCGCTGAGGGCCATAGGTGGTAGGAGGACCTTGGGCCAGGACCATGGCCGTCACCGGGACCAAAGCGTCCTGGGCGTCCTCCAAAGCGAGGACCTCGTCCTCCTTGGCGCTCTCCATTGAGCCTTCCTCCGGCGTGCCCGCCGCCGAGCCGCCAGCCGCGCCACCAGCCGCCCGCGCCGACGCTCGCGCCGACATGGGAGCCAGCGACCAGTGGGTCCTCGCGACCCGTCCCTGGGTGGCCTTCCTACCCGGCCTATCGCGTTGGGCTCATAACCCGCAAAGGATGCGGTCCTTTTGACCGCGCTCGAACAAAAAAGGGCTTGCATGCCCCCTAGGTTTCTCTTGGTACACTTCTCAATTTCGTGCACCTGAAACTCTAATGCTCTTGGTACACTTCTCGATTTGGTGCTTCTGGAGTATCAACCCCTACCAACATTGCATTTGAATCTCAGAAGTCTTCAAAAGCATCACCCCGACACTAATGTCTACGCTTTATTGATAATCAAAGTATAAGCCTTCAAAAGCACCACCTCCTACAATAAAGTTTACACCTTTTTGAAGGTGACCCTGTTTTGCTTAAACAGTTTGAACCTTTTCATGTTCTTCCTTTCAAGGACACCGAAGGAAATCAACACGTTGTTCAGTTTGTGCTAAAAGTCTGCATAAGAATGTGTGGATTGAAACTTTTCCTTCTCCAAAGTTCTCCGGTCGACCAGATTTCAAATCCTTTGGCTGTGAGCCCTTGATGAAATCCCTGATTTACCCAAATATTGCAAGGATCGATCCCCCAAAGGGGAGGGATGGTGACATTCGTCAGAGATAACGACATCATGTGGACAATTTGATTTCTATGAAGCCACGAGTCGCGTTCTGTCCTGCGGCGATTTGCTGCAGGTGCAATTCATTGGCACGCTGGCCAATGATCCCTCTCCCCCACTAGCCACAAGTGCAACTGCTCGAGCGAAGAGATAAATCTTCTAGTTGAATATTCTTGTGATTCCTTTATTGACAAGAACAAACTCAAACCAAGTGACTGCTACTTAAAATATTGTAATATCTTTAAGGTTGAACTAAGAACTTCAACTGGTTGGTAAGAGGAGAAGCTCGCAGAGATGTCGCTACTTTCTGCTCGGGTTCTTCAAGGAAGCTCCCTCCATGTCGAATTAATTGCATTGAACTAAATGCATTTAAGTAGTATATTGTTTTATGACCTAAATAGTAACGAAATAATTACAAGTTACTTTAATTACAATCTAGTTGCAATCCAATTTCTATTAAATTTAAGGTCTTTGATTGCACTGAATGGCCGAATAATCCATGTGGATCTCGTTAAATAGCAACGTGGCTGTCGTGGCTAACTACGCAGTAGTTATATGCGAACTTACCTACGAGTACCGTACCAGCATGAGATGTTCGAAAAAGCCCTGAGAACAATGTTTGAACGGTCTTGAAAAGACCAACAAGCCTTCAGTTATGTATGCCAACACTTGACGCTCATACTCTTCTGCGTTGAGGTCCGTGAAAGGATCTCCACTCTCATCTTCATATCCGCGACCAAGTGCCTTCCATCAATTCACATGATTGATGTTTGTACAGGCGATACGAATATTATATTATATTGTTGGATTCAACTGTATTGCTATTATAGTTTTATGTCTGACCCAGTGAGTTGAATCTATATCATGCAAAATCCAAAGGTTCCATCTTGAATGAACCTAGGGTCAAGCACAAACCTTACCTTGTTTCCTGTCAGAACTCAAGTGATCGCCTGGGCAGGCCGCGGCTGCAGGTCCCCCTCCAAGTCGCCCCAGAAACGCCCAGCACCAAAGCGGGGCCCATCGCCCCGCATGGAACGTCATGGTGATATGCTGGCAAGGTCCTGGTGCCCTGCATTCAGCTACCAGTGCTTGAGTCAACACATGTCGGCCCCGGTCAATGCAAGTGGGCACGAGCTGGTTCTTAACAATACCGGTCCATGTTCCATTAATTTTTGGAGCATGTGCGGTTTTGCATTGTGGCCACAATGTATTGGAGCATTACATTACTGAGAACATAGGTGAGTTGTGGCAAGGCCCTGTACATGGCAAGACAGCTTGAACCAAACACTGCAGCTATAGGGGTTGGCACAAGCACAGGCAATCCCTTAAGACAGCACATCTTAGTCTCTTAGAGTGCCATGGAAGCTCACGCTTGCAAGTTCTATATATATATAAATTAGCATACTTGTAGCATTTAGGTAAGCAGCGTTTCTGGCAATCACCTCACCTGCTCATCATTCACCATGGTGGCCGCAAGAAGGCTCGTGATCCTTGCCAGCACTTCCCCCTGATGAGCCTAAGCGTCGATGGATATGCGAGACAAACTCTGGACATGATGAACCTTTTGCTTTCCACTTATGCACGGCTTAGCTAAGACTTAGTGACGGTGTTGTTGGATCAGGGATGCGCACCTCGGTCTTCTTAAGCCACTGGAAGAAATCCAGATCCCAAAAGATCAAGCTCTTCAGGAAATGGACCTCAGGGACTGCCAAAGGGTGCTAGTCACCTTTGGACAATGGAGCAGACTAATGCTTGAGCAAATAATTTATCCAAGAAAATGTGCGCACTTGCAGGTGCCACAACCAAAAATCAGCAACCAAGGACACCCCGTTCAGCAAAGCCACAACATCCTTCAAGGCTCTCCGTGCGTCTGCTTTCCACTTGTCCGCCTCCTGTATCTGTACTGCAACATTTACGCCAGGTGTTCGAGCGAGCTTCGACAAATTGTGGCAAACAAAGCAAGATCAGCATGTAAAAACATTTGGAACATGTCACGGTGTTGGACCTGGACGTAGGTCGTGCTACGGAAAGACCTACGAAGAGAGTATAACATATCGTTTTCCGTGCTCTTTGTGGAAAAGACGCCCGTTGTGTGAGAATGCATCGTGCTTAATGGGATGTTCTCGCCAAACACAATGATTATGCCTTCTGGTGCAAATGGCAGCAGGTTTGGGACGAACATGGACAAACTAACCTTCGTTGATGTTGATTGCGATTGCTGTGGAATTCATGGAGTGTGCCTTAAATCTAGCACCAAGATGTTGCATTCTATTGTGTAGGCACACATGTGGGGTCGGCGGAACCTACTGAGAGTGTTGGGATTGCTGCCAGGAAAGGGTTTCCTTACACCTGTTCTGGTAAGCCTTCTGTATGCTCGACAATTTGCAATGGAGACATGGTTCTGATTTGGCGGACATACTGTGCAAAACAGTCATGGGATGCGTGCAAAAACGTGCACTGTGCCAATATATACACATGCGAATGCAGTACGAATCAATACATCAAACTGAAGGAAACCACGCGACAAGGACAAATCATGGAGTTTGCTTGACTAACAATTTGAATTTCATTTCTCGTTGTCAAAACATCCCAAGCATTTTTTTTTGATCAACTGTCACCCGACACGGACGACTCTGGAGAAACTGGGCAGCTTCATGATTCATGCAGCTCTAAAATAAGCAGTCGACATAACCAACCAACAACCACAGGAATTAAACTCGTCCTAGTCGCTGGTCAACTTTATGATATAATGTCAAACTCGGTCTTTCCTGTCTTTCGACATATGCCCCTCGTATGCCACCAGCTTGTTCCGTGTGCTGCAGAAAATGAGAAAATGCTCTGATACGCATGTCCGCATGTCCACAATCACATGTATTTCTTTCTTGTTTCATACTTGCTCCACAAAAGTGAGCTTCAGTTTTGCGAGTCTGGCAGTGACAGTGAAGAGTGAACGTCTGCCGATCTGTGTGCCTCCTTCGGCGCCTCTGCTGCTTGGCGAGCCAAATGACCCGCACTGGTAAGATGCGCCTTGAGGTGGACATGTCAGAAGCAAACAAAATGGCTCTTCTGTGGCGTGTGAAGCGACACAGACTTACGATGTCTTGTGGGCATATGGATGCTCAAGACCCTAGCCACTAATTATGTGTTGTGAGTTTTGAGCAGGCCTATCACCTCGGCTACAAGTAAGAGCCCAACTTGCACGAAGGATTGCGGCCTTATTGGAAATGCATGTTGCATATGGTCGGACAAGGAACACAGCCGAAGAAATGCCTTGCCAAGTTCTTGCAGGCATATGCAGGCATCATCTAGTGGTACAGTCAGTGAGTCAAAAGGATGCAAATGGATGATCATGACCCTAGAGAAGTCAGCAAGCGTCTGTGAGACCTAAAGCAGAGTTGGAGCTCCCAACAAATAGAGGCTGTCAAATTGCGTCAGCAGCACTGAAGCCCACACAACCACCTCAGGTAGAAGCTTGTTCACTGCCAGACCCAGTGCTGCAATGTATATACCCAATTGTCTGTCAATCCATCCATAAGTTCAACTTCAAGTGGTATCAAATGATCAAATGGTTGACATGCTTGAGCACTGAGGTGTCCCGACCTTTTCAAGAACGTACATAACCGAGGCAGGCTTCAAGCACATAAACCTGTCCTTCCGGTACTTTTGGTTGTTGAACCAGTACTCCCTCAGTTGCCAAGCTCACCCAGGCAAAAGCACAAAGCCATGAGCACAACATCGATTTAGAAAGGCATGTATGACTATGAGACGGTCAGCAGGCAAGCATCCAAAGCTTCATTTGGACTTGCCATTGGATGTTGAAGTATTTGACAATGTTGTCCTGTCACACTTGGTGGGACTGGGATTTGCCACTCCACATCGTAGAACAGTATTGGACCAATGGAGTCAAAACATGCCAAAAGCACAAAGAAACTTCACTTCAATCGTGAAAAGAAGCATTGGGACTGGGGCAGTGTTTCTTTTAGCTTGCATCAACTCCTTGCACCTTAATTGCACGTCGAAACAATCCTGAAAAACGGACAGAGATATATTAGGATAAAACGATCACTCAATGCGAATTCACATGTCGTAATTGCATTTGGGTTGTGCTTGTTTGCATTTTGAGATATTTTAATGCTGATCGGTGCAATTGCTACAAGAATCATGTTCCAATACACTTTCTGTCAAGATTCTGAGGGGGCCATGAAACACCAAATTAAACCATAGTATTATATGTGTGTTCCAATCGGTGCAGGGCAAAATGTCTCATCGTGCTCGGACTGTCCGGCTGTTGTGCCGGCCATGCCTCCATCTCGGCTCGGATCACCCATTTGACAGGGTTCTTCTCCTTGTGGAGGTGAGTTGCGGTATCACACGCCGTTCAGCTTTCAATGCAAACAGCTGACAAACACTAGCAATCCCGAGTCTCAAAAACTTAGGGCATGCGGTGAATTGGGTAAGACATGGTACTGTAAAACAATAATATATATATATATTATATAATTACATACCTGTGATCATATGTAGGCTGGCGTCTCACATTGTATATCATTTTGTTAACGGTCCTTGTTGATCCTCTTCTGGGGTGGCCTAATTCTGTGAAAGGTTGGTCCAAGTGTAAGGAAAACAAGGCGACCGATGGCCTCTCCACACGGGTAAGGGATCAAAAAAATAATTTTAAAAAAAGATACAAAAAAAATATTCAACGGGGATCAATAAAAAAATAAAACGGGAATCAAAAAAACATATTCTAGCCCACTGAGGATGGTTGGGGTGGTGGTAGTAGTAGTAGTAGTAGTAGCAGTAGCAGTAGCAGTAGCAGCAGCAGCAGCACCAGCGTAGCAGTAGCAGTAGCAGCAGCAGCACAGGACCAGAGGACCAGGAGACCGGAGGACTAGGGGACCAGTGGACTGAAGGACCAAGGGACCAGGGGACCAAAGGACCAGCGGAAGAGAAGGACCAAAGGACCAAGGGACCACATTACCAGAGGACGCGCAGACCACAAGGCCAGGAGAGCAGCAGAAGAGGCCTATCAAGGAATATTTATTTTTTGATCCTGTTTTTATTTTTTTTTGATCCTGTTTTTATTTTTTTTGATGCTCTTTTTATTTTTTTTGATACCTATGCCTCTCAACACCCCTGGACCATTCGTGGTGGGAAGTTCGAAGGTAGTGCAATGCTACCGCTTCAACTTGCAAACCCCCCAGTCCACCCAGTCCTGAACACAGGCCTCTATATTCGAGATAAACAAACTCATCCGGGCTGAATCAGCCTTATGCTAACCCCCCTTACATTGTGCCTGAAAGCTACGTAGAAGCACGTATATATAATATATGTCCTAGCTGGCCTGCTTGTTCAAGAGCTCGTGCAATTCGTTCAGCTTGAGCTGCGCATCCTTCCTTGGAGTCCAGCTACAATCATCTTTCAGTCCTTGCGGTTTGTTGTTTTTAATATATATATATATAGTCTATTCAGCTCATTTTAACTTAAACGCTCACACATTGGATTCTGCTCCTGCTGGCTGTATGCAAAGCATCTCTCAATACTCAATAACTATATACTCAATTAAATTGTGACAGTAGTTCTTGTGGATTCACAAACTGAAAGCTCCCGCTTCAGGCAAGACGCCTGTCATCCTGTCGCAGGAAAGGCAAAACTTCCAGCACAGAGAAGGCCTGGTGGAACGAGAGATGGTCAGGGACAGTGCACATTAGCACATAGACCATTCCAACGCATCCCTTCTGCCTCTCGTCATTGTTGCCCTTTTAGACCAGTACCAGCCGGTTCGCAAATGTAAGACAATGACGATCAAACGTTGCATGCATTGTGCCTCCTGCAACTCTGGTGGCCGACCTTTGCTCATCATTGCATCTAGTTGTGTCCTGCGAGCATCTTGGGGTTGACGACGTGCTCTTAGCCTATCTCTAAGTGCTGCACCGAATCCGTAGCCTTTTACTAACGATTCTCGCACCTGTCCTTGCCGCTTCCACTGCTCGGTCTTGAACTTCCTGCTCGGCTCAGTGAGGATCTAACAAAAAACTGCGCAGCTATGCCGTAACTATGCCGTGATAATACTGCCTGTCCGGTCTGTCGTAGAGTTGGCTAAAGTATGCTAGCTTACTCATCAACGGATTACAAAAAAGATCTGACGAGGGATAAAGAACCCCTGAGTTGGTATCTTTGTCCTGGCTGTCAAAAATGTTCAGCCCTACATGTCTTCATTCTGATCTTGTTCTAGCTGCTAGCTCTTCTCAGTCCTCTTTGGTGAGGTCGGCGTCCAGGGATCTCCAAGGGCTCTCAGGGACAAGTGCCTCATAGTTTTTTGGACTGCTGACTAGAAGGATCCGTGGAAGAAAGCATATCACGTTTTGGCATTCATTGCACTGCACAAGTATATATTATATATAATATATGTATTATTATATGTCTATTATATGTGTGATAGTCCGTGCCGATTGAGTTGATTGAACACGAAGTTATGATAAAATCGATCTGGCGTGCCGCCTGGGTCCTTTCATATCTGACAACATCTGTCGGTCCACGAAGCAAACAGCTCAAGAGGCCTTGAGTCGGGCGGTCATGAAGTTGATGCTTTGCCTCGTTGCCGCGCAGCAAAATACACCATTTCTAAGCTGGAGCCATCATGGGATTGCTATATGCCCGCACCATCCCTTACCACAAGTCGTTGGAACTCCTGTGCATAAGGCATGCGAGTAGTGACTGAATGTGGCTGACAGTTTGTTGGTCAGCACTTGGCTCTGGAGCTGAAAATCTCAACATCGGTTAGGTCCCGATGGTTTGGGACCTATCGCGCAAGCGAGTCCTCACTATGCAATCCTTACAAGGTGGCCACAAGGCAGTTCACCCTTCCGGGCTGTGGACGAACTAGTGTTGCACTGTCCACCAAAATAGCAACCAAGCAGCAACAAAAACAACAAACAAACAAACAAGCAAACAAGCAAACAAGCAAACAAACAAGCAAACAAACAAACACAACAACAACAACAACAACAACAACAACAAGCTACAAGCTACAAGCTACAAGCTACAAGCCCAAAAAACTGCAGCCCCAGTACAACATGTCTTGTTCCTTTGTCTCTACAAGGGGGTGGAAACAAAATCTGCAGCCCCGTCGTTGCTTTTTGACCCCCCACGAAACAACCAGCCAACAAGTGCTTTTGCCAGTAGTGGTAGTGCTTGTACTAGTGCTAGTACTAGTCGTGCTAGTACCTAGTAGTAGTCGTTGTTAGTAGTCGTAGGAGTAGGAGTGCGTAGGAGGAGGAGGAGGAGGAGGAGGATGAGTAGAAGTAGTAGTAGTAGTAGCAGTAGTAGTAGTAGTAACCTAACAGTACTAGTAGTAGCAGTAGTAGTAGTAGCAACCGGTCAGCTCAGCTAAGCCTCTGTAAAACTTGTACTTAGAGCCTCTACCGCATCCTAGCGGCAAAAACTGCAGCCCCCTGGTTGTTTTTGGACCCCCCCTCAAAAGGTGTTGTTGTCTCTACCCCCTCCTAGAAACAAAGACTGCAGCCCCGTTGTTGTTTTTTGGACCCCCCTCCAGAACAACACCTCAAAAACACTAAAAACGGACCAGCCCAGACTTCAGTGAAACAGTGAAACAAGTCCAACAAGTCCACCTACTTACGAAACCAACATTCGCTCAAACCTTCAACCGTATCCCTAACCTTGCCCCCTTGAAGCTCCATAGTTACAACATGTGACAATTATGTTGGGCGGTTGTTTTTGTTTCTACCACCACCACCAACAACAACGACAACGACAACCACAACAGCAAAAGCAACACCACCACCACCACCACCAACAACAACAACAACAAAATAAAGCAACAGCAACAACAACAACAACAACTCTAATTAGAAAGGAACTTCCCCTGAGGTTGGTGAACCCCTGACAACCCTAGTGACCCTACTGTTTTGATCCAGGAATCCAGAAATTTGTCTAAGGCAAAACAGTTCTGCACATGTCAATGAAATCAAACACTTCGTCTCACAATCACAAAAGCCGCATCCAAGGAAGTCACTCTGGCAGTTTGTTCAGCTCCTGCCATCGTTTGGATCCACCGAGGGCTGTCATCGCTGTTTGCCTGAGTCTGGGCGAGGGCACTGGCCGAACCCTTGGTGGATGGAGACTTGTCGCATGCCGTTCAGCCCCAGCCCAGCCACAACGGCAAAGTTTCCCGATGTTGATCGGAGCTGGCTATATAGCCACCAAGAACAAACAAACCTCTGCGTCTGTGTCTGTGTGCGTCTTTGACTCGATGCCGCTTGTCATCTCGACACTGCGCATGCTTGCCTGTACAAACTGCACATCCTCCAAACCCTGGAAGGGACTTTGGGGTTTCAATCTGGGTCGGCAAACACAGTTCTCACCAGTGATCTGCCGAAAGAAGGCACGCATGGCCGGTCCCACTCGCAAACATGATCCCACTTGCCAAGGCACCCATAAATTTGAAGTGTGTCTTTGAGCTCCTCAAGCCAATGACAAACAAACAAATTGTCCATCCAAAAGTGCAGCCTTTTCAATATGTCTCACAAATGGCATGTTCACTTGTCGGTCTTTTGAGGCGTTGGTTGTTTTTGTTGAAATGACTCGTGACGACGGAGGGCGACCGTGTGCCTTCCCCTGAAACACCTTGGCACTGCTTGTTGCTGCCTGCCACAAGCGCCGACAAGCCGAGGTGACTATCCTTGGAGCGGTGGGCTCAAGCAACGGCATGATTTCAAGTAAGTGTCTTTAGTTCTTTAGGAGATCGATAGGTCAAGCGATCCTTATCCCCGTACCTCACATAAGGTTTAGACTCAGAATTTCATTGGTCCTGGAACTATGGATCGTGTGGCGTATGGATTATCATAGGCTGGATGCAAGTTGTATGATTTGCACCCTCGTTCTGCCAATTCCTGGACTTGAACGAAATCTGCCTGGCAAACCGCCATGTCATCCACAAAATGAGCATCGTAAATTGTTGTCTGCCTTACCCAGGGGACCATGTGTGGCTTTCTCTCTGTAGGTGGCCCCTCCACAAGAGGAACAGCACGTTCAGGTCTCTGACCGACACGTCGGGCTGACACTTTCTGTTCGTCTGCTTCACTTTCCAAATTCCTTACTGCTAAGGCGCTCCGACTTCGGTTCTTGGCTCAAGCAGTTGCAACCAACCGCTTTCTCGTGAGGACTCCGTGTCCTTAGTTGTCCGCTCAAAAGCTAGTTTCGTGCAAAATAGCTTTAGACTTGCTTCAACCTGATTCTATCTATGTCAGGCATCACAAATTCAAATATATAATATTTCGAGCAGTTGCACATCTCCACAAAAGTGAGTCTCATAAAATGTTGGTAAATTTACATGGGTGCTGAGGAACTGAGGAACACACACACATGTAAACCAACACAACTAGTCAACTAGTCATCCGAATTCCAAACCAAGTGCAAGGACGAGCGTCAAGCAAGCCCAGCAACGAACTGTGTTTTCAGCGACAACCTGGATGCATGTGCAAATGGTTGCACTTTCATCCTGCTTGCACAAGAGCGTTACCATTGCTATCTTGCATGTTCATGTCCAACGTTGATTTAGATGCCCGTGGAATCGACGGATTCCGCTGGCCCGGAGTCTTGCCTTGCAAAGCTCCAGCCATGCACCACATAGAATCGCCTTGCTGAGGGCCGGCGTTTTCTCTGTCATCCATCGTGTTTTTATGCAGTGGCGCGCTTCTGCCATTCAAGATTGGGCACCAGCCATAGGGTCAGGGTCCAGCAGTTGTGAGATTGGTGTGCGGTGTGCACCAAGGATAATATAGTTTATCCGGAGGACTCCCCCGAACACGCTATCGAAGAATGCACTATGAAGCCACATGAAGCCATCGCGTTCATGCAAAGATTTCACACTCCACATCACTAATGATAACCCATGATAACAAAATTACCATATAAATCAGTACAAGTAGGAGGCCGGTCCACCAAATTCAAATAGAATAATTGGCACAAGAAACGTGTTCCATTGCCATGGCAACATCAGCAACTGCTAATTGGATGGTTGTGGATGGGCTTTGTTTTAATATATTTATATGTATTCTTTCATCCAAACTCATTGCTCGAGAGGCCAGTTACCACTTTGCAACCTGGCAGCCTCAAGGATGTATGACCAACGTTTGGCGAAGTCCACCAGCTGCTTGAAGTCCACAATTCGATCCTGGACATCCTCACCTGGGACAAGCTCCCATGTTTCGCCGTGGCTTTTCGACAAGATGCGGTTGGCCGAATGTGCAACAAATGTGCAAATGCTCACGTGGCACAAACAGTTTCTTGGGCCACCTGCTAGTTGAGAACTGATCCAGTGAGTTACTTGAGTTGGTTGGACCGCCAAAAGCTCTGAAGTCACGTGACTGTGACCCTGTTCTGGCTGACAGTCCGTAAGGACCAAAAATTTGGGCTTCACGGTCTGCGGCTGTTCAGCTAACAGCCATTCGCTTAGAGCGTTCTCGCGGCCGCTGGTCTTGTCCTGAGCTGTGAAGCAAACTCCGATGATGCTTTCATTTGAATGTCACTTAGAAAGGCACCCAGCACCTGAAACTGTTTATGCAATCTGAGGCTTGGATCCAACATGGGTCCTGTCACTGAACAGTAAGCCAAACTTACAGACTCTTATGGTGCACAGTATGCTTACGCCAGCGGATATGGGCCAATCACTCTTAGCTCCAAAGTCCCTGCATGCAAAGTCGAACAACTGTGAGGGCCTTCTTGAGTCGACGGCAATTGGCCCAGCATTGCTCGGTATTGGACTCCAAGAAACTCGAGGTCGACTTCGCCAATTCCAAGTGGTCCTCACGGGGGACATAACAAATCATAACATGTACACCGCAAGGTCTTGCATCATCCTCTATCCATGGATAGGTCTTCTACCTACACTTAGGATGGAGCCCAAAAGGATTCACAATGAGCACAATTCAGATGGTTAGAAGATGCTAGAATATAATTGAACCTGCTGCTGGCACAATGCCACTGTCTGCATGCCTCCCCGAAATGATTGAGCATATTGAGAGCAAAGGTGCTGCAAGCAAAGCAAACCAAAGTGCCAAAACGCAAGAACTGCCACTGCTTCAAAATTGTGCGGCCAGGCCAAAGTACTTGCCACAAAGGCAACGTATCTTTCCATCGAGTTTCCTCATGTCACGAAGATCTTGCAGGCATTGGCTGAAACCCTCGCAGATTTGTTCGAAGTGCTTGTTCAGCTCTGCGCCAGCTTGAATACCTGGCTGCAAGCCCTTTGGCGTATTGAAGGCAATTGCTCAAACCAATACCCCCAATGCGTAGAGGCTGTCAAAATTGAGCAATCGAGTGTTTTTTGATTGTAATGCCTTATAACTAGTCAGAGAAGTGAGTGTATCAAGCATCAGTTGATTGAGTTTATGAAACGAACATGTTATATAGATCATGTTGGTGCACATGTGCGTTTGCAACACCACGAAAAATGACTGGACCACAACCAACTGTTAATATACCTAATTAGTAAACTGTCCACCCAGATTTTGAAGCAAATGCACTCTGCCGAGCTAATGGCCCCAAACATGTTGCAACTCTTCCAATTCCAATATATCGTGATTTTCAAAGGGGGGACTCAAATTCCTGTACAAAATGAGATACGGGCTTTGGACGTCAAAGGTTCTAGCATCGGTTTTGGCAGTCGCATGCCAGACATTCTTATGAAATCGGGACACATCTATATACAGTAAAGTAAATAACTGTGTGCATGCTAATTGGAGATGGATCAATAATGATCAGGTGTTCAGCAATTCCGTGCAAACAAAAGTGCAAAGCGGACTGCATCACCCTAACCCCTAAAACCCCAGTTGATTGGAGAAAGCATGGCAACTACACATCCTGGGCCATCCTGGGGATAAAACTATATCATTTAATTACCATTTGGCCTTTGAGGGTGCTTTACCGTACCCACAGCTCATACCGCAACCACCTCGCAGTTGGCATGCCCTTCAATGTCAGCAATCACAAAATTCCAGCTGAACAAACATAGACTAATATCATATCTAACAATATCCAACTAATATGCTTGGTGAACCGTCACAACGTAACCGCTTTTGCAGATTGCCGCTCCAATTACATGATAGATGATGATAGTAACTTCTCCAAACCAAAGTACGGTACTTGGCAATGGCTTTTGGCATCAATTATAGCCACTGGTCAACAAATTGGCTGATCTTCCACCAAAGGGACGTGGAGAGACAAAGGTCTTGGCCATAGCCATCACTGTGAAGGAGCCCAGGCGCAAAGCGTATCCAGGAGAGGATTCCTCGCACACACTTGTCATGCAGATGGGCCAATTCTTAGGTGAGTCAAATGGACTCCAAGGACTCGAAATAGCCCGAACCTTTTCAGAAAATTTCAGAAACCCCCATTTCAGCTTGCTGATGTCGCTCTGGCTCCGGGAATGCACACAAAAACGCCGCGGCGTCAAATGTGCGCAGGTGGATGGGCTTCCTACACACGAATACATAAAATGTGTTGTATGTATGTGTGCATATGTGCATATTTGTAGGCCTGTGTTCTCCTAGATTTCACTTGGCTTGGCGGAAGCGCACCTTTGGACTCTGTTCTCTTCCTGATTTTTTTGTGTGCTCTTTCAATTCTATAGTAAAATGCATGTACATGCTGCAGCCAATGAGATTCTACAGTACTAAATTACTAAATCTGAAGCCCCTACGAACATCCAATAATCTCCGGCCTTCAGCTGCTTGGCCGATGCCCAGGCATTCCGCAAATTTGCTGATCCTAAGTTGGTTCGCTTAACGAATCTAACTAGAAGGGCGCCACAAAAGGTTGGGTTTCGCCCTCGTCAACGTTGCACTCTCGCGGGGCCTCTGATTGCATCTGCTTTCTCGCCCCTTCGGGTTTCTCTTTCCCAGCTTATCCGAGTTTTTTTCGTTCCGCTCGCACCGCTGAGGTTGCCTTACCAAGGGTCGCTCCATACCTGGTTTGGCCCTGAAGGCCTGGTGCAAATGCCGAAGTGCTTGGACCACATGTTTCCTCCGCAGGCCCTCCTGGAGGCGATCACCGAGCAACGAAAAGTATATGTTGTGCTGCTCGCAACGATCAATAGATGAGGTCATGAGGTCATACACGGCCTTTGCCTATGAACTACTCACCAAAAAGGCCCGCTCAACACCGCAATGTGCAGGATCCTACCAAACTCCGACAATCCTTTCAAAGAGAAAGCACTGCTGAGACCAGCAGCATCAAGCACATTGATCGCACAAACTTGGGCCTTCTTGCTGGGGGCCTTTGCCTCTTCGACCTTTGTCAGCCTCTTCAGCTCGTCCTAGCGCCACAGAGACACGCAAACTTTAGGCTTCGCTGTAAAAGCCCGGGGAGGGGGTGCAGCAACCTGGCTCGAGCCTTCTCAGCTTTTTGTGTTGTGATCTCCTAGCTACACTTGGACCGGAATTCAGACTGTCACCATTAAACACAAAACTATGAACTGTGGATTAGTGAGGCAACGTCGGGGGACCTGACTGAATGATAGTACCCACAGCGTTCGGGGAGCATCACAAGCTTGACTAAACTGATTGCTGCGCGTCAGTGGAAGTTCTGCATTCCCAACAATGATAAAACACGATGAAACTTAGGTCCTCTTCAAAAAGCGCTTGGCGTTCTTCTGTTGTCAGCTTGGCCAACACAGCAGCAGGCACAACGCCTAAAAAGGCAGCATATTGAAGGTCAAAACAATTGGATAGAACGCAAGCTTGATTGAAGGATGCACCGCAGCACAGCTGAATCCGACACGGTTGTGGGATGCTGAAGGTATTTATTCAGGTCTTCACAGACAGAGGGAAGGGTGAGAACAACATCCAATTATCCGCCGACCCCACACCGTGAGGTGAGGCGTGACTGTCGATGTTAGCCGTAGGCTTAAGCCTTAGCCTTAGCACTAGGCCTTAGCCTTAGCCTTAGACTTAAGCCTTAGCCTTATCCTTAGCCTTAGACCTAGTCCTTGGCCTTAGACCTAGACCTTACCTCCCCTACCCCTCCGGACCCTTGTTGCAGTGAC
This sequence comes from Durusdinium trenchii, assembly GCA_963970005.1. Classification (NCBI taxonomy): domain Eukaryota; class Dinophyceae; order Suessiales; family Symbiodiniaceae; genus Durusdinium; species Durusdinium trenchii. The sequence goes on from CAXAMN010006224.1 coordinate 806,964, forward strand.
GAAATCCGGTCCTAAAAGCTACGGAATTCTCCGGGAAAGCGACCTGATGGCGACCTGATGGTGCCCTGGATTGTCCAAGATTCTGCCATCCCAATTGATTTACATCTTGGGGCACCCTCTCGACCCGCGCGGGAAAATAAGCACGGTCCAAAATGGTCCTGGGCTCGAATCCCGGGCTGGTCGCGGCGTGGTCCCGGCCAATGCCCTTGCTTTTTCGTAGATTTTGTCAAGTTTTGTGTTGGTTTATGAGATTTTCAAAGGCTTTTCTGGCATTTTCCTAGGAATGCTCTAGGCTTTGTCTAGATTTTGTTATGTTTTCGGCTGGATGCTTTTCCAAGAATTTTCTAGCGCTTGCTGGGAGGTACCCAAAAAGTCGACTTTTTGGGTACCTGCTGTGGTGGTGATGGGTTGGGTCACCGGGAGAAACCGATCGATTCAGCACAAGTCCGGGCGCCGAGTCGACTTTTTGGGTACCTGCTTTGGTGGTAATGGGTTGGGTCGCCGGGAGAAACCGATCGATTCAGTACAAGTCCGGGCGCCGATACGTGTGGCATTTGAATGTACCCTAGACCATGGGCAGCGCTCTGCGGCCCCACAGGCCGCAGAACCCAACGCGTCACGGGGTTCATGCAAGAGCTGACGTCCGATGGTAAATCTGGGAGGTACCCAAAAAGTCGACTTTTTGGGTACCTGCTTTGGTGGTGCTGGGTTGGGTCTAAATTCTTGGGCAATGATATCCTTTATGGGGAGGAGGGTTCAGCATTACGGGGTTCATGCAAGAGATGACGTCCGATGGTAAACCTGGGAGGTACCCAAAAAGTCGACTTTTTGGGTACCTGCTTTGGTGGTGAAGGGTTGGGTCAAAATTCTTGGGCAATGATATCCTTTATGGGGAGGAGGGCTCCGCATCACGGGGTTCATGCAAGAGATGACGTCCGATGGTCAATCTGGGAAAAAAATACCGCGGTCCACCCGCGCTGCTCCGTCCTAGAACCAACACGCCACATGGCGCGGACACGGGCGACAGGCATGCGAAAATCTTACCAGAGCCTTTCACGTTACCACGGGCACTGGCCGGACCTCGTCCAGCGCAAAATCTAAACAAAGCCTAGAGCATTCCTAGGAAAATTCCAGGGCATTTGCCGGGAACACTAGAATCAAATAGGTTAACAATAGATTAATCAATTTTTGGGGAAATCTGGGAACCTAAACACAAGAGGAAGTCCTAGAAAATTCTACAACAATGGAAGAAAATAGGTTCGCAATTTTCTACGCATACCTGGGAAATCCTACAACTCCCTTTTACAACAAACCCCGGGTCCGGAAAGGTAAAAAAGTAAGGTCTAAGTCTAAGGCTAAGGCTAAGTCTATGGCTAAGTCTATGGCTAAGGCTAGGCTAAGGCTAACACTAAGGCTTAAGGCTAACATCGACAGTCACGCCTCACCCCACCTCTCTGGCTAGAGCAAGGCTAGCGCTAAGGTTCTATCCCTTGGGGGTCGGCGGCTGCAGGCGGTAGCCTGGTAAATATATATATATATATAATATATATATATATTCAGAAGATTGAACGCGTGACTCCAAGACTGGCTTGTGGTGTCCTGGAGTCTTGCGGATTTGTTGTTGTGAAGCATCCGGCATGCTAGAAGAGCGAATGTTTGGCTCTTCGATCAAAGAATTGAGATTCGGCATTACTGTAATATAGGACAACATGTGGAAAACGTATGAGCAATTGTTGAACCTGTCTGACCCTCAAAACGCCTCCTTCCAATAGTTTCCACATGCTCTCGACCAGCTCCAGCCAGTTGGCCTCACTGGTTTGCTTGGCCTTGCCTCAGGGATGCCACGACAAGCATCGGCAACGCATTGACATGAGGGATGCAATTGCGGCAATTACGGCACATCGTTTCGAGCACCGAGTACCCATGGCACACATGCTTGGAAACCACCTGGAAGGTAAAAAGAACTCTTCAGTATTTTGTGTAAGCACAGACCTGCATGCACGGACACAAAAGGTCAAAACTTTAGAGACACCCTTCCTGATAGCTTCTTGTTACTAGTAGCGATGGCCTCCACCTAGTAGCTTCTTGTTGTATACCCCCAATATTGACAGTTGATGACTGCCCGTCTCAAACTCTGTCAATTCCTTCAGCGCAAGCGGCTGTAGTAGTCCCGTGCCTGTGTGTGTGGCGGAGCGACTGAGCGGTGATGCAAACCCTCTTGCACAGCGGGCTGGACAGCCTACAGCGCTGGTATGCCCCTTCCTGCTTACAGTACTGTAGCTTCCTAAATTCCTTATGTTATATATATATATATAATCATATGATCCAGTCACCTCAATTATCTTCAAAGTCTCTGTACTTTGACTTGTGACTTGTGTCTACGCATCTACGCCTCCCATTTCTGCCTTGCCTTCTTCCAGTCGCGGATCTCCAAAGAGATCGCCGCACACTTCTCGTAGCGCTTGTCTGCTTCGTATACCTGGTTTGATGGAAAATCAGGTTGAAGTTTACGTTTTGGTAATGCAGCCATTGGACATACAATGGTATGGCAGTGTGTGTGGATACATGCAATGATACACACAAGGAGTCAAAACGAGCAAAAAAAGGTATCTTTGAAACAAGGTGTTGAGAATTGATTCTACTCTAGACATTGGAAGCTGCGATGGGTGGGCCTGCATCGTTAACTCTTGCCATTGCAGGGTCTCTAAGAAGACTTCCCGGTCTTCCTGGTCAGCGCAAAGTCACTCCAGCCCAAGGTAGGCCTTTCTTCCAACGGCAGTTTTCTCAATCTTTCATATCACATGTAACACATGAGCCACTCTTTGTTGACGGTGTTCACCACTGAAAGATTGTTGGTGTTAAGTCTGTGAGAAGGCCCAACTTGCCTCAGGGAGCAGGCGGATGCAGCATATCAGTGTAGACTTCGACTCTTTGTCCTGCTACACTTGCAGCCCCCAGGCTTGACCAAGCCGGAACAAAAATGTTTTGATATTGTCTAAGCCAGCCCTACACCCCAAGTACACCCAACCAAAACCACAACATTCACGGTGCAAACCTGTCCTGTTTCCTCCGGCCGTTCTTTTTCAAGTGATTTGCCATTTCACGGCACGCATGCGTGATTAGCTCCACCTTGACCTCCCTGACAGCACTGCAAGCGTCTCGTTTTTTCAGAAATTCGTACTCCAAGTGCTCACCCTGTAAGAAAGCAAACATTTCAGAACTGCCCTGAAGGATGCCAAAGGTGTTGGTTTGTGCATGCAAATCTTGACATTCCAGTCATGAGCGATGACCGACACATCGTGTCATCGGAAGAACATCGCACAATCATCAATGTGGATCAACAGTCCTACCCTCAATGACTCAAAGACCTATCATCTTCTAGCTATGAACCGTGTCCTAGCATACAAGAAATAACAGCCTTGTCGACAAAAACGTTATCTAAACGACCGACCACAAGCTAGTTCAAATTACATTCAGATCATCTTCGCCAAGGGGCGCTGAAAGCTTCCCATCCACAGGCACCTGCTCAGCTACCTCCACCTTGGAGTTTTGGATCTATCTGTGCGTACTATATATATATATAACAAAACTAATTATACCGTATACCTGGGTCACCCAATGGGCACCCATTGGAAGTGCTAGGTATGTGTGTGTGTGTGCCACCCTCCGTCTCTAGATGAGTTTTGATTACCGCGAACCACACTGTCATATGCAGGGGGGCGTAGCGTGTTCAGATGACTACGCCCAACGAAGCTAGTCTG
>CAXAMN010006224.1:810734-836944 GCA_963970005.1 Durusdinium trenchii
CGACTTTTCATGTTCAACTTGTTTCACTTGTACGCTCCGATGGATGTTCAATCCACATTTTGACTATAGGTTTTGATGCGCTTCCATTTTCCACGTTTTGGTGGGAATTTTTTCAAGTTACACCTGATCGCAACAGCGGCCGACGCAGCAGCTGAACAGCTTGTTCACCTTTGTGTCCAAAAAGGACACGCAGCATCTGACTGCCAAATCTGCAAACGATTTTTGAAGCGACCAGAAAAACAGCTGTCAACGCTCGGAGCGCCGCTAAGCGGCTATGTGTGTGTGTGTGTGCCACTCTCCGTCTCTAGGAGTTTTGATTACTTGATTACCGCGAACCACACTGTCATATGCAGGGGGGGCGTAGCGTGTTCAGATGACTACGCCCAACGAAGCTAGTCTGACCACGGGATACCAGGATTGGCCATCCTGGCGTACCTGCGCTGACACAACTTTTGCACATGCTGTGACTCCACTTTCCCGGTTTTTGTTTCCATGGTTCTTGCATGATACTGTCCCCAAACCCTTTCTTGCAGCTGAGCCGCGTTTGAAGTTCGACACCGCCGCGTGCTGCAGTCACGCGTAAACAGTATTTTCAACAATCCAAGTGAGCTGACTCCATCGCCGTTCCGATCCGTCGCTCCTTTCTTCGGGGAATTGAGTTAACTGAAAACCCAATGACTAAGTGTGTGCCGCTCTGTCGTCCCACTTGGTGCAGAGTGCGATCTCCCGCAAGGGGGCGCTGAGACCACTGGCAATCACATATCGATTTGGCGTTTTTGCACTTGCGAATCAGGTTACTGGCTCGTTTCTGTCTCACCCATGAATCTTCTGAACCCCACGCTGCCGAGCCACGGAGATTCGACACCGCCGGGTCTACGGAGTTTCTCCCACTTTCATTTCAGAGCTTTCGCGGTTCAAGTCTTAAAATTTTGATGCTGGCATCCAATCAGTACCGATTTCTGTAAGTGCGCCTCTCCTCATGAGAGCCCGGGGTGCCCCGAGGAGTGGCCCCTGTGGACCCGTCGAAGGGGGGTAAGTCGAACGTACGCCCTGCCCGGATACAAAGCAGCTCGCGGCGAGCGTAGATGGCCTAGGCCAAAGTCATTTGCCAAGACTTGACGAATTATTGAGTTCTAAGCTGGCTTATGCCTTTACGTGACCACAGCAGTCAAAGCTGCCAGCCATTTTGGCACGGCGTACGTGGCCGCAGCGGACGAAGCTTGTTCAAGACTCGTTGGAGTCTGTCGGGACCTTAGAGTGATGATTCCTCGCCCACCTATCCCTGCTCCTCCCGCGTAGGTTCAATTTTCACCCAACCTTGCCCTCGTCCGGAGGTTAATTGAAAAGGAACGCCTCCCCTCGGGGAGGTGTGTGTGTAACCTTTGGAGTCACAAGATTCCTTTTGGATTGTGTCCTTTTTCAGCAGGGGGCACAGGCCCATCGTGGATACCTGTGCCAACGAAGCTATTCCACGATGGGGGAAGCGGAGATTGATCACCTCCGTGTAGCTGCTGAACTATGCTCCCCTCTAGAAGTCAGGCTGTTTAGGTGATGACAGGTCTGCAGACAGGTGCTCGCCGTTCGAACCTTCATCGAGCTTTGGAGACCTCGTTTTTGGAGATTTAAGCACTTTGTGCTTTGGAGCTTTGAGAAGCTTTACCTTTACTCTCCCTGGTTTCTTAGGTTTTTCACTTAGGCTGGCGTCTGGCAAACCGCAACCCAATTAGCAATACTCAGTACTCAGTACGCATTTCTATAAGTGTGTGCTTACTTTTTGTGGAAGCTCTTGTGCAATGCTATCTAGCAAATATCAACTGGAAGCTACTTGCTGCCTCTAGTCTGGTCTTCATTTAAGGTTGTCTTCAACGTGGATGCCGAATCTCAAAGGACGAGGTTCGAAGTCGTTCCATGCTTCGGCTCGATGGAAGCGTTTAAGCGCACGCTCATCCTAGCAGCAAGGAGCCAGCAACTAGGCAGCCATTCTCTGTCTGCACACCAACTTGTCTATAATCTACAACTTGCTTGTAGCCTCCTGTGCTTATATAAGTCTCCTAACTCGCTGAAAGGTACAAAATGGTACAAAGGTCCAATCGTTAAAACATATGTACAAGAATAGACCGTGGTCAGCAGCGGGAGTGAAGACCAACACAGAAATTGCGCGAATTTGTTCCACAAAGAGGCCGGCCACCACAAGTCAAAAAATGCTTGAGCGTTCAGCAGGTGAGAAACATGCATGGGGGATGACAGAAGTGTACCTCAGCGGGCACGAGCCGATGCTGCACATCCGCATCCACCCATCAGCCTCGCCAGCCATTCGCCACAACTTGCCCGCATGTTTCCAGTTTTGCAGTGCCTGCGTGGCGTGTCTTTCGAGCGGGTCCTTGTGACCTCCAACTTTTTTGGACCCCAAAACTCACAAGGGTAGGATCAGAACAACTGCTACGTTCTGGCGAAAACGCTCACCAGGAAAATGACAAAACCTGTTCTTAGTGAATGCCGTCAGGGCCCGCTATCCAATATCTGACTCACAAGTTTTACGATGTTTTACGCAAGGCTTAGCATACCTGAAGTGCATAGACAATCTTACCGCATATCAGTCCTGGAATTGCTGGAACAAAGCGCAACCATGACAATGCGAACCCAAGCTGAGTCTTCTCGGTTTGAGGTACCAACAAGATCGTCCTTTAGCGTGTTTTTTTACATGACATCAATGACGTGCAGTGCTTGAGTGAATCCATGGCGAGGATCAACCCAACCCGACCAGTAAGGCAACCTACTTTGCCAAGGCACATCAGCACATTCAGCTGCATCAGAGAAGCAACCGGCCTTTTCGAACTCGCGGCTGGCCTGCGCCAAACCACTAGAGAGCATCGCACACTCGCATACTATAGAACTTGGAGTCTCCATGAAGTGCACTCAGCGAGTGGTGTTTGCTGAGCATAGGGTCCATCACAGTCTGTTTAGGAGTTGATTTTCCTCCATGAGGTTGTGGGTCAAATATCTCTGATATCAATGATATCTCTGAGGGTGCCGTCCCGTACTCAAACTGCTGTTCTTGCTTCTGATCTGCAAATGCTGGCTAGAGACAAGGCATTTCTTTAGGACGAGAAAAGTAATGAAAATTACAAGCACAAATGGCCTCCATTGTCCTTTTCATCTCCACATGAGGTACGGTCCGGTCAATATTATTATGTGCTACTATTGCATCGTCATATTTGTGAGCCTCCGATCGTTTCCCAATGTTTTGGACCCTTGTTAAAGAGTATCGTTTTTGTAAGTCCCCTATCATTTTCCAGTTTGGAGCATGCAATCGTAATCATCGCAATTTTAGAATCTGCTCGGCAGTCCTGTGACCAGTCCATAGCTTCCATAAAGCCCTCAGCTGCGCGCTGCCGCGCTTCACTTGGTCGGAGGTTCTTCTCCTCCACGCCCACCTCCTGCCATCCACGGCGCTTCTTTGCCGCAGTGCATTGTCCCAAGGTTCAGTGTCAGGTTCTTTCTATGACAAGAAATGTGAGCTGGTTGGTCCTCATCCAAGGTGCGTGTGGAGAGAAAGGATTGATCGACCGTACAGACCGCTGGGGAAGTCGATTCATCGATCTAGTCTTTCTATCTCTTTCTTCTATTGAGCCGGGTTCCAATGATATCGGCATGTCCCAACACCAAATCCACGGCTCCCCTCCTTCGCAGCGTCTTGCACTTGCCGCTGACTAGATCCCAGGGCGTTCTCCAGCCACTCGGCCAACCGCACATACGCAGCACCGGCCTGGTAGCGCTACGGTTAACAACCTTGGAATCATACAGAATGACCAGGAAACCTCATGTGACTGGGATGATGATCCTAGCCCGGTGCGCAGCTCTGTCAAGCAGTTCTGCATTTCTCAATCTTTCTCGTCTATCTCCCAAGTCTTTGAAGCCTTTGGCTTCTGCGTGAGACGAGGCGAAGAGCTCACGCGGCCACCCGCACAGGCCACGTGCTAGTCAGCTAGTCAAATCCAGTCAGAGTGTTCTGGGCAAAACAGGACAAACATCGGCATTTCACGTGCATTTGCAACATGATGGATTGAGCCTCATGCGTGTTTGTAGCTAGTTGCTTGGAATTGCGGGTGTTCTTTTGGCCACTTCAGGCGTGCATTTTGCACACCAGCGGCATCCAGCATGGGGGTTGAAGTTAGCAGGACCACATCTGAAGGAAGACTCAACCTGTCTGACTGCACAAGATTCTCATTGAAACTCGAAGTCTTGTAAAACTACAAGCTCACTCAATGATCCACTTGTGCGCAGCTCTGATAAGTTTCTCTCAGCTGAGCTCCTCTGGTTGCGGGACCACAGCGGTGGTTCGCCACGGCCATCGGAAGAAGCCTTGCGAGCAGTCAGTGGGCTTCGGGATCTCAAGCACCTTCTCACATCATATTGTGCTGAAATGTGTTCGAAACTGCCAGCAGAAATAAATACTTACTCCCACAGATTAGTCATTGTGTATATATATATATATATTGTGTTATGTTCATCCACTTGCCTATACAGTAACATTCTATATATAACTACCTCTTGTCGTATGGTGTTGAACAAGCTGCAGCTGGAAAAAATGCAGTCAACAAGTATTTGCGCACATCTCACCTTCACGACTTGGCTTCTGGTGAACCTGGGCGCTATCTTCACTGCCATCGAGGTCTGGCTCAACCTTCACCACGTCCTGGGTCAAAAGATGTCACAAGCTCGACAGCGAAAGAAAACTGCTTTTTGGTCTACTTGAACAACTGCGACTTGAGGCCGCTCGCGAGCACAGCTTCGAACATTGCCCCAAACCGCACATTCAATTGGTTTCCATATTTCTCAATGCCTGCAGGTATCCGTCCAAGTCTGTTCCTTTCGCATGGCTTCCAGGAATTCTTGCGCGTGACTTCTGGCAGCATTGTGTGTTTGCCAACAATTGGCCAGGGCTGAGCAGAACTCATCAGCATCAATGATGACAAGTCGAGAGACATCATCTGCAACAAGGTCCCCCAAATACACCCAGGGTGTCCAAAGGCAAACCTCAGCGATCCAAAAATCCAGGTGAACCTCAGTGGGCAGCTTGTTTTGCACTCATACAGCCAGCCTTCGGAAGAACAAACAGGGCCCGTTGAAACTGCAATATCGATTGGACAAGCGAAGTGGACCTTTCGAGCAGCTTGCCCAAGTGCTAGTTATATAGGTGGACAATCCCCTCAGAATCATACTATACTGCCCGCTTCGCCCACCCCAAGCACGGGAAGGTATGCCAAGGTACTGATTCTGTTCCATTGTCATGGAAGTAGGTCAGCGAACCACTTTGAGTTAGATATGCGGCTTTTGCTTCAGACCCAGCCAGGAAAATGACATCTTTGTTAGCCACCACAGCATTACTGATGGCCGTCCTTGCCATCTTTTGCATCACTTGGAGAACCTGCAAGTCTTGCATTTTAAGAATGCCGTCCACGACCGGCATTTTGCACAGTGCCTTAAGGCAGCAAGTGACACGTTCGGGACATGCAAGGGACAGCTGGACTAGAAATCACAAGAGCCCTTACAACTATGAGAAAACGATAACAAAGTTAAAAATACATGGGTTTTGTCATTGTCATCTGTTGTTTTTCTTCAAATATCTTGTTGAACTGAACGCATGATGATGCTACCAAGCTGGACAACTTAGTATTGAACGTCGCGAGCCACCCCCCGTGACATCCACGACTCCCAGTTCTTCGTCACCCGAACTGAACTCCAAGGGAGCGGGAGTGAAAACACAGAAAAGCACAAATCTCTTCTATGCAAAAGATCTTGAACGATCTTAATCCATGGTGCATGATTGTACCTTGCAAGTTGGAGTTCTCCTTGAAGCTGTTTGGACAGCAAAGCCAGGACCGGAACCTCCATGTCGGCGGACCTAGCTTCTTGTCTTAAGCTATACTCATGCTGCAAGAACTGCGTCACCTTTTGGCTCAAGGGTGGCGGGATTTCATTCTGTTTCAAGTAGCAACGCAGCAAGCGGAACTCAGTGTTCCTGGCTGGCATTGGCCAAGAATCTTTAGACAACTTCAGACAACTCAAGTACGTCAGCATTCTCCCACAACAAGGGTGAATCAAAGGATGCTATTTTCATAAAGCACTATGTGAGATGACATGGTGAGAAAAATCAAACCACCGGTTGCCGGCAACAAGTTGTTTATTGTTTGTTGCTGCCAGTTGGGCACCAAGCATCTCATCTTCCTTGATCTTGCTCAATCCAGCCATCAGATTGCTAACAGTGCTGATGAGCGATGCGGCTGTCATCAAGGAGCGAAAAGCTATGACAATACAAAATGCCATTTCCTCGAGAGCACGGGATCAAGCACCCCGGCAGGAACCAAAATCTAAAAGTGTACTATAAGATACTATAAGTGTACTGTACACACATATATATAAGAATAACTATATATATAATATATAGTTATATACAGTAGCGTTAACTGATTCGACGGCATGTCGAATGCCAAGTCATCGATTTGCTTACCATCCAAAGCATCCTAACCTCCCAAACCTCAAAGTATTTGTTTACAAAATATTGCGCTACTACCTTTCCACGCCAGCATGCAAACGGGAAAAGAATGCATCTCCACAACAGCTTTCTTTTCTGCCACTTACATCATGGCTGTTCGGGGGTTGTTTGGTCTGCTGCTGGTGGGATGGTGTAACGTCACAGCGGCCAATGAATTTGTCGGCTTTGCATTGCTTGATCCCACTCCCAACTGAGCAAATGCCCAATTCATACCTTGAAGTCAAGCGGAGGACGCATCACGAATTGACATTGAAATAGTTTCTGCAGGGGAATCAACCAAACAAACCAAACATCTCAGTAGAAAACAACGCTTCTCGCATAAAGTCTAGGAACAGGTGAGGTACCTGGCTTGTCAAGATCATGCGGTCAGCAAATATCTGTTTCACTATGAGTAAGCTTTGAGGGTGAACATTCGGGGACTTATAGCATCACCCGACATACGGTGGCACCATATTATGACAAAATCTGGAAATGGCCATGACCGATAAGCATCTGGTTCAAACTCAAGCACATAAACTTTATGGCTGTCAGAGGTGCTGATATTCGACTCCGGCATCCTCCAGACCAAGTTCTCTGACCCAGTTCTCTGTGCTCAAATGGCTCATGGCAAAAAACGCGCAGGCAATGAAGTGGTTGAGGACAATCCTTGATGTGACAACATCCGGGTTCCAGCGGGTTTATTTCTAAATGTGCACATGCATGTTACAGTTACTAATCTGCTAGCGTGGCCAGAAAACCATGAGGAAAATAATGCTGAGCAATTCCAGGTTGCAAATATGCCAAGCTGCTAAAAAGTCCAAAATACAGGCTTGACGCCTGTGAGTGGAGCATTTCCTGAAATGCTTCGTGTGCCCTCCTGGCCGGGGGAGTTCCAACGTTCATTGCCACATGCATGTTTTATGGAAAGCCAAGGCCAACTAATGTCGAAACCTCCTGCTTTGCAGAAGACTGTCCGCAGTGCCCAGCCTCAGCTTGATCATGCGCAGCATTCGCACCAGTCTCAAGGATCGAAGTAAACGAAGCGTCTGCCACTCATTGGAGCTTCGGTTAGAGGAGCTGCTATCACCAATGACCACCAAAGTCCAATCCAAAGTGATCAAGCCTGACGTCCAAAGTACGGACCCAGAACATCCCAGGCCAAGCTTGGCAGTCTGTGAAGAGGGAAGGAGGAGAGGAGCAAACGTATGAGCACATGAGGTGACTATAAGAAACTTAATTTAAACCGGCACACTACAGCAGTACATAAATGAGCATAAATGAACAGAATAATTGCCAAGAAGCTCACATCAAACAGCATCCATGTTTTGGCATAGTTTTTCCATATTTGCAATGGAATCATGACCAGCGTGCCATCATCATAGAAGCCAGTGACCAAAGAGACCAGAAGGTCAATGTTCCATGAGAGAAGGACTATCCACTGCAAAACTGACAGAAAAGTTGTTTCCGACAGGTTAAAGGCAGAGAGCGGGATCATCACAACATCATGTAGAACGCAAAGTGCAACGACCAAATTCCAAATTGTGCGGAACAAGCCTCCTGGATGTAAAATAAGTCTTGCCAAACAGCTGTGGCTAGCTTCGACATGTCCTTCATTTGCACTAGTGCCTGTTGGCAGGGGCGCCGCAAATTCCACCGACATTCTCCTGCTGAGACCACCTGCAGCTTTCTTCATTTTCGAAGCCGCTTTTGAGGAGGTACCTTGGACGTTCCAGCACTCATGCAGCTTTAAGTCGACCAGCTTGGTGACCTCCTGAAGACAAACAAAAAGGAGAGGGGATCAGGAATGATCAAGGAGTTCTCAATACAAACAGCAACAGAAACTGATCAAAGATCAAAGCACTTCTTTTCTTCTTGTAACGTGTCCGGCCCCCAATCTCTCACTCTCTGTCCTCTGATTCCTCAATGTTCAGGCCCTGGGAGAAAGCAAGTGTCTTCATCGTCTGCTTTCTGCGACCCCTCAATTCTTCTATCCGCACGTCCGCCGGAATAGCGACTTCCTTAAGGCACAGGCTTCAGCACAACGGCATAAAGAGCCTGGCCTGCATGTGGCATGTCTATGCATGCAGCACCCAGTACTGCATATAGCCCCGCACTCTTTTGGCAGTTTATTTGAATCAAACCAACAAGGACACAAAAACCTCCCATTGCACTCTCCACGATTGACAAAATCACACGGACAAAAAATATCAAAAACCGTGTTTTCCTCGAATGGTTGCAAATGTCAGTCCCCACGTCAACAGTTTTTGAGCTGAGCCTCAGCAGTCTGGGACATTCCAAAATTCTGCATGGCAATGACCTCAGAGACCTTTGAGATGTTCGAGACGTTTGACAAAAGAACTCTGCCTTGGCAGCTCACAAAGGCATTCTTGCAAACAACCTGGCAAATACAAGCTACTGCTATTACGTGTTCGACTGCCAACCTTCTCATTCCTTCTTTCCCAAAATCTGGCCAACTAAGCTGCTATGCCTCCTTGAGCCAGGCATTGCCACGTCTGGGAGCGCCAGGGTCGTATGGCTGTTTCTCCTCGACCCAGGAGGAACAAAAGCCTCCGGAAGGGCCAAAGTTTGTGCTTTATTGGTCGGCGACCCTGGACGCAAAGCTGTGGACTGCGTAGGCGTAGCCATGGACTGCAAAGCCATGGACTGTATGGGCCCATTCACATCCCGCGCATAGCCTGGGCCAAGATTGACCAAGTCGACGCCGCCAAGTCGACGCATATCAAAATACAGTATATCATAGTAGATCAAGCTACAAGCAGCAAACATGCCTATCCTGAATCCTTTTCTGATACCCAATGCCCACATGAGTCATTGGTGCCGCAGTGAACATGGGCCACAGGATGCCTTTCTTCGGTATTGTCATCAACGGTACGAGGGGGGGTTAGGTGATTAAAACTGATTGAACCTATGCTGCCCAACTCATTGGCTCTCCATGCGTCACTCTCCCAGTCGGCGATGGAGCTCCCAAAAGTCGCCCTCAACGCTTGCCATGGCTCACAGGCGAGCAGTTTTTCTGGAAGCCGTACTGGTCGTCAGCTGTCAGAATTCTGAGCACCATGACAACCTTTCTGGAACTATCTATATATGTATTATGCATATTTGATTGCACTAATATAACTATATATATATGACTACTCTTTGGAATGCGGTTGTGGTGACGTAAGTGAGGTTTGGTTGGTTTAAGATGCTTGTCAAAGCAGGAGATGTAGAATGAGAATTGAATTGCATAGATGCAATGACATGGTATTACCAGTGCAATTTCCAAGTGTTGGTCGCCCCGCGCGCTGTTGAAATTCAAGCCGAATTGTCCGGGGTCCAGAAAGTATGGTCAGGATCGGTGCGCCATGCATCTGGACCAGCAGTGCCCTTGACACAGCGCCTGACTGTGATCCATCCGAGCAGGTTTCCGGCATTCCTGAGCGGGTGAATCCCATGCAACCAACAAATCCAACATCCAACCATAGACTTTCGTGGCCCAGGAAGTGGCTAAGGTGTAGACCTCTGCTTCGGCCAACAGCTTCCACGGGGTTGCCTGGCAAACGCATGCAAACACGCCACAGGCCACACAGAGCTCTCATTTTGTTCGCCTCAAGGCCACACAGGCAACACGTTCTTCAGGCTCGCCTGGATAAAGTTTGCTTTCTCAGCATTCCCAAAAGCCACCTTGGCCTCGACACCAGTGCACAGCACGTGGCCCCCCCAAAAAATACATCGGTCCGTCCGTAAACGATTCAATAACCGAAGCATACCAAAGCCGTACTGAATGCTGTTGCCGCTGGCTGGCTGTGGCTTTCAATTGTATTGAAAGCAGCGCGAAGTACCCTGGAATCCCCGAACTCTAGGGACTATGACTAGGACTCATACAAACCCTATCTGTCTCTCCCTGAAATCTAGGCATGTAGCTTTGTAGGAACAATCTAATGGTCAATGGTTCGGTGTTATTCATCTATACTGCTCTGCACAAACCAAACGACAGCACGAGCAGGCGTTCCGGATTGTCATTGCCCATGCACAAGACCAAAAGCATACCCCTGCTACTGCTAAGAGCTGTGGGTAAAAGGCGGCAACCGAAGTTGGGTGGAAAAGGCAACCAGCTTCACAAGTTGCATCCGGCCTGCTCGTAATTGCCAGACTCACGAAACATCTGCAGGCCCATATCAAACCATTCTTGGCTGGTAGAAGTCGCAGCAAAGCCCTGTGAGCCTGCCAAATCCTCGGGAGACTGGCCCTGGCACTTGCAGGATCAAGTGTTCATTGGCTTCGCCGCGTGTTTGATCTGCTCAACACCTGCCTGTGCCTCTAGGGAGTCTTCACTTGAATGAACATCAAAACTGATTAAGCATGATTAAGCTGATTAAGCCCTCTGGTAGTTAATCATCTTGTTAACCCGCATTGGAGAAGGCCCTCCTTGCTTGGTTTTCGGCTGCGGGAAGTAACAATCTCTGAAGACCCTGAGGCATGAAAGTGCACACACCACCACGCCACCTAAGCGTAGAAATGAAAGCCATTGAGTCGCTGGAGCTGACCGCAAACAACACATACCTTGACCAAGTGACGTCACCAACGTTGCAGATTTGGGCCACACCCATCTCCTGCAAAAAGCCTGAGTATGTGCTGGCACTTCTCATTCTCGAGTTGCATGATCGCACCCACACCCCACACCAGCAGTCTCCTGTCTATCCTGCCTACGGTAATCTTAAGGAGGAATGCCTTTGGCAAATTGCCATGTAACAGCTTTGGTTGCGCAACAATTTGCACATGTTGCACACGCGGGTTCGTACTGCTCATTCCCAAAATTGTTTCCTCTCTCTATCTCTATCTCTATCTCTATCGCTCTCTCTCTCTCTCTCTATCTGTCTACTTCTATACCTGCCTAATCCTGCCTATCTCTGGTCTCTGTCTATCTATCTATCTATCTATCTACTATCCTATCCTATCCTATCCTATCCTATCTATCTATCTCTGGTCATTGTAGTCGTTCTCTCTCGCAGCCGGATTGGTAGGCGAGTAGCGGACCAGTGACTGGCCGTGCTCTTGGCTTTCGAGAATCCACACCTCGAGTTCTGACTCATGTCAAGTGTCAGCCTCTGCAATGCCCCTACTTAAGCAAGTGGTCAACCTGGACCGTCTTTCAAAAGCTTGTGGTGTCCCAAAACCAGTTGCAAGCAAGCTTGTGCATCTTGAATCTCCAGTGTGCCTCACTGTGGTCCAAGGGGCGCGTTTCCTCGCACGTGTGATGCCAACGTAGAGAGTCTTCAGCCACGCGCACAACAAGCCATGTTTGTCGTCCACGAAAGCTGGGGCCCTCTTCTTTTCGTTTGTGCAGACCTGGTAGCTTGGAGTCATGGCACAGCCCACACATCGTAAACAAGGGGCAAGGCTACAAAGGCATTCCCTTTGAAATGCTATCTGAGTCTGGTTCATCACTGACCAGGACTGAAAACCATGAAGGCCAATTTATATTTGCGCCACGACACCTGAAGGCCAAACTTCTCAAACACGCCAAAGATGAGGTTCCAGTTTTGCTGCGCCTGTGACTCGTTGGTGCACCCACTCATGTCGCTGAAGGGGTCTACCAGCAAGACATCGAAGAACTCCAAACCTGAGACCGTAGCAGCTACACACAAAGCCAAAGCAGCTGAAAGCACGTGTCGTGTGGCGGTGTGGCCCTTGGGCCCTTGAAAGGCTTTGGAAACTGCTGTCCATGTTGATTCATGTTGCAGATGTTTCGCCCAAAAGTAAAGTGTTCCTTTGGGAGTGGCAGGGGGCTACTGGGCCAGGTCCTGCCAGCTCATGCCGAATCCTGCCATGAAACCTTTGCATTCGTGGATTGTCATCACCAACGACTGTGTGAGTTTTTCCTTCATCTCCCGCTTCTTCTCTTCGGACCACACAAGCACCACCTGCTTGGCTCCAAACTCTAGGACCGCTCTCCTTGGCGCGAGCCGGAAAATATGCACAGGCCGCTGTGGAGGTCTCAACACAAGGGTAATAAGGGGTGAAAGGATTGACACAATTGCAGGGTTCTCTGTGACTGGACGTGTTTTCTCATGTTTGTTAAGTTTTATAAGTTTTTCCTCTATGAACAGCGTACATTGTTCAAGGGAAAGTGAGGATGTCAGCGACCAGACTGACCCAAACCCAGAAGGCACAAATTATACTTTTAAATTTGAACATTCAATGTGGGGAGAAGCCAATAGAATTGAACGCGCAACAGTCAGAAATGAAAACCATATTTATATATATAACATATATACATATGTATGACTCATATAACATATATATATACATAGAAATGCAGTCTGTAGTCTGCAGGGTTTTAACCCACAGGGTCTGGAACTCCATGGAACTCCCGTCTATGACGTCACAGCTGCTTCAAAACCCAAAAACATGCAGCAGCTCTGTAGCGCAGTGCAAAGCAATCTATACCTCACCGAGCTTCCGGCATTCCTCCGAACCTCTTAGTGTAACTATGCTTAACTACAGTCTACAGACCTGACCAGGCCCCTCCCGCCTATGACCCTTCTGCATTTCCACCCCCAGCACACTCTTCGCTCCCACGGGCGAATGCAGCTTCCTCGCCTTAGCCCTTCAAACCACGTCAACGGGATGAGATGTAATACGATGTTGGTCCAGGTTTCTCTGAGCTGTCGTTGGCGAAAATGATCTTCTGCGCCTCTTCCCAAGACCTGCGGTTGATGCGAGAGGCGCTTCTTGCCCCGTGCCAATTGCGACTCTGAAACTGGAGCTGCCCTCCAGTTGTGCCGGCTTGTTTCGTCTGCTCAGGTGTGGATGAGCTTCCAACTTTTAACCCCCTCGAACCACCGGACAGATTGTATATTAGCTAATGGACATGGGTCATGGGCCAGTGGCATCATCATCATCATCATCATCAAATACAAACCTTAGAATAATAATCAAGACCAAAAGGATCCAAGAGGTGGGTGTGAGAGCTTGGGAGAAACCTGAAGAATGGAGCATTTGCTGCATTCTCCGCCGTGTTCACCACCTGCAAGTGACATCAGTTCGGCCCTCAGAAGCACGAAAAAACACAAATAAGCAAGCCGCTGCTTTTGTGCTATGCTTGAGGACCGTGCTCCTCACCCTTTATCACCCCGGGCAAACAACCGCCATAGACTATAGATCTGCCAAGGGGCATCTTGTTTAGGATACGGGGCGGCGTGCTCGACTTCCTCAGCTAGTCAGGCTAGGTCATGCCTGCTTTCGACTGTTTAGTGTCATCAACCGATTGTCAGGGCTTGAGCGGGTTTGAGTGCCCTTGATTACATGCCGCGCTGGCTTTTTGGTGTGGGGCCGGCCTCAAGTCCAAGGTTTGTGCGACCTTAAGCCATATGCAAACCACCCGATTGAACAACTGCACTATGTTGGATCAGCTAAACCACTAATATGCCGTCCACTTCTAGGTATGGGGGCCATTGGTAAGCCCCTGTGAGATTGTCATTATCTCATCTCCAAAAATCATCAATAATCGCTATTGTGCACTCAATCTGCTTCCAAACATGAAGGAAGCAAAGATTAAACCACCAAGTTCTGCTGAGCAACACCCTCGATTTCTCCCTGGGTAATTTGTCGATCTTGTCCGGGAAGAAGTGAGTGATGAGGTCCAGGATTGCCGCTGCCAATTCCAGGATCGAGTTGGTACTCCTCAATCTATATAGAGGCACGAAAATGTGGGGCTCATTGCCGCCTTAAAGGAACAGTAAGGTCGGCCTTATCATCACACAATGATGATTCATCCCAAAAGTCCCAAGCATCGATGTATGAGTCGTGATGATACCTGAACCCGTAAATAGTCCACCTTCTTCAACGTCCTCAACACAACAAGACACTCATGTGACAATGACCCTCCGTTCGTTTGGTCCTGTGATTCTGCGACAGGCATGTGATGTCTGGGATCTGTGCCAGCTGCTGTGGCAGCTCTCTTTGGCTGGACGAAGGCTCCTCCTACGGCCAAACAAAACACAAAGATACATAATTCTCGTGCGACTTGGGAAGTGAAGACAGAAGAAGGCCATTTGGCCAGTCTGAAGCAACCCGGGGACAAATCTAGTGCCCATCCATTCTCACAAGTCATATAATACTGGTTGCACTGTCTTGCACGAACAGGGCCAGAACACAATACCCGGATCAACGCGAGCCGCCTCAAACGAAACAGCGCCAACTTTCGATTTCGTCAGCATCAATCCACAGGGATTTCCAGTCTCCTGACACAGCATGACTAAAGGCGAACTTGACGCTTTCACAGTCCTGCCTGATTCATGCCCTCCTCACTCCAATCTTCTATTACAGTACTTGAGGTATAACCTGTAGGTCCAACACACACACACACACAAACACACACATACACAGAATCAAGATTTCATCCAGCAAATTTCTGTCATCTCAGAAGCCGCCCATCAAATTGTATAATCCCGCGATATTCCACGTGAGAGTTCGACCGTCTAAGTGCACTCCAGCTCCCAACCCTGGACCCAACCCGTCCTGCCCGAAAGGGCAGTTGATCTTCCCGGCACCAGCCGAGTCTAACTTCTTTCGAAGGCCCGGGGTGGCACCGTAGCGGAGCTTCCGAGACTTCTCCTCCTCAGATTGAGACGTCGACTGCAGGCAGCGAGTTCGAATTGACTTAGGTTGAACTGATAGGCCCGACCTGAAGACAAGTCAGTCAGGCCCATCCGCCATCTGAAGGACTGTGGTTTGCGGGGATCGAGCTTGTAATTGAATCGTCAAAAGAAAAGAGCACGTTCAGAAGCAATGCCCAGCATCCAACTTCTCTTCGCAGCCATTTTTACAGATGAAATACTCGTGATACCTCAAATGCAGCTCAAGAATTCTTCCATGTGCACATGAACATGGTCTGGCACCTGACGTGCCTTGCAAATCAATGCTTACGAAGGAGCTTTCCCATGCAAACGTAGTGACTGCCCCCGTTGCGCAACTCCGTTTGACCTCAGCTTGCAATGTTTGCAGAATCCAATATCTAATTGCACCTGTGCTCATCCCAACAACAACAACAACAGCAGCAACAACAACAACACAAACAGCAGCAGCAACTGTTGCATGAAAATGTATAATTAGCTTTTGATCCGGCAATCTTCCAGCTAAAACGTTTTCGCATCAAAGGCATGAACCAACAGTGGAATTCTCTGCGTGACCAAAACGGTTTCTATACCTTCTTTACCACAGCCATCGGTTGGTATGAGTTGGTATGACATGGCCAGCAGTCAGTCAAGTCGCAAATCGAGCATGTCTCTACCTTCACATTGACGACTTCTGATTCATGCTGCTTCCCTCCACAAAACTCCTCGTAGTAGAGGCGTCGGATGCTTTCAAATCGGAACTCCACACCTGACTGGTGAACTGCAGGAATTCTTGTGCAAAAGCTATCGCAATCTTTTTTGCGCAGCTGTGAGTCTGAGTCTGAAGCTGCTGAACCCCTGCTTAGATCCACACCCCAATCCCCCAGTAACTCCCGCGGTAGTATATGAGTCTGGACCAAGAACGGCTGAGGTGTCCTGATTGCGAGGACAACCAAAACCAGTCAACCCCACGAGCCCCACGGGGCATCCTCGAACCCGAAACACGTGCCTTTGCTGATGGTTTGTGCTGTGTCGCCCGCAAAGATGAAGCCTTCGTTCCGATCGCTCACCTGAGACGATGTCCATCAAGTCAGGCTCTTTCGAGCCGCGGGAGTAAACAATTCCAGCGCGACTTTTTCACATGTCTGCACTTGCCTGGAGGCTGTCAAGATGTTCCAAGTCCCAACTAAAGCAGCGCACACCGAGATGGAAAAAAGAGCCAGACCGTGTGTGAACGTGGGTTGAACATGACTTCACCAGCTCCAAAAATCCCATCGGCTCACTATATCTCTCTGCAATCTGCTCACGAGTTTCAGGAGTAGCAGCTCCACCGGCAACAAGTCCTGGACTTCATCAACGTAAACTCCAAAAAACCTTGGTGTTCAGGGGCTTTCGTACACTCTTCTGAAAGGGCTCCAGCTACCCCTGCTGCTGCAACTCATGCACAGGGTCCCTGTGACTGCTCGGTTCCATCACAAGTGCAGTGTCAAATAGACCTGCGAGCCTAGCCAAGCCAAGAAGAAACCAAGCCGCAACCTAAGACATATATTTGGGTCCCAGACAGATCTCACCAAGACATGACCATCCACGGGTTCTCAGAAGGCCCTGTGGCTCTGTATAAACATCTCCAAAATCGCTAAACCAAGATGAACCAAGGCACTTCCGGATCTTTTTGCCGCCATCTTTCAATCTCTGTGCTGCCTGCGCTCGCTTGAGGAGATCACGAGCCACATCTGTACAGTCGTAGCGATGGAGCTCCTGGCACCGCGTCACTGCCGAGAGATATGACATGGTATGACTGCCTTTTTGATGCATTGCTATGCATTGCTGCTTTATCCTCATTGTAATCCCAGCTTCCAGCCCTAGCAATCAGTCCATTCTGCCTGCCCTGTCATAGTGTTACGACCTTTTAAGTTAAAACAATAAATATTGACCGCAACCTGGAGGATTGTGGGGAGAATTGGCGAGTTATCCTGTGGAACCTGCAAAGTTCAGAGTCCAAATCCAGAATTCGCCACACTTTATCCATTTTCATTTTAGGTTCTTGGAGCTCCTGCTTGAACTTCTTGTACACTTCAAAGGCTCCATACACTCGTTGCCGGCCCAGTTCAGAGTTTTTGTATGAGGAGTCTTTGATCTCAGGCCTCACATCAAACTGGCTCACGCAATGGAACCACTTCAGGATCAGCAAGTTGATTCAGGTCAAACATGTTCGGCACCCCTTGATTGCCAAGCTGCAAGCTCTTTCCATCCGGCCCCTTGCCAGTTACATACTCCTCCTGAACATCTCACGTGCATGCAACGGACCTCTGCAGGACATATTCTTGCTTACTTGAAGACTAGTGCGACATCTTACGCACCCAACCCGACCCAAGTAGCCTCTCCACATGTGCAATAGCATGACACCAGTTGGACGAGGACAATGCGAGCATGTCAATCTGAAACCACATGCGAGGCAGGAAACAAACACCAACTACCATTGACTACCTACCTGGACCTACCTCTAACTTAGACTCGATGCGAGCCGGGTGTTCCCCCCAAGTGATGGCGAACTCCTTGCTGAGGCATCCCGCCGCAGACCGTGCTGCACGGGGGCTCCCAGCGATGACGGTCAAAAACTCACGGTAGGCGCCAAAGAGACTGTCCTTGGATGGTTCCTTGTGAATATCTCAAAGCAGGGCAGGAAAAGTTGAGCTTCGAATAGTTACTAAATGCGTTCCAGTCTATTGAGTCTATTAGGGAATTCACGTTCCTATCACAGGCTCCCGCGAATCGTGCTCAAGTCGATGTAGGTACAATCTCTGTGACTCCCTGGCCCTTCGCCAAGGCACCTCCTTTTTGTCAAGGCAGCCAGCACCCCAAAGCTTTGGCCCACACTTCTCCTGGATGGCATCAGGCTTAGTTGTTTTATGAATTTGCAGGTTGCAGGACCTGGTGCACCTTCCATGCAATCATCATGTTCCATGGCAGGTACGGCAGAAAAGGCACACACTTTATGAAAAACCTCCTTTGACAACGGCCAGAGCACCAACCCACCTCGAACTCTTCGTAGCTGAGGTGATCCCACTCCATGTCAAATCGGCCCTCCTCCTCGCAGTGTGGTAAGTAGTACAGTATGCGGTAGGGCGGGGAGGGGATCAGGACGGTGGATGAACAGGCCAAATGGGCGGTCATTGAATGATTGCAAAGCTGGGTGCTTTCAGTGGTCATTGAGTTGCGACTCGCGACCATCTCCTTGCACAGCATGTGCTCAATCTACCAGTGGGTGTATCATGGGAGGGCATATTGTTGCCATGATAATCTTCTCCATAACCGTCTGAACACTCCTTTTCGTTCTCAAAGCGATCTTGACCACGCAAAGTCATTGATCCCCCGCTTCTCTGTCCTGGGTTCATCACTGACTCGCCGAATAAGGCTGTAAACAGGGCTAGCAACTTCTGACAAGGCTTGAGGATATGCCATTGAGATGCACAAGGGCTGATACTGTCACTGTACGTATATAGACCTATATAATCTATATAGACCTTACAACTCAGAACTTATAATATTATGATCTTATCATCTGCCCCCCACATCGTCCCAAAGTCTCACTTCGAGCTTCCTTGCAAATGAGCAGCTGTCAACTGCGGGTTTGGGACGACAAACGCCATAAACAGATACAACCAAGAATCCGCCAGCTATGCCCACACGTACCCAAGGTTACCCAAAGACAAGTTTTTGCCTAATCTGCCTCACCACAAGAAGGTCCAACTCGAGCCCTCTTCTCCACACCTCTCCACCTCTCACCGGACCCTTCAAAACTCATGCAGGCAAAGCCCTGACTAAACGGGCAACATTCAAGGCTAGCGGTGTTCAAAAATCTCAGAGATACCAGGCCTCGTCGTTGCAAAGCTCGCGTCACGCGGCTTCCAGAGTCCGTTTGCGGACGGAAGAAGGGCTCACCTGCAAAGCTCACCATAAAAATAGCCTCCAACTAAGCCCTTGCCAGGAGGATCAAGCTTCACCAAAGGATTCTCTCTCTCTCTCTCTCCCCCTCCCTCCCTTCCTACCTCACCATCACCATCCGGGTTCAAAGCTGAAGGCCCAAACAGGGTGGCCTGTGTTTAACCTTTCAATCGACTACTGTTCCCCCACAAAGGAAGCAACGAGGGGCATGGTCTTGCTAAGTCAAGGAAATACACCAACCAAATGTTGAATATAGTGGGCTTTGCTATTTTGACAACCTAACGAAATGCCCTTGAAACCTGGGTGTGGTGTTTCAACATGCTGGACTCACTCTCCCAAGCCCGCATCTCCCATTCGCCTTCTATGGACCTGTCAAGCATGAGCAACAAAGACTCCCAGCTGGTGATGACCTCAGCTAGCGATCCAAAAGACCGCCACTTTCACTCCACTCTTACTTGCGGCATCTCGTGGATGTAGCCACATGAGCCGCCGACAATGCAGTCCGAATGACACACAGTCATCTTAACTCATAACTCGGCTCTGCATTCCCGACCTGTGCGCCACCATGGTTTCAAAGGTGCCCAATCCCAGTGCCAGGGGGCTGGAGACTCAGCCGGGTCGAAAACATCTTCTTGCAAGCTCTGGGGAGGAGGTCGGAACTGACGCCGCTCCTCCTCCTTGACCACACCCAGCTCGATGCCTGTCTCACTGAAGCTGCTATCGTGATAAGTGATATTGTCTATTGACTACTGTTGTTTTTTCCAGGTTCGAGACGGAGCGGGGTTAGTCTGTGTTGTGTTGGACTTTGTTAAGCTTGGAAACTTCACAGGAACTACCTTGCGCCATCTTGCGCTTGAATGATCACCAACAGCTTGAAGCATCTTGTCAAATCATGGTCAAAAGGTGCAATTGGGTGGACGGATGTTTATAAGCTGCACTTTCCATGCATTCTCCAGCAGCACAGTTCCCACGTGCCTGCCAGGTCCTCCAAGGTATTGGTCTCGTCCGCCGTGGAACCTCTCATGGCACGCTGGGCACCAGTTGGGCCAGTGCTGGACCAGTGCCATGTCTGCCATGTCTTTGCCATCATGATTCATGATGTCTGCAGTCCAGGTGGTTGACGAAGCATGACTCTTGGGGCTTTGGACCTACCAGACCTCCAGCTGGTCCAGCTTGCATCTGCGCGAAAAGCTTTCGGATGGAGTCTGCCAGGACCGGAGATCGTGTTACCAACCTGGCCATTGGAAGCAAACTAGATAATTGGCATCAGAAGGCATCGCACAACCAGTGGTAGTTGGTCTGGCTGGAACTTACTCTAGTTTGAGAGAGCACAATGTTTTAGAATGGTGGTGACATGTCGTGACTGAGCGAGTTCTTAACGGACAGGTAGCTGTCTCCATGGTTGCTTGCCAGCAGCCAGGCACAAGAAGTCGAAAACACAATAATTCACAATGATGTCACAATGTTCCACAGGATGTTCCCGTCCCCACAATATTCCCCAGGCCCCTATTGCCTATTGCCTCTTGAAGCCAAACATTCCTACAATTGAGGCCCTGTGTGGCCAAGATGCAGCATCAAAAACGCATCATCGTCTTCACCACCATCAGCCCGACGCTGGCGTTCTTGGCATGCAGTACCTAGTGCGTAACTCGAGATGTTTTATTGCAGGACTGCACGGCCAGCATGTTCGCAACCACAAGAACACTTGCCGAACATCTTGATGATATTATATTGCCTATCAATGCCTTTCACATAATTTGCCAAATATCCTGCCTAAAGTCATCTTCTCAAACCGGCTCCTGTAGCAAATTCCGCAAGTCAGAATGCCCTCTTATGACCGGGGGCACGGAACAGGCTGTGGACCAGCACACTCGTTTTGCCGCTTCCCGATCTGCCAAGAAGGAATACGACCTGCCAGTGGTTGAAACCGACCTTGTCACGCCGCTGACCACAGAAATCCTACAACCCCCTTCCGTCAGTCCGTGCCACGACGCCGTCCGAAACGAAGCTGCGGAATCGCCACCCGCCTCACTGATAGCCTGGTCAAAGGCCTTCTTCTCCTCGGACGGCACACCATGATGAAACCAAGTCCATCTCCATGTTTGGGGTTCCATCTCGTGCTTTTCTGCTTTGTCGTCCGACACGGCCGTTTCTTGCATCAATCTGATTGAGACGATTTTTGGCTTCAAGCACATCAAGCAACTACAGTTATTGTTCAACACAAATGTCTCGCTAGAACTGTATCCAGCATTGTCCGCAGTGAAAGCAAGGCACATCATCATCCAAAAAGTAGGGCAGCTGCACCTGAGTGAAGCGTTGCACAGGCCTCTGCAGTGCAGCCTCTGCAAACCCCTTTCTCCGCCTACTCAGTCCTACACGTCTAGTCACAATGCCTCCCTCTGTCCATGCCTGCTCACACCATCGCTGGTCGACTCAACCTTCTAAGGCAACCAGGTCACATGTCGCAACGTGTGCTGAACCAAATAGTCCAACTCTTGCCTCAGCGACCAACGTTGTGTGTGGTGAACAGTGAGCACTACTGTTTGTTAGGCCGCCTGGATCAGCCATTTACAGTGCACATGCTGTACAGGCTCAAACCTGTGCCCTTCCAGCTCACTGTCAGTAGTACTGCCAAGGTCAAGGCCTTCGCATGACCTAAGTTTCTTCGCTGCCCACAAGAATCAAAACGAAGTCCAAAACGATGGGAATGCCAGCCACCAGCCACATAAGCTCAGATTCAAACAATATGCCTACGCCACACCAAGCACTATCACTATAAAATTACGTGACATTAAAGCCAGGTCAGGAGTGAGTTGGGCCAAACCCTATGGTTGCAGCCATGGCAGGACAACCTTAAGGCATTCCGAGGCACATAGCGTTTCTCCAACGACACCGGCAAAAGGTCCTGCAAGCCACTTGCTCAGGGCATCCAGAGATGAACCCATGGTACATCACCTCTTAAAGTCCAACTGACGACTGACCCCAAGTTGCCAACCTGCAGCATTAACGCCTACAGACTCGTTCATGCCAAACTAATCCCAACTATGCGCTGGTCCTTGGCCTCAGAACTATCTGGCTCCAGCACCTCCATCGGACTTTGGCACAGCTATGGGACACAAACCCAAAGCGGGGTGAGCACCTGGTTGTCTACATATCTTGGACTTAAAATTCATATATTTACATGAATGCTTGAGATTGGAAGGAATTACAAGCGTTTGCACGCGGGTGGAATGCTTGGACACCCAGTATGGTGGAAGCTGGGACCCTCAGGGCAATTGTAGAAGCTCCTAAAATCTCAACCAGCCAGCATGGGCATGCTCCAGCAATGAAGACTCGTTTAGTCTGATCGGGTTGGGATTCGGCAGTTTAATCCATCGCAGTCTGTAAAACACCGAAACAATTTTGGTGTGGCTCATTTCGTGCTACCGTGTGCAAACTCTAAAGACATTGATTTGATTCGAACTACATAGTTCGGTCGGTAAGTTTCGCCTTGCGCGCATCCCCACCACTCTGTCTGGCAACACTCCAGAACCGTTGGCTGTTGCCAAGTATGGCGTGATCGAACACAAAAAACAGCACAAAAACATATAGAAAACCACATAATATATGTATACATCCTCCAGTGCTGTCGTATCTCCGCCTCTGTCCCTGCAGCATCCTGGCGACGTCGTTGGAAGTCCTCCATGTACTGTTTTGGCCTGGGCATGAGTCATGAGTTTTGCTAGCTCGTCTTGACCCTCACTTGACTGCAATCAAGGCTGGTTGACGTCATCTGGATGTCCACTAATTCTGAGGATTCTGAGACGGTTTTCTCGTTCAAGTTTGCATGCACAAGGGTGTGAGCCGCTGCTAGTCGCCACCACGTACATACAGCAAAACCTCGCATCTTCACTTAGGTTTTGGCAACACTTTGTTGTTGTCATCGACCTGCACAAAGAAATGTCTAATTTGGCGACTTACAGCAAAAGTCAAGCTGAGCCTTCTCATTTGTTCAGGCCTAGGAATGCAGGCGGATTCATTTCTGTTCGGGACTTCTTGCGCTGGGCGGGTTGAAGTCTATAGTTGGCCTATGTGCACACCGCCGCACACCAACATTTTGGGAACACTATGCAAAAGCGTCGAAGCTTGTGCATCCAACTTCACCCCAGCCTCGCGCATCAGGCACCGGTCCAAGTAATCGTCTGAGAATGTCATCAAATATTTTCCCGCTCTCGTCGTTGCTTGAGCACGTCGATTGCCATCCACCACGTCCGCCAAGACTAAGACCTGCGCCAAGCACATGGGTGACTGCCTGTCGCGCGAAAAATGCAAAAACTGGTCAACAGATTGGCGTACCTATCATATAAGTACGGGTGTGAAAAATGTTTGCACATTTTAGTGGTGATCCTTTTATCATCAATTGTGCAATATGGCGGACATGCAGGCGTTGTCTTGAATTACAGGTTCCGAAAATTGTCCTACCGCTGGCGTTTTGCAACCTAATCGCGGTCTCATAGGGGGCTAAGTCCGGCATTTTTTATGAACATGTTTCTTTAGAATATCACACCACAAATCCCCTATATATATATATCCCCACAAGACCTACCTTTTTGAGCTTGCCAGGCATGTTGTGAAGATGTGAAAAAACAGTTATTGTTTTCCTCTTGGTTGTTTGGTTCTACAACTGTTGCAGGTTTTGAACCCTTCAGTAAAAATCTCTAATGTTCTGTTATTCTGACATCCTTTGCAATACTGTTTGGTAGTATTTCCCCAGTATGTATGCACACTATGTCTTTAAATACGTTTTAGCATATGTTACACAATAAACAAGTATAATTTATTGCAAAAAAATCATTTTAAACTACTATTGCATCTATGACAGTAAGGTGCATCTGATACACTACCCTTTTGTAGTATCTATTGTAAATCCACATCCACAGCAATCACATTGTTTGGTTGTACTTTCCTTTCCGCAGAATTTTTGTACTATCCCCAAAGCTTGCAAATTTTGCTAAATTTTCTGGATTCAAGATTTTGGGGAAAAGTTCTTGAATCCAAGCCCTGGCTGACATCCAGAACCTCAACATACGAGGGCTTGGATTCAAGAATTGTTCCCCAGAATCTTGAATATTGAATCGAGAAAAATTTGCAAAATTTGCATTTGCTTGCACACCTTTTGGGTTTTGACAGGTGTGTGTGTGTGTCTGTAACCCTTGGAGCCACAGGGATCCTGATGGATTCGTTTTGTTTTTTTCAGCAGGGGGCCATCGGGGTCCCAAAGGAGCGGTGGCCAACGAAGACCTTCTCTGGGATCCGTGTAAACGTACCTGCCAAACTGGTTACCTGTTGTTCTCGCTGTGGTTTCCTTTCATGGTGGTTCATGTATGTGGTTCTGCTACTAACCGCAACTCGCGTTTCGCGTTTTACCTTTCACCTGATTTCTTAGGCGTTCATACCTAGGTGGGCAATAAGCGTGTCCCTCCTCGTGAGAGCCCAGTGCCCCCTGTGTACCCGTCGAATGGGGGTTTGTCGTTGTTCCCCCTGCCCAGGAACGTAGGTGTCCGAAGCGGACAGCAGGAGGCTTATGCCAAAGTTATTTGGCCGCCATTTTGGCATGCCTTTACTTTAGATGCCCACAGCGGTCTCAAGTCGCCTGCCATTTTGGCATGGAACAAGGTGACCATAGCGGTCAAAGCATTTTCTAGGTTCATATTGGAACCTGTCGGGACCTTAAGCCCCTTCCTCCCCCCACCCCCCCCCTCTTCTCTCTTTACTTTTGGTGTATTCCTGAATGTAACACTCAGGTACGCCCCTCTCCTTGGTGTGTCCCTGGATGCTTGCTCGTAGCTGGGAACCTGTCTACGTCCTTGTCTTTCCTCCTCTTTCTCTTCTCCATCTTTCTCTCTCTCTCTCTCTCTCTCTCTTTCTCTCTTTTTCTCTCTCCTTTCTTCCCCTTCCTTCTTGCTTGGGCGTCCCTGGTCCCTGGATGCTTTCGTCATAGCTGGGAACCCTTCTCTTCTTCTCTTGGTGTGTCCTTGGACGCTTGTGTGGTAGCTGGGAACACCTTCTTTTCGTTTCCTTTGTTCTTTTTCTTTCTTCTCTTCCTTCCCTATCCCTCCCTCCCCGCGCGCGATGTGTTCACATACAGAAGAGGCGTTGCAACAGGTTTTCAATGAGGTTTGGCTTCATCGGTTCTCGTCCCATTTGGTTCCCTTTTCACCCTTCCCCTTCACACACATTTGTTCTCCTCTTTTCTTTCATGTCCTCCTGTCTTCATGTCTTGGCATTTCATTCCTTCTTTTGCGCACACATCGGTCCCGGCCTTAGTGTGTAGCCGCACATATACTTGTACTTTTAAACCCAGGTTTCAGGTCGCCTAGGTTTGACAATGAGGTGGGGTTCATCGGTTGTCCCTGTGCACTTGGTTCCCTTTCATCGCAACCACACACACTTTTGTCCTGTCTTGCTTGTCCTCTCTTCATGTCTTATCTTTTTGTCTTTGCTGCGCGCACACGTGCACATTCGCCCTAACCGTTCCTAACCTTAGTTTTTCTCGCCTCCCCTGTGTGTGTAGCCCTTGTAGTCACGGGGATCCTGATGAATTCGTTATATTCCCGAAAGCATTGCGAAGGGTTCTTCCGGAAAATCCTTTGAACACTGACACTTCGACACTTACACTTCGACACTCACACTTACACACACACACACTGGAAGAGCGAAAGCATCCAAGTGCGAAGTATGCCAGTGTCAAAGTATGCAAGTGTAAGTATGCAAGCATGATATGCAAGGGTGAGTATGCAAGCATGCAATGACTATGCAAGCATGCAATGAGTAGGCAAGTGTGAGTATGGACGGGAGATGTCCTAATGAAAAAACATTTCCCCAATTTATAAATTCTCTCTTAAAGGCGGAGTGCGGGACGAACAGCGTCAACCGAAAGTGCAACCCTCTGCGGAGATCGTGCGTGTCGAGTGCGCGAAATGCAGGCGAGAGTGCGATTTGCCGGCTGCGCGCGCAACCCTCTGCGGAGATCGTGCGTGTCGAGCGCGCGAAAGCAATCTGTGGAGCTGGAAGCTGAGAACTGGCGACTTTGTAGTACAACTTTAGTACGCAGAGTAGCTGGGGAGCTGGAA
>CAXAMN010006224.1:836954-859321 GCA_963970005.1 Durusdinium trenchii
TAGTACGCGGAGTAGCTGTGGAGCTGGAAGCTGAGAACTGGTGACTTGGTAGTACAACTTTAGTACGCGGAGCAATCTGTGGAGCTGGAAGCTGAGAACTGAGAACTGGCGACTTTGTAGTACAACTTTAGTACGCGGAGTAGCTGGGGAGCTGGAAGATGAGAACTGGCGACTTGGTAGTACAACTTTAGTACGCGGAGTAGCTGGGCGGTGGGAAGATGAGAACTGGCGACTTGGTAGTACAACTTGAGTCCGCGGAGTATCTCGGGAGCTGGAAGATGAGCACTGGCGACTTTGTAGTACAACTGTAGTACGCGGAGTAGCTGGGGAGCTCGAAGATGAGAACTGGTGACTTGGTAGTACAACATTAGTACGCGGAGTATCCGGGGAGCTGGAAGATGAGAACTGGCGACTTGGTAGTACAACTTGAGTACGCGGAGTATCTGGGGAGCTGGAAGATGAGAACTGGCGACTTGCTAGTAGAACTTTAGTACACGGAGCAATCTGTGGAGCTGGAAGATGAGAACTGGCGACTTTGTAGTACAACTTTACTACGCGGAGGTGACTTTCGAGAGGTGAAGAACTTGCAGAAAACAGGTGTTCCTGCGCTTCAGAAAGACATACAGAGAGAGACACATACACACACAGAGACCCACACACTGCCTCAACACACTCGACTTAACACTTCACACTGAACACTTATAACACACTTAACAGATAACTCGCACTCTGACTTCCTACGTGATGAAAAATGCTTTCGGGCCACTCGTCGTCTAGTATGTTTTTTTCAGCAGGGTGCCACCGGGGTCCCAAAGGAGCGGTGGCCAACGAAGACCTCCTCTGCGACCCGTGTAAACGTACCTGCCAAACTGGTTGCCCGTTGTTCTCGCTCTGGTTTGCTTACATGGTGGCTCATGTATGTGGTTCTGTTAATAACCGCAGCTCGCGTTTCGTGTTTTACCTTTCACCTGATTTCTTAGGCGTTCATACCTAGGTGGGCGTGTAGCGAGCGGCATTCGAGTCAGCACGCATTTCAATAAGTGTGCGTCAACTCCTGTTTCAAAGGAATATGACCACACTAAGGGACATTCATTTGTACAGAGCAGGGGGCCAGGCAGGATACATCGTCGCCTGGTCAACGAAGCTCGCGATGTATCTGAGGATATGGAAATGGGACGCCATTTCCACGTACCTGCACTGCTATCCAGGGAGGCAGAAGGAAATGGTTCTCGGCGCACTGTGTGCGTCGGTTCCTTTCCTTCTGTTGACCCTTTTCTACTCTAATGGGGCGATTCGAAAGTCTCGCCCCCAAGCTACAAACTGGAAATTTAATTTCCTTTTCTAGCTATTTTCTACCCTATTTGAAGCGATTCCTTTGGTCTCTCTTCCAAATGAAACTTACTCCATTATGCACAGCCGTAGTTCGGGACCGCTAAGTTTTCAGTAACTAAACTGCTGCAGTTGCGCATAAAACAAGTTGTTAAAACACCTGCAAGTGAACTGGACTCAGCGATCTTACCGTTCGGTCATTCCTTTTCCCTGGAGTTCAAAACTGATACAGCTCTTGCGAGCCATGATCTAAGTGTGTATATATATGTATACATACATATACCCCCGCAATCCCTGTTTAAAAAAGACCTCAAAAACAACATCAACATGTGCAGAGATCACTGTTTAAATACCACTGAAAAGTGCAAACAGGTAGGGCTTTGGGGGAGGTACCATACATTTATATGTGTATATAAATATATATACTGTATATATATATATAAAACACTATACAAGATGCTGCACACTATGTGTAATTAGGCCCTACGACTCGGAAGTTAAGGAGAACCTGTCTTCTGGAGCAAGCGCCGCTTCATTGCGGCCAGCTGATTGCCCTTTTCGGCTCGGCTGTGTTGCCCCAAATACTTTCGGGTCAGGAGCACTCAGACTCAGTCGTCTGCGTCTGCGCTCGTCAAAGTGCCTCATCTTGCTCCCACTTAGTGGGATTCTAATATGTTTTTTTTTGCCATCAAAACATGTTTCCGTTTGTATTGTTTGTATGTTTCTTTTGCAGGAGGTAAGCAAACATGCGTTCGGTGCAGTCGTATGAATGTACGGATGCCCAAGTTTCAACTCGGCTCCTACATTACCCGGCAGGCCAGCATGTTTTTGATGCAATTTAAAACTTACGTAATCACATAAATCAAAAGAATTGCCAACCATCGGCAGTCAATCTTTTGCCGGGCAGTGTAGCCACGGCTACCCGCCATGACTTCCATTTCTCGTGCACACTGAGGTGCAGCTATTTCCCTGACTAACCAATCAGCCTGGTCATTCTGGCTATTCTGGCTGCTTCGGCCATAGTGGCTGTTTCAACAAGGAAGGTGCAAAGATTTGTCTGTGAATGAGACCTTGAAAGTGGGCCGCTTCAGCTCAGCAGTGTGAACAGTGTGAAGAAGAATAATTGGGTCTACTGTCTACTTTCTTGGCTGCTTCCGACGCAAGTCGCTTTCTGTGCGGCATTCCAATCGAGGATTTCCAGGCACAAGGCGTAGACAGTGTAGACAATACATCTTACAGTAATTTGAAAATCTTGCTTTGGGAGCAATTCTGTCTCCCACCTCGCAACTGCATATTCAGCGCCCGGCTCTGTCTGTTTCCTGCCATAGGGCCTGGGGCGCAGGACCTTCTCCATTTCATCAATGCTCGCAATTCTGTTCCCAGATTCTTCAAGAAATCAGGCGGCCAACCTTCGGTTGGTCCGGCCAGGCCTTCGGCCTGCCCTTCCCAATTTTCTCTCCAATACAATGAGGGGCCACAGTCACTCGATGCCAGAACCTCAGTGATATAATCGTCGAGAAGGTTCTATGAGTGAAGTGAGGCGACAATGTACTTTGCTCGCAGCTGACCAAAAATGAAGGCTACACGGAGGGTGTGTGGAGAAAGGGGGGCCAGCAAAAATCGCTTATACGAAGTTAGTGCATCAAAAATACCTTCCACAAAGTTCTGCGAAGGTTTCTGGGATTTCGTTGCAGTCAGTTCTCCTACTGGCCCACCATACCACGAACTGTCCACGAACAGCCTTGGGTTCTACGAAGGTCACGCGCCTTCCACGACGTTAGTAGAATAGGTTTTTTGCAAAACCCATTCTGTGCACTACCCTTCCGTTTGCCTTTGAAAAAATGAATGCAGCCCTAGCGACCTCCATTCGACTGGTGCCATAAATAAACATGTCTCCAGTTTCAGGGTGGGACAGGTTTTGCTCGGCAAGCTCGTGCAAGTTCTTGTCAAGAGCTACTGCCTGCCGTTTGCCACCAGCCAATGTCAATGGTAGCTCTCAGCCACACGAAGCTCACAAGACATCTGGTGACCTCAAGCTACTCAAGCTCATGCGGCCGAAGTCTGTGGCAGTTGCAAATCCTTCTCCCGACGCAAGGTGCGGTTGGTGTGTTCATATTTCTCTGTGAGGACTGCATCTCAGTGATCTTGCTTGCTTGGCTCGGAGCCGCATACGGCCGCATCAGCTTTTGCCAGGATGGAACTCCCCAACCAACGGCACTAATCAGTCGGCTGTGAGTCGTTAAGGCCGTGCGGCCCACTTAGAATGTGTCTTGACAATCTTATGGAATTGGGCCCCAGCAACAACATTGGGCTTCTTCCCATCCCAGTATGCTCGCGGCGGTGAGGTGGTGAGTGGGCGTGCATTGCATCTTCTGGGTTTCAGCCACACACTCCCTGGCGCCACAGCAGCGTGTCACACACCGGAGTTTCAGAGCCACTGCACCCAAAAAGAAGCCCAAACATAAAGCACATGGATCAAACAAGCATCATATAGCCAAGCAAGCCTCAGAGTGAATGTAGTGCACATGTATTTCTTTACATCATATTTATGAATTTGCACATCTCGCATGCATATATATATATATTATGCAGCCCAATCGCCGGCCTTTCGCCGCGAAACAACTTCCCTTTACATAATTCCGTTGTGCATTTACGGACGGCACTCATGTGGTGATATATGATATGTATTGTTTCTCATTCTCTCTCTCTCTCTTGCCTTTGTATAGCATACTTTTGTTATTTTCAGCCAAGAGCTCCCGGTCCCAGGCACAGGTCGTAATATATATATATAACAATGATCAACAATGCGAAGCCAACGCATCAATTGTCATCTTGATATTATGGTTCGCACAAATCAGGTTCTTGGGGGGCGGACCTACAT
The DNA here is from genome assembly GCA_963970005.1 of Durusdinium trenchii. Lineage (NCBI taxonomy): Eukaryota > Dinophyceae > Suessiales > Symbiodiniaceae > Durusdinium > Durusdinium trenchii. Next base: position 841,165 of record CAXAMN010006224.1, read on the forward strand.
ATTCTGTATAATTCAGAATCCGTGAGGCTCTCTTGAATCATCCTTCCTTAAAACCCTTCAGCCTGAAGCCCATTGCCATCGATCTCCACCCACCAAATCAAATAGTTTTTCCCTCCGATGACCGTCTCTTCCTGGCTCAGCCATCATGTCTCATCTGAAGGTCATGGAACAACGGTATAAAACAACGCAAGGATATATACGCAAGGTAACTTCTACACTGTTCCCCAAAGCTCCATGAGCGGTCAGTGGCAGGGACATGTCATACATAACATCATAGCAGTCCAAGAATCCACAGCTCTCTGCCAAATCTGGAGGCGGGTTCCGTCCCTGCGGCTGTGTGGTTTCCATGCTGATGCTTCTCCTTTAAGAAGCTGAGAGATCCTCGGAATTGTTTCAACTGCTAGCACCAAAAATCTTCGGTGTGATAACATGCAGATGCAAGCTTTCCGATATTTCACCGACTACTGTAAATGAAAAATACTAACAAGCTCGCTGCTATGATTTTTTGGAGGTTCTAAATTGCGCCCAGCTGCTTCTTCACCACTGCATCGCGCATGGCTTGCTCCCTCAGCCTCAGTCGTCTCTCCGCCACCACTTGATGTTCATGGCATGGCACTCAGCTCACCCCACTTCTGCATTCTGTTAATTGTACCAAGGTGCCCTGAAATGGTTGTGATAAGCTGCTGCAGGAAGAAGGAGCTCCTCAATCGGAGAACGAGAGCATTGGGACTCATGTTTGCAAGTCTTCCCTTAACATCCTGAGACAGCATCCTTTCATCAAGCATGTAGCTTTCTGGCAACAAATCGATCCAACTGGTGGATGTCAAGCAGGAGTAGGTTCGTACCCTTGAGCCCCTTGATGTCAGAAAGGCTTGCCCCCCTGTTTGGGCAGCACCTTAGCCTCCCGTAAACCCTAACCCCTTGTTGCCATCCTGTGAGTGTACCCAGCTCATACCATTGGTGAGGTAGAAACGTTATGATCTCCAACGTCTCGCAACGAAACGCTATTCACACCCATTCGCAGAACTGAGCCATTTACCAGATTGTGCCATCGCCATCATCTTGCACACCCAAAGGAACCGCCTGGAGACAGCAAGTTGCAGGAGTTGCACAATGTGTTACCTTTAAAGGGCATTTTTGGGGAGCGCACATGCAACCCAGATTTTGGTGAGTGAAAAAACGCACAGCGCAGTCAAAAGGAAAGAGAGAGAGAGAGAGAGAAAAAAAAAAGAGGCTCATTCATGAGGTGCGCTGCATGTCTGCGAAGGATCAAGAGCTGTGCAACTCATGCAGGGATTGCTGCCAAAGAGCATTAAAAATGCCCGGGCATTGCGGTGAAATCCCTGGAAGATGAGATGAAGCAACTGGTTGAGGAGACGGCTCACAAAATGCCAGAAGCTTTGGCTGCCACAGGTGCTGGCAAAAGCTTCCTCGCGGAGGCCTTGAAGCCCCTCCAGGAAGCAGACAGCTTGGCTGGACCTGTCCATGGAAGGCCGTTTTTGAGAAAGTCAAAGGAACCGGAAGGTACCTAGACCTAGTTTGCCAGGAAGGCCGCACTTCTTGGATCTGGGCTGATCGTGTCAGTGCACCAAGGTGGTGCTGTGATCACTCTGGACAGCCTTGGTTTCCAGGTAAGTGGCAAGCTCAGCAAGGACCTTCCTTGACGAGCCACCCGAGCTCCTCTTGTGGAACCCCCACCAGGCCTGAATGTCAAGAAGCATGTCACTCACCCCTCTGTCTGATGCTGATGTGCTTCTAGATGTATTGGAGCTCCTTGACACCGGAAGTGCAGCAGGCTTTGAAGCAGGTTGGTGTGGAACACGGAGCCACCAGTGCCAGCCTTGGAGAATTTTGTTTGAAAGCACATCTGACAGATCTGTATACCTACTTAGGTGAAGCTAGCTGTAGAAACTTTGTTGGCGCCGCGCAAAACAGTTCTATGAATGTCACCACCTTGCTGAAGGCTACTGTTGTGGAGCTTCATCAACTGGGCAACCGGAAGAACTCATTCCAAAAGAAAGTCGATCATGCCAAGGAGCAGTAAAAACAATTGTTGGATGACTTGAAAGGAGTGCAAGAAGCCATAGACTCGACAAGGAACAACGACAGCTCAGCCAGCAGTCTGCAGAGCATGCCAAAGTCCTCAAAGCAGAGGAGGTGATCACTATGATTCATTTTGATTCACTATAGTATACCCGCGCCGGAGACGGTGATTGACATGGACAGTGCTACGGCAGGTGCAAGCTATTCACAGGCTGGTGCAAGCATGGCCGCCAGCACTTTGATCGTCCCGAAGGATAGCACCAGTTGCACTGGGAGGCCCAGCACAGGCAGAGAAGAGCTCATCAAGCAAATGGTGGACACCACGGCAGGCAATGGAGCCTATGTCACTGGGCACTGCCGGCAGCTGCAAGGAGGCCAAATCAAATGTACCAAGTGTTGGACAAAGGCCAGTCGCAGGAGCCTGGTTTGGGCCTTAGGCGGCCTATGTGTATGGATGTTGGTTGCTCCTGAATGCGATCGGTTTCAAGAGCGGCTTGGAAAACCGTGGCGGGAGGAGCCAAGACAGAGGCTGTGATCTATGGAGTGGAAGCGACTGCGGACCTATCACGCTGTATAGTCCGGCGCAGCTCAAAATAATTGGGCAGAGATCCAAGGGCTGCGTCTAGCAGCAAACAACCCTTCAAGTGGCTGCCACTCGTGTTCCAGGATGAAGTACCCCACACCCTCCTTCCATGCGGAAGTCTACTGGGTGGCGGTGAAGGGAATCAACCGGCCCCTCCAGCAGCCTGACCGCACAGGTGGGAGCATTATCGAGGAGACTATCGAGGGGGTGTCCGCTGTCAAGCTTGTGCCAAAAGAATCACGGCCTGTTCGACCCACCACGAGACTGAGACAAAGGACGCCACTACCGGTGGCCAGGCCCAAGGATCGTGAGCAAATGCTGCAGTAATTAGATGGTCAGCGACACTGCACATCATGCAGCCTATGTCAGCGGTCATTGTTGGAAGATCCAAGGTAGTCGGATTCGGTGTGAGAAATGTTGCCTGCAGCAAAGCAAAAGGAGCTCCAAGCAAGCAATGCATGGCGGAACGGCCGTATGAAGTAGAGGACGCCCGCCTATGAGATCCAGACCAAACCTGGAAGGTTTCCATCACACATGCGTTGGTTAGGAGGGGTGACAAGCTTGAATGCAAAGGATGCTTGCAAGTGTCCGCATTGGCGGAGCAAATGCTGAAGCCCGGGCTGGCACAGCCTTTGCAGCAGTCGGCAAAGGAAGTTGGCCTTTCCAAGATCGATGAGCTCTCTGTAGGTTGAGAACCCTGCTTTTGGCCACTTAAAGTGGCGCTGGTAAGTTTGTGCGAGCGGATAAAGAACCAGGAAAAATAGATATAATTAACCTCTTCCATAGACGTGCTCCACCCCGAACCTACCAAAACTCATGCCAAAGTAAAAACACTCCAGACGACTCTCTACCCTTCCGACGCTAGCCGCCAGCCTGATTGAAGGCTATCCGTGCTGTGCTCTCAGAGGGCCTCGAAACTGGAGTTGGCGACTCGGCCATTCCCAGATCCCCTTTCCAGGAACTTCAAATCACAAGTGTTCCTGCAACAGCTGGAAATCACAAGAAACATCAAGAAACTAATACATCACAGTCAAGTTCAAGATCTTTTCACGAAAAAGATGCCCTCTGGAATTCGGAATCCTCTCTGGGGAGATCTTCCAAAGCTGCCTTGTTCGTGAGCTGCCAGCCCCGCCACTGGATCCACTCCCAGACGGCCTTGCGATATAGGCATGCTGCGGAGTTACGAGCGATCACCTCACCTGCGAATACTACGTAATGGTGGAAGGAAACACTGAGTTGGCTGTGCTGACAACAAATACCCGTATATGTTAACCTAATGACTTAAAAGTACTGCCACAAGCATCACAAGCCTAGGAGGCTCGACGCTAGCGACCTGCCTCTTGCCAGTAAAAGTATATAAGTATATAAGTATAGAATCAACAGGCACCCCCTTCTAACCAGCCTGACTCCGGCAAGCTGACTTGTACAAGAATTTCAAGTTAAGTAATGTAATTCGGTTGTCGGCGAGTCTTTGAACCGCCCCCCGTGCCAAGCAGCCCAGGACCGTAGCCGCCACTGCCCTGCAACACGTGGGATGCATAAAGACTTTCCGAACCAAGTCCCAACCAATAGGCAAGCTCTTAACACAAATGAGATCAGGCATCAGCCTGGCTTCAACCAACCAGCTGTCCAAATGTTTGCGCGACCTCCCCGGTTCACCCAGTAATATGGCCTCTATCTCCATCGGTCTCCCAGTGTGCCGCAGATCAACATGAAAGCATCGAGAATTATCGTCACAAGACATCACAAGCAACAGCAGTTGGGTGGTCAGTCTACGACTGGTGGCTATGAGAATTCTGCTGGGCTGCAGCATGCCCTACTTGAGGCCAGCGGAAGGCTCTGGACCGATTCGAAAAGAAACGGGCAAGGGACCTGCATGGGGAATCAAACCCGAGAGGACCACCGGCATCTTTTCCATACATAAGTCCGATAATATCGGTCTGGGTGCCCTGTCCAATTCCCGCTAAAGCAGAACAAACAAACCAACGAACGAACATTCCTTTTCAGATCTGTGCGATACATTCCGTTTGCCATGGGTGCCCGCGTCTCATGTCTGAAATTACATCTCCTGCCGTGTTTCTCCATGTTCCTCCACGGCAAGTCAGAGAGGAAACAGCCCGACCCGCCTGTCTCACAAGCCGCTCCACATTCCTCTCCGTTTGTGTGCGGTCCGATGGAACATCCTGGCAGGCATTACGCTGAGAACTGTTGAGGACGTAAAGAATATATATAAAAATATATGTGTGTGAATGTATATATCACCCAAGCGAAAATCCTGCCTGCACCAACTTTCGCACCTTGCAAAAGTTGATGAATTGTCTCCACCTCGGTCGCTACAACCAAAGCAGCCCTTTCAACCACACCTCTCGACTGCAAGTGCATGCAAGTGCCTTCAAGGCCTGAGCACCACACGTGTCATCACCAGCGGCCAGTGTGGTCAAGTCCCCAATGACCCAAAGCCGCAAGCGAGCACGGGTGATGGCAACCTGATTGTGGTGCCCCGGCTGGTTTGAAAGCTTGATTGGCCCAAGGATCTTCTGGCCAGCACGTGGGCAAACAGGCTCCAACAAGGAGTCAACGCATGTTCATAGGAAACATTGGAATTCATGAGGTGAGGGCACTTTGTGAGATTTCTGGGATGCTTCGTTATCCACATCAGGTCGCTCGGCTATAGTCTGGTCCAACCCTATTTCAACCGAAGCTTCATAGCATATCATAGCATTTGTTGCGTGCCTTTTTGAGAGGAGTTTGTATCCACAAGCCAAGTCCACAAGCTAGCCAGAGTACAATCATTGAATCATAATGACTTATGTACAGTAACATTATATAGTATATAAGAAGAAGCGAGTCAGTGACTAGCACAATGATGCAAAATGCACATGGTGCACATGGTTGACGCATGGCCACGCCACATTGAGCCGTCGCTTATCGCGGACGAATCCGATGTTGCCCTTCCGGTTGGAGCGCACGGTGCCTCAGAGGTCCCGGACGATGCAACAAAATGCTGCCGATGTCCTTCCCTAGTAGCTTCTTGTCTATCCACCCCTTCAATGTTTACGTTAAATGCCCTTCCTTCTTGGACTATGGGGAGTGGCTTGAAATCTGGCTCGTCAGGATGTCATATCATTGACCCAGAAATACCTAGAATCTCAAGTACAAAACATCAATCTCACCCAGCCTCCCTCTGGGTGGGATGGGCCAGGTATGAAGGGAAAGCTGGGTGAGTAGTACTGAGGTCTGAGTGCAGCACTTATCACGATGATATCTTGCTCGTTGCCCTGAAAGCCATCCACCGTTTTGACCTTGAAACATGTGAAATGTGATGGGATAACGCTGGATAACTTCCACGTGCATGAACATGCAGCTTTGTCCATTGCGATTGATGGCATTCCTGCGAGTCCACACCCAAGTTTTTTGCGCCGAGCAACTTTCTGCATGACTTTCTTACGGAGTCTCAACATTCCCGCCGAGCAGCCAGCTTTACCTTCTTCTCCAGTTTCTTGCTCTCGACCTCAAACGATATATTCCGATATATAACTATGACAACTATGATATATCAACCCTAGAACTTCAGAGTGGGCCTTGGCCTGGGAGCGTGTGACTTCACATGCAGCAGTTTGCGCCGTGTGGCAGTGCTAAGGCTGCCGGAAATTTTCTCAGTGATGAGGTTCACCTGCAGCCAAGCTACAGCTGCTGATCCCTTTGTGTCTGTCTGACTGGAGCGCCAACTATATAAACTGCCTACGGTAGCCCATGGGAGTTCTAGAAGGACCCTGCCCGGAATATGACATCACGACCAAAACCAAAAGCGTTCCAGTGGCCTGCCCATTGTAGGGGGAGATGATGCCCACAGACAGTCGTTGATCCGTCTCGTTCTTGCGGAAGAAGTTCTGTAGCAGCTTGATCACCTTAGTTCTGCGGCGATCTTCAATTAAAATTCACCCCTGGCCCGGTTAAAAGTTAAATTAAAGGCCTACAGTAATTCTCAGTCACCCAAGTGAGACGAAGTGGGGTCGCGGATGGAAATTCCCCCAGTTCCAAGGAGCCAAACGACCTTGCCCCGAAAAAGGAAGCCTGCAAGCCTGCCACAAGCAGGTTCACCTCTCTAATTACTGGGAACAGGTCGCCCAGAACAAAAAGTGTTGGGGATCTTGATTCAAATTAACTCAAGCTCAGCTTTTCCGCGGCCAAGTCTGCTAGCGAACTGCAAGTCTCTGGCGGCCGCAGCCGATTCCACTGCTGGAGATGATGTCTGGGCACAGTCACTGCTCACAGGGATCCGAATTCTCTGCATGGTTTATACAATATGCGTCAGTTGCATGTTCTTGCATGACTTGGCCCATGTACAACAATTGAGGCCCATGCGACCCCATGCAGGACCTCCCCCAGCAATGATTCAAAGATGTGAGCCGTTCGGCTATTCGCACGGAATGCCGACTGGTCCAATGGATTCCACGTTCATGAGTTGCTAAGGTCAGCAATGCGACTTCTGAAATGTCCTGCCGACTCATAACAAGCAGCAAATGGTGGCCAAAGCATCTAGTTTCTACACAATGGCTTCTGCCAATCTGCCATCCTGGTCTCTACAGTTCTCTGCTGGAAGAGACTGGTTTCCAAACGAAGGGTACCTTTGTCTTTACTTGCCTATAATGGTCTTGACGTGGTCAATCTTCCAGAGAGCCCAGGAACATGCCCACCGGAGTGGCTGTCAAGGTTGCCGCATGTCCCAAGCTTCTTATTCAACGGAATGTTCACAAGCCCCACAGATTTGTCCACAACCTGATTGACTTTCTAAGGGCACGGGCTGCCATGACAAAAATGGTGGCATCACCGGTGCCAAAAATCGAAGATACGCAGTCCAGCTGCGATGGAAGAGACATCTTGGTCCAGCTGGTCAATCAAAAAGGACCCTCCGATCTACTATAATATATGTGCATTTGGCACGAATCTACTCCGCTGATGGGTATGCACAGCCGGCGGAGTTGGGAGCTTCAAGGCTCATGCCATTTCCGCCTCACGCGATCCGATCACATCCAGCCTGGTTGGTGCAAATGGTTGGTTGAACTATTCCAGTATGGAATGTGGATGGGAGGAATAAGGCAGCACAAAATTGCAATTTATGGAAGCGTCAGGCTGGGAGCCGATACGTAAAGGGCGTGGCTGCAAACAGGGTTGGAGGGGAAAAACATGTTAAAAGGATGGTTCTAGGACTATTTGTTGGAGGTTTGCCTTATAGATTTTATGTTGGAGTTCATCCTTTGAACCTTGCCTTTGATGTTTTTTTGCGATGTTGGTTGTAAGACATTTTTCACCAAAATTTTCCCTTTCATCTTTTTTTCAAAGATGAGGTGAATAATTGTTGTTGCTGTTGTGTTTTATCTCTGGGTCTGGGTTTATGGGTTGTAAGTATGCTGTGGTTATAGGTTGTATTTTTTTTATGGGTTGTAGTTATGTAGGTAAAGGTAGTAGGTAGTAGGTAGTAGGTAGTGGTAGTGGTAGTAGTTGTAGTAGTAGTCACAACAAGTTTAAACAAGCACAAAGAAAAGGCCAGGGACACAGGATCAAATTAATAGGGGGTAGTAGTGCAGATTATTGATGGGGGACCGGCCCTTGTGAGGGGTACCCTTTGTGAGCTTGTCAAATGATTGTTTTTAATTGTTTTGTAATAAGGCAATTTATAGGCCCCGAGCCCTAGACATGTTTAAGGCTTTAAGGATTTCATCAAACATGTAGTAGGTGGTAGGTGTTAGGTGGTGATGGTGGTGGTGGTAGTAGCAGTCGCAATAGCAGTAGCAGTAACAGCAGCAGCAATAGCTAGTAGCAGTAGCAGTAGTAGCAGTACCAGTAGTAGTACGAAAAATTGACCTGGTTGTGGGCTCGGATTAACTGGGGGGGATTGTTGGTAGAAAACTAGACCACAGGAGGGGAAATCAACAGCCAATAATACTTTTAAGTTGGGCAATTTCCGGCGGCTTTGTGGGCTCGGGTTAACTAGGGGGGATTTATTAATCCTGACTTGACATTAGAATAGACACATCGTTAGGTTTAAAAGCAAATTCAATTTGGAATGCAACTGCAGTAGATACAGCAGGATTGACAGCAAATGCGGTAAATTCAAATCAGTATTACTCCGCAAACATTACAGCAGATACTACTTGGACTCACACTGCCACTGAGTATATGAGGTATGATTATACCAATTAAACCCTTGAAACGAAACAGGAACTAGACATAGAGAACGGTCTTAAAACAGACACCATTGATAGTTTAACCAATACAAATTTATCGTTTCTTTCCAGAAACGGCAGTGAGTATATACAGTTTCAAGCATCCCCTGAAAGAATTGTAATGAATAAATTGATGTTGTTAAATAATGGTAGAGGTAAAAGTCAGTTGTTTGAAGGAGTTGAAGGGGCACTGAATGTATTGAGGATAAGAAACTTGGATGAAACAAACCCGTATATCATCCTTGACTGTAATGATAGAGAAAATGACTTAAATTGACTCAACACCAGTGCCAAGTTGAGCTGCCTTGTTCAAAGGGTGCATCGAAAGGCAATAAAGCACTCTGCTTCAGAGATGAGCGCAGTCAACGCTGTCTAAACGGGGTCATTTGGGTCCAACTTTTGGTCCGCCCGGTGATGCCTGGTCCCGCACTGTGGCACCTTTATGAACTATCACCTGTCGTCAACCAGAAGGTAAACTGCAAGGCGGGTCAGTTCTAATATTCTAATAGCGATGGCCTCCAACCTCAGATTCTAGTCAGTCGCATCCGTCTACATGGCCGCAAGCTTTTGCACGGCTCTTGTGCCTCAGCATTCTTCAACCTCGCCAACCTCTGTTTCCGAGGGAAGCCGTGTTGGAGATGGTGGGAAAGGTGGCTGCACCTAGCGAGGCCAGCAGCAAAAAGTAAACGGCTAAGCGGCTAAGTGCCGAAGAATTCTCCAACGCCTGGCCTAGTCCAGCTAGAGAGCCAAATTCAGGTTGTTGGTTCATTAGACCATTAACCATTGCAGCACTTCCCCCCCCTCGATTGTGGGCATTCATTCCAGGTCGGGTAGGAGAAACGAATGAAAAACAAGGAAAAGGTATGGCTTATGATGGTTTCATCTGCATTCATCTGCGACAATCTCATAAGCCCATGAAATCCATGCGAAAATAATCCTCCAACTTTGAAATTGAATGATATTCAAAATCATGAATCCCTTGGTTCATCAAAATTCATCAAAACTTTAATTTGGTGGAGTGCCCTCTTTGATGTAACCAGGCCATGAAATCGACATGAAGTCCACTGACCAACTGGGCAACAAAGACTGACTCAAACTTCATGCACCTGCGTTGGCTTCGCACAATATGTGTCCCAGGGGGCTTGAGGAGCGGCTTGATGGACTTCTTCTGCTGGAAGTGCCCAGGGGTCGTCTGGAACTGGTTGGACAGTAAGGAACGGGGTGGCTGGCATAAAGCCCGGTGGTGCTGCCTTTGCGCGTGGTACCGTTTGTGTTGGCGGTGTTGCATGGATCGGCGGTGCTGCATTTGCAAGTGCTGGTGCTGGCGTTTTTGCCCAAGGGGCCGGGCTTGCCGGTCCAGCCGCAGGGTACGACGAGGAGCGAACATTTGGTTCTGGATGATATTGCCTGGGTTCCAAACCACTGGGCAAATGGAATGAATTTATATATGTGTTTTCTCAGGGCTTGCCAATGCACACCGGTCATCCTTCCGAGCATCTTCCGGAGTTTGATGACATTCTCAGTGTACCAGGCAGTGCCCATATAGTTTCGCAAATTTTTCCTCAGGTATCTACTTTCCCGATACAGAACGCAAAGCGAAACTGCAATCTGCATAGCCTAAGCCTAAGCATAAACTGTACACTTGGTGTTCTCCAAGTTTCTGGTGCTCTTTGGACCCTTGTGGGTTCGCAGCTGTGCCGCAATGCGAGGTCTCATCCTGAACCCACTTCCTCAGCGATGTACGGTCTAACCGTCTAACCAGAAAGAGCACACAGGACAAATCAAACCGGCGCCCTTCGCCCAAGGGGAGAAAATAAGACCAACATAGTATAGTGCAAATGCCTCTGACATGTCACTTACACAGGAGGCACTTCTTCCACTTCTCAGAGTTCGGATCGCCGTCAATGCTGGGGACCTGGGCGCATGCAGAACAGCAGGGAAGCCTCATAACGCTCCTTGTCAGGCTCCAAAAACTTGGAACAGTGGCCCCATTGCTGGCCATGCAAGAAGGCCGCCAACAACTGCTAATATGACTTGGTCTGAGTAGTCAAGTAAGTGCGATGAGGAAGTGAGAAGGAGTGAAACGGAAAGGAACCAGCTTCGCGAGAACGAGTTGCAGTTTGGTTTGACACCTTCCTGGACAGCTTGCAAAGTGAGTGTCGGGGTGCTTCACTAGGTGGCACCCTCATCTTTCAGTGTTGTACTCTGACGCAATGGCTCGAAGCAACGGGTGGAGGATCACAAAACCAAGCGATGCTGTAATAAAAGCAAAGGACAAACAAGGGTCAAAATGAAAATCAATGTCAGAAAATAAAGACCAGCCAGTGCAACAAATAAACAACAAGAACTACAACAAGAACCCGTAGCAGCAGCACACACAATACTAGTACTACTACCTAGTCGTCGTGGTGGTAGTAGTAGCCGCACCCGCAGCAGTAGTGTAGCCGTAGTAAATAGAATAGTTACGTGACACGTCATAGTGGTAGAAGCAGTAGTAGTATATATAGTCGTCGTCGTCGTAGCCGCAGTCAGTAGTAGTCAGTAACAGTCAGTAGTAGCCAGCAGTAGCCAGTAGAAGCCGGTAGTAGTAAGCAGTCGTCAGTAGTAGTCACTAGTAGCCAGTAGCCAGTAGTAGCAGTAGTAGTAGTAGCAGCAGCAGCGGTAGTAGTAGTGGTGGTAGCAGTAGCAGCCGCAGTAGCAGCAGTAGCCGTAGTAGTAGTAGTAGTAGTAATAGTAGTAGTAGTAGGAGCTGGGAGCGGTAGGAGTAAAAGTGGCAGCAGCGCACTGGGTCACAGTCACACAGCGACTCGCTTGCCCTTGCAACCGCGACTTGCGCACACAGGCATGTGGCACGTGGGTGGAGGAAGGTTTCTTCCTTCTCTTAATTCTAATTAAAGTCTATTTACTTATTGTTTCTACTAGCTTCTTGTTCCTAGTAGTAAGGCCCTTGCTCCTAGTAGCGATGCCCTTTGCTCCTAGTAGCGTCCTTTGCTCCTACCTCAGGTCACAGAAGGTCTGCCGCGTTGGCATGGCCCTTTCTTCACCCAAGTTTTACCATCAGGTGGCTCACACAAGGTATGCTACTACATTGGAGTGGTTCCTTCCTCCTCTAAATGTATTGTCGGGTGACACTGTGCGGCAGCAGTAAGTGGAGCAGCAGCAGCAGAAGTAGAAGTCGACCAAGAAGTAGAAGTAGCAGCAGCAGCAGCAGTAGTAGCAGGTAGCAGGTAGTAGTAGGTATTAGGTAGTGGGTACTGTAGTGGGTAGTTAGTAGGTAACGTAATAAGTAGTCGGGAGTGGGTAGTATGTGGCAGTAGCAGTAGCAGTAGGGGTAGGAGTAGGAGTAGGAGTAGGAACCGGAGTAGTAGTAGGAGTAGTAGTAGTAGTAGCCAGTAGTAGAAGTAGCCAGTAGTAGTAGCAGTAGTAGTAGTAGCCAGTAGTAGTAGTGGTAGTAGTAGTAGCCAATAGTAGTAGCCAGTAGTAGTAGTAGTAGTTGTAGTAGTAGTAGTAGTGGTAGTAGCCAGTAGTAGTAGTAGTAGTGGTAATAGAAGTAGTAGTAGTAGTAGTAGTAGTAGCCAGTAGCCAGTAGTAGCAGTAGTAGCAGTAGTAGCAGTAGTAGTAGTAGTATGGTAGTAGTAGTAGTAGTAGTAGTAGTAGTGGTCGTACCAGTAGCCAGTAGTAGTAGTCGTCGTCGTCGTCGCCGTCGTCCTCGTGCTCGTAGCCAGCAGTAGTAATTACAAGGTTACGCAAGGAGTTTGCAAGAACTCGTTGCACTGGAGGGCGCAGCGCCCCTTCACGGCGTTCTGGGTGTGTGCATCGGATCCTATCCTGGCACCACACAGAGCACACCTGTCAGACCGTGCATCGTCATACTGTCTTGTCTCTGTCTGTCAGTCGGTCTTCCTTCCTTCCTTCCTGCCTGCCTTCCTTCCTTCCTTCTTTCTCCTTCTGGTGTTTTTGATCCCTACTTGTTTGCTTTATCCCTCTCCCAGGAGCAACCCGCCCTTGCCCACTTGCCACGTGGAGACAAGCAGCCCATGCCAAGTATTCCAATTCCGGGGCGGGATGGCCGGTCTTCTTCAGCCTCTCATATTCTCGCCAGGCCTCCAATCTTCGACAGTGATCTCCTGCTGCGCTTGTGTGAACTCCCACCCAAGTACAGCCGTCAAAGTAGCATACCCGCGGCAGCCAGGTGAGACCACGCGTTGCGATTCTATCACACCTTCACTGTATTCATGCAACCAAGCCCTCTCCTGTTCCAATGTGGTTGTCATCGACAACTTTGTTACAGGGAATGCAGCGGACCTTATTGGGCAAAGTAACGGTGAATCATGTGGCCAAACCACATACAGTAGGATCCCATGAAACTTCGTGCTGGAGGGATTCATGAGGATGTCGAGGGTTCGAGCCACCTTCCCCCTGTCAACTGGAGGACCAGCTTGCCAGCCGTCGGCCAAAGAATCTATAGTACTGCCAGTACTGCAAGAAACTCTCAACACTGCCCTGGTTCATGCAATCACCCACCTCAAGCACCTTCGTATAATCATTCACTACAAGTCAATCATTGCGATGAAAAATGAAAAACAGTCTTGTTCCACCCAAGATGCCAAACCATCAGGCCCTACCTGCTGCCAGTCTAGGAGGTGTGCCACTGGTGGGCACACGGGTGACAAGGAGGCCGTCAAGGGCGGCGCCGGCGCAGGCCCGCGTGGAGCTGCCACAGGCGGCGGGGCAGGAGGACCTGGCGGTTGGACTTTACAAGGTTTGCAGCACCTAGCCGGGCCTTGTGACCTTGTGGTCCTCAAGAATTGATTGGGGATCGACCCACTTTCAGGGGTCATGGCCTGCCAAAGCTGGAGTGGCCCACGCGTGCTTCTTCTTGTGCGCCTCCGAATCTATGTGGGCCTGCAAGCGGGCGATTGCACATCATGTGCACGCAGATCTGTGCTGAACATGTGCAAAGTGTAATCATGTTTAAAACCATCCTGATGCCAAACTCGGTGGACATTCGAGTAGGGACAAACAAGTGCTTTCTCAATCAGTGAGTTGGTACAGTTAGCACGGCGTTGTAAGAAAATGAATGCCTCGAGGGTATTGTCATTGAGATGCTTGTTGCAGTATTCGCAGTAGTACCGCCCCTGCACTTCCATCCACTTTTTGTCTTGCAACCTGATCAATGAGGCTCAATGCGAGGAATAACGATGTCTCATATGCACTGTCCCAGCAAAATCGCCATGATCAACATGAGGTGGATATATAATTGCACGAATTATCCAAAGGGCAAAAAAAAAGAACACCAATGCTGATCGTATGTGCGCACCTGTTTGACCCAAATCTCTCTACAAGTGCTTCAAGCATGCAACCTAGGTCCTCAACCTAATGGCCCGTTAAACGTAAGTGCTCTTCCCGAGAGCGTTTCGGCAAAACCCCTGAAGCCTTCAAGGATCTTCAAGGAACCCAGCCAAAGAAACACCATGCTGTTGGTCTTGGTGGGGGAAACGCTTCCCAAAAATGGTTCAAGGTCCACCACTTTTCCTGGATAGGCTGCCTCAGTTCGTGAGGGTTGTTTAGGGGTTGGGAGTGACCCTCCAAATACAGGAGGCACCGTGGGCTTTGTCACAAAAGAGCTACCTCAAATCACTACAAGTGATGCAACCAGGACTCTGCACCCACCACACGCCATCTCCATAATCGTACGCCTCAAGAACCTCGGACTCTGGCTTGGAGGGTGCAAGGTATGCAAACTTGCTCACAAAGATCCTGAGAAACAAAAAAGGCGCGCTTCCACAATGTGTTTCCAAGGCATGAAACGCAGCCTCTTTTGACACTCAAAAGGTTAAGTGTTGTCGCAGGGCAAAGCTGTCCGCAGCAAGTTAGAGAAGGACAACAAAAGGAACATGATTACAAACGGGTTTGGTGCAGAAAAGGCTGCATGCCAAAGGGATTCAATCAGTTTCAAGCAAATCATGATCAGTTCGGTGCATTCAAAGCAACACCTTGCGAGAATGCCTTTTTCTTGGCGTCCTCCAACTGCTTCTTCCACTTGCTTTCCTCTGCCAATCAACTGTAACACAAGGGTTCGGCACTTACCACTCACGCTTCTAATGTCGCTTGCAGGACGTCGTGTGGACACCAAGCTAAGCTCAGAAAACCATGTTGTTGCCTGTCTTGCTGTCAGATGCTGTCGAGACTTTCTCCAATGCCATGCTTTGCGTACAGTATTCGTTTGTTGCGATAGGTCTCCTCTCTCTGCTTTTGCCGCTGCTCCTTCTCGTAATTAATTTCGCATTGCCTCAAACCAGTGCCAAGAAGGCTGCAAAACACCAAGAGAAGCAGAGAAGAGCTTGTCATGACTCGTTGGCCATTTATATATATATAATATATACACATATATAGGATTCTATTTTTTCAACGTCAATGCATCCCCAAGCACGTGCCTCTTCCACTCATTGTCCCGCAGATTCTTCTTTTGTGCGATTTCTGCTTTGGCCTTTCGCTCCTGAACGTCCATATTGTTGGCACATGTTCTGCAGCCCTGCCCGTTGAAGTGACATACATAAAATCCAGGAAAGAAACTCTTGGATGACAAGCAAGTGCCCTGGCATAAGTCAGGGATACTCAGGGTGCTGGATGGGGACTCGATTGTTATTTGGCTTACAGTAGCTGGAACACCGAAGGGCTTGGTACGGCACATTGGAATCGGGCAATGCTGTGGAATTATGACGCACACCTGATTCCTGTCCAACGAAATTGCAATTGAACTTTCAAGAGCATAAAGAAAGGCCTGACTGACCACTAGCTGCAATTTTACTTGGGAGAAGTAACTGGCCACAGAAAAAGGAGTTGTCCGCGAGCAGAATGCTCCTCCAGCTTCCGCTTCTCGATATCCAATTCTTCTTGGGAGGCGCAGCCCAGTGATCGCGCGATTTCAAGGTCTCTCCCGTGCAGGGTTTTCAAAAATGCGTCCTTGCAAGCAGATGCGAGCACGCACGGAGGAAAACACATCGGCCCAAATGCCCCAGACAATAGCAAACACAATTGATTATATCTAAAAATTGTAATGATACATGCACTCGCCTATTGCGGGGCCTACAGCGCTTACAAGCAGTTCCCGGGCAAGCCCACGGCGGAAGTTTCCGAAAAAGCAATTTGACCTATAGGAGTGTCCCTTCGCGCATGCCCTGCGGACCCCCTTTTTTCCCGGCCCACAACGATGGCGTCATGCAAGCAGCCCACAACGGCGTAGTCGCTCTGGCACTCTGCATGCGGGTCACACCACCGCACGTCGGAGTGAATGTAGTTACACAGGACTCCGAACTTGCATGTACAACCTGTCATACATGCGCAACCAGAGTCTTAACAATGAATGCAACCAAAGACTGTAAGAATGACAGGGCCAAAAAAATCAACCATAAGTACAAGCTGTCCTGTTAACAAACTAAACGACAGGGTGGCCCGAAAGCATAGTAGGAGTAAGCATCATAACGAAAGGGTTGCAAGCGAAAACGAAACTGAGGGATAAGCCGTTTGTCGGTAAAAATCAATCATCCTGCTCACCAGCGACACACCGCGTTTACACCAGCATGTTTCGCGGTCCCCAGTGGCACGGCGCCACGCAAACGCACTCCCCAACAAGGCCGCTCAAATCCGCATGGCACAGCAACATCACGAACGTACGTAATTTCACCACACAGTCTGCCACACACTATAGAAGCAAACATATCACATGATACCACCATTCATCCCGCTCACCAGCGACACGCCGCGTTTACGCCACCATGTTTCGCGCTCCCCAGTGGCACGGTGCCACGCAAACGCGATTCCCACCAAGGCCGCGCAAATCCGCATGGCACAGCGATATTACGGACGTACTTTCGCCACACCGTCTGTCACAGACTAAAAGCAAACACTTCTGAGTCCAGCTCTGCAAAGCTGTTTCCCGTACTACATTTGTACTACAAACTGGGCACTCCTGAGTCCAGCTCCGAAAAGCTCTTTCCCGCACTACATTTGTACTACAAACTGGGCACTTCTGAGTCCAGCTCCGAAAAGCTCATTCCCGTACTACATTTGCATTACAAACTGGCCACTTCTGAGTCCAGCTCCGAAAAGCTCTTTCCCGCACTACATTTGTACTACAAGCTGGCCACTTCTGAGTCCAGCTCCAAAAAGCTCTTTCCCGTACTAACTACATTTGTACTACAAACCGGCCACTTCTGAGTCCAGCTCCGAAAAGCTCTTTCCCGCACTACATTTGTACTACAAACTGGCCACTTCTGAGTTCAGCTCTGAGGTCACAAAGTACTGCGCCTGCCACGAAATCTGCACTTCGAGGTTCACTAAGCACTGTACCTGCCACGAAATCTGCGCTTCGAAGTTCACCAAGTGCTGTGCCTGCCACGAAATCTGCACTTCAAGGCTCACCAAGTGCTGTCCCTGCCAAAAATACAAGATGGAGCCCACGAACCCGAATGCAAACACGTTCCAAAAGCTACATATGTCCAAATGACACTCTTGTAGGACACTCTTGTGGGACACTCTTGTAGGACACTCTTGTGGGACACTCTTGTGGGACACTCTTAGAGGACACTCTTGTAGGACACTCCTGTGGGACATTCATTTGGGACACTCTTGCGGGACACTCTTGTGGGACACTCTTGTGGGACACTCTTAAGGGACACTCTTGTGAGACACTCTTGCGGGACACTGTTGCGGGACACTCTTGTGGGACACTCCTGTGGGACACTCATTTGGGACACTCTTGCGGGACACTCTTGTGGGACACTCTTGTGGGACACTCTTGTGGGAAACTCTTGTGGGACACTCTTATAGGACACTCTTGTAGGAAACCCTTTGTGGGATACTCTTGTAGGACACTCTTGTGGGACACTCTTGTAGGACACTCTTGTGGGACACTCTTGTAGGGCACTCTTGTGGGACACTCTTGTGGGGCACTCTTATAGGACACTCTTGTGGGACACTCTTAACTCTTGTGAGACACTCTTGTGGGACATGGTTGCGGGACACTCTTGTGGGACACTCTTGTGAGACACTCTTACGGGACACTCTTGTAGGACACTCTTGTGGGACACTCTTGTAGGACACTCTTGTGGGACACTCTTACGGGACACTCTTGTTGCACACTCTTGTAGGACACTCTTGTGGGTCCCTGTGGGTCACTCTTATGGGACACTCTTGTCGGACACTCTTGTGGGACACACTTGTGCGACACTCTTGTGGGACACTCATACGGGACATGTGAGACACTCTTACGGGACACTCTTGTAGGACACTCTTGTGGGAC
>CAXAMN010006224.1:859331-873637 GCA_963970005.1 Durusdinium trenchii
GTAGGACACTCTTGTGGGACACTCTTGTAGGACACTCTTGTGGGACACTCTTACGGGACACTCTTGTTGCACACTCTTGTAGGACACTCTTGTGGGTCACTCTTATGGGACACTCTTGTCAGACACTCTTGTGGGACACACTTGTGGGACACTCTTGTGGGACACTCTTGTGGGACACTCATATACGGGACACTCTTGTGGGACACTCTTGTAGGACACTCTTGTGGGACATGCGGGACACTCTTGTGGGACACTCTTGTGGGACACTCATACGGGAAAGTCTTGTGGGAAAGTCTTGTGGGACACTCTTGTAGGACACTCTTGTGGGATACTCCTGTAGGACACTCTTGTGGTCCCACTCTTGTAGGACACTCTGAGTCTCAAAAATGAGCGTTTCGTACAAGACTTCCTCCAAAAGTCACACGTCAAGTCTCCAAAACGAGCGTTTCGTACGAGACTTCCTCCAAAAGTCACATGTCAAGTCCCCAAAACGAGCGTTTCGTACGAGACTTCCTCAAAAACTCACACGTCAAACTCTGCAAAACGAACGTTTCGCACGAGATTTCCTCCAAAAGTCCAGCGGAAACACCCATCGGAGCACACACATCACGCAGCCCTGCCAAGCAGTTTCGCGATTCCAGCCCCTCCAAACGACACCCGCTCACACGCCAATCTCAATGTGACAGCGACATTCACCTCTACCACAACTCACAACCTCCCGATTCCCTGCGCCTGCCACGAATCTTTCCGCGTCCACACGTCTAACGCGCACAAAGTACTGCCACGAAATGTCACCTCTGTCACACATCGCAACCTCACGATTCCCTGCGCCTGCCACGAAAATCCCACTTCCACACCTCAAAACCCGCACAAAGTCCTGCGCCTGCCACGAAAAGTAACAATGTCATCTCACGTGAGCTTCAACAAAATTTGCACCACACCACACGTTTGGAGTGATTTCGACCCGTTCTGAGCACACTCCTATCCACCAAAATCGGCATTTCAGCTGAGACTTGTCACGAAAACAGAGCTTCGATGCCACACCCTGAAACGCAAATCCTAATGACACGGCCACATCCAACACCCCAAAAACACGACTCTCCAAACGCTAATCCCAATGGAACTGCCCAGCAATCTGCAGATCTCACCAACGCTGCGCCTGTGCAGCGAGACGCATCACGTTGCTTGCGCGACATGTCTTTTTCATGCAAATCACAATGGAATAGCGCCGCAAACTGACACGTGACACATCCATGAATAGTCACTTGCAAAAGCTTCCCCCAATGGCAGCGCCTTAGCGCTCTACCGCGAACGGTTGCGAACGGTTGCGGACGTAGAAACAACGGATCGCGAACAAGGCTCTACCCCCAGACCCCCAAGAGTTAAACGAGAACCCTTCGCTACGCATTGGGGAAAAAGCACTTCGAGGTTCACCAAGTGCTGTGCCTGCAGAGAAATCTGCACTTCGATTTTCACCACCAAGTGCTGTGCCTGCCAAAAAAAAATCTGCATAAATCTGCACTTCGAGGTTCACCAAGTGCTGTGCCTGCCACGAAATTCTGCACATTGAGGTTCACAAAGTGCTGCGCCTGCCACGAAATCTGCACTTCAAGAAACAAGTGAAAATTCTAATCACAATGGAGGGACGATTCGGCCATGATCCGAGGCCATTCCGCAACCGCCGTTCCGCAGAGCTAGCCTTGCCAGGTTCGGAACCACCCTTTGTATCCCTTTGTATTGAAAAACACAGCATTTCGTGCGTCCGCTATCTCTCGAACACGCATTTTGTACTGCGCCTGCCACGAAATCGGCACTTCGAGGTTCACAAAGTGCTGTGCCTGCCACGAAATCGACACTTCGAGGTTCACCAAGTGCTGTGCCTGCCACGAAATCTGCACTTCAAGAAACAAGCGAAAATTCTAATCACAATGGAGGGACGATTCGACCATGATCCGAGCATGACGCGAGCGCATCGTTCCGCAGAGCTAGCCTTGCCGGGTTCGGAACCACCCTTTGTATCCCTTTGTAGTTCCCTTTGTATTAATTGACAAACAAAGCATTTCGTGCGTCCGCTATCTCTCGAACACGCATTTTGTACGAGACTTCCTTCCAAAATGAATGTTGAAGAGCTGACCAGAGCTACAGCTGACTGGAGTTAGAGCTAACTAAAGCTAGAGCTGACTGGAGACTGGAGCTAAGGCTGAGTAGTAGTAGTAGTAGGAGTAGGAGTAGGAGTAGTAGTAGTCGTGGTGGTGGTGGTGGTAGTAGTACTGGTGGTAGTAGTAGTAGTAGTAGCAGTATGGTAGTAGTGGTCGTAGTAGTAGTAGTAGTGGTCGTAGTAGTAGTAGTAGTAGTAGTCGTAGTAGTAGGAGTAGTAGTAGTAGCAGCAGTAGTAGTAGCAGTATGGTAGTAGTAGTAGTAGTAGTACAGTACTAGTAGTACAGTAGTAGTACAGTAGTAGTAGTCGTCGTCGTAGTAGTAGTAGTACAGTAGTAGTAGTAGTAGTAGTCGTAGTAGTAGTAGTAGTGGTAGTAGTGGTGGTAGTAATAGCTTTTGACATTCCGTAAAACGGAAGTTTTGCACCCCAAACTTCCTTTGACCACGACAAAATCTCATGCCTGAACGGACATTGTCGTCTCTTTGTGTACTGGACCCGCATTGGCCGCTTTATTCGGGCCCTTCTTCATGGAGAACCTGCCCGTGCTCACGGCACAAATGGTCACTTCGCGACACCTTTGCTCGGCTATAATTATGCACTGAACATGCACGTGGACACTTGGGCGGCCACCGGCAGAACTGGCCGCAGGCAGGGGTGAACGCGCCCTTGGACAAGCAATATGTCAATATGTCCTCTACTTCATGTCTTCCGGTACGTGTGAATTCTTCCCAGCCTGGCGGCCACAGCACGGCCTGGAATTGGAACTGGCAAGGCCAAGATGGGTGGTCTGAGCTGATTTGGCTCACATCAGGTTGATCTTTGCACCCAATGTTGAATATGCCTCCCTGTGACTGTTGCGACATGTTGTCAATCTTGCAGGCCATCTGATGGCTGAAGAGTTTTGCTGGCTGTTGATGACTGACTGAGCTCAAGCAAGTTAAGTGGCCACTTGCCAAATGGCCCAGCAGATTCGAGCCGCGAGCCAGCAGCGAGAAGTTGCACTGTAATTATACAGAAAGTGTAGATAGATGCCCCTCCAAGAACACAAGTTCAACCACAGTAGCTCATTTCACAATGGCTGGCTTGCCCACCCCAGAAAAACCTGGTTCTTTGGGAAACATATGCGAAATGACCATTGGAGTGCTGCTTGTTCAGCGTTTTTTCCTAAGGGATGCCAACAAAAGGTACAAGACTCCGCGGCAGCCCATTTCAATCCACCCAAAGAATACATACACCATTGCTAAGAAGTGCTACAGCAAGACCAATTCCAGGCAGCATCCAGGAGCTCCTTAACTTTGTTGCTGAATCCGTACATGATGCAATTATGGAAAATACTGGATATACACGGATCTTTCTTCGTATTTCTTGGAGGGGGTTGGGTTTATCCACCTCACACCTGCATGTGCGACCAATGAATCCACCCATCACCTGTCAGGGCACTTGATCAGCCTCCTCTGGGTTTGAGATTGCCACATTGGTAAAATCCTGTTTTTCGTAATCTCCAGGCCCTGTGTCATACAGGCCTGGGCTCAAAACAGCGTGCAGTGCAGTGCAGAACCCAGACCAAATCGCCAAATCCCCGCACATGTATCGACATGTCGATGTCACAACACTTGCATGGTGGCTGGCTGTTTCATGCCATCAGCCATGGCTAGCTTTTTTTTACATTACCATCAAGCTCGTGCACTGGTACACTAATTCCTTCAATTATGCATCATCATCATCATCATCATCATCATCATCATCATCATCGCACGACTGGTTTAAAAGAGTTTCGCTGTGCTCACGTCTTGCAAAAGTGAACGCAAAACAACTATGGCCTCGTGGCCAGCAGTCTATCTTGCCATGGAATCCGTGCAACAGTTCGGAAGCATATGTCATGAGTTCATATGAGAACACCCTACTATCTACATAAACAAGTAGACAAACATGGATCGGTTATTCCCTATTGCAGCCGCGTCTCGGATGGCCGTGTGGAAATTCCACTTGTCGTCAGGCGCATAGATATAGTCCTACAACTCCATCCCGCTCATGTCAGCAAATAGCAGACAATCAACAAGGCAATTAGCAGAAAAAAACCTTTGGACTCGTGAAATTTGCATGGCCGTGAGAAACAAATCAAACACTCTCAGCTCAAGAAACGCTGTAGTGCAAATCCCTGACAAAAGGAATGAATACGACCCCCAATGCTCACATCACCACCCCAGGCCATCTTAAAATGCATCGGTATCAGTGAAAAAACTGGTGCATTACCACCTTGTATGCTTCCGCGAGTGAGCGAGGGAGCGAGGGAGGGAGGGAGGGAGCGAGGGAACGAGAGACAGAGAGAGAGAGTGAGTGAGTGAGTGAGTGAGTGAGACACAAGCTACGACAAGCTGCAATACGGTTCTGCTACGACATGCTACAATTCTGTGCCAAGCTCAAAGCCCCTGCTTCAAACACTGCACCACTCCTGAACTCTGCGCTCCATCTGCAGCACAGTCTCCTGTGAAGCCGTATCTGATGTGGGAGTGGGCCAGTCAGTGTCTGAATCTGACACATGCTGCAAGTTGTATAAATTGTAGGTTGGAGGCCATCGCTGTTAGGTGAAATTGTACGGGGGTTCTGGGGCTTGGTAGGTGTTGTGACTGCAGCTTGGCGTCATCGTTGACCACCTCGCCATTGTAGAATGCGCTGTTCCTCGAGCTCTGAACTATGATTCATGATGACAAATATACTGTGCAACGGTCATAAACTTTTCACCTAGCCGACATGGAAGCAAGGTAGTGCTACACATGTCAGCCATCTGTGGCCACTCCGCCAAGCACAATGAACTCATGCAAACTCCACACCTCCATTGACTTTGTCAAAAAAGCATCTCCTTTAGAACAAGATCCGCTATGACACAAACATGCTTGAGATGCGTGAGGAGCAAAATCTGCCAAGGTGCGGGAAGTCCGCGATCAAAGGCAGCATTCTGTACCTTGGGCCAAACCCACTTTGTGGCCACAAAATTCACCTGAAGGCACCTCTTGCAAAGGCTGCACCGCAAAAAGGGAGCTAAACAGCCCGCTGCACACAGGTCTTACTTGCTATGCTTAGACCCAAGCTGGCTTGGACGGCCAAAAATGTCACCTCTATCAGATCAAGATATCATAGAAAACAAAACACAAATCATTCAATTCTGGCGCTCATCCAGTTCTGATATCGAATTTTATGGAAAGAGTGCACATTGGGGCCTTCCCTGCATGGTTTCCTGCGGCCGGTGTTGAAAACTACGAGTAGTCACAGTTGACTGTAGGATCCCACCGTCTTGTACCTAAACAAGCTACATCTGCACCCTGATAGCTCCAGGAGGTGAATAGGACAAACTAATCCTCAACCCATTCTTAAGCAAGGGCCCGCACCACAACCACCAGTTTTGCACAAAAGGGTGCGAATCTTAAATCTGGCAAACCAATTAAGCACGAAAACATTGATGAAAAGGCTCAAGGTCCGCACACGCAGCCCTGATTCTAATTCAATTGCACAGCTTGAAAGTGCCCATCGCAATCACAATCCGTATTGGCCATGCAGCTGTCTCGCCAAGGTGTGTTTCTCCTTGCCGATGATCATCAATCGCTCAAAGAGGGATCGGTCGAAGCCAATCTCTTTGGCCTGAGAAACCCTCGGCTGGCTAGTTAACCCAGTGGAGAGTGAACCTAACCCAATTGTTCCGATGTCCAAAAATAACCATTCAAGCTCTCCCATGCAAAATCACACCAACTTTTATCTCTTATTGAAAATAACATGTAAAAATCATGGTGCACTACTTGCACGCTTAAGCAAGCACCTTTGAGATTCTCCTCATCAATCCGGAGCAATAATAGTCAGAAATCTTAAAATATAGTATATTTATACAATATATATATTTATATTATATAAACGCGCTCGGCAGGAAGAATCTGGCATGATATGCACAGTGCAGCTCCAAACGCCTTCTTGGAAAAGACCGTGGATGGCAGCCTTAGGTCGCCATGAGGTTGCAGGCTCTTGATATGTCAGTGATGACACCTTCACCTAGACACTTGCTCTCAATGAAGAGCCACGAGCCCAAGTCCAAGCGATGAATACAATTTTTTTAGTTGTGAGCACCGTGATTGTACAGCTCACTTGCTCTCTCATGCTCCCCCTCTCTCTCTCTCTGCCTCTTGTCGCAGGGGCCAGGAAGTGTGTGGAAGTGTGGCACCACATGAGAACTTGCTCAGAAGGATGCATACAAATAGTGCATGATAGTACTAGTTACTAATCACTAGCAGTGGTATATAACTAG
The DNA here is from genome assembly GCA_963970005.1 of Durusdinium trenchii. NCBI lineage: Eukaryota > Dinophyceae > Suessiales > Symbiodiniaceae > Durusdinium > Durusdinium trenchii. Next base: position 865,781 of record CAXAMN010006224.1, read on the forward strand.
TAGTATCAGTATAGGTGTAGGATCCGTCTTTCTATTGCTCACCCTCTAAGATCTCAAGCTAACTTTAGGCCGCTCCGCCACATAGCTCGCCTTCGTGACAAGCACCGAGGTTGGCCAAGTCACTGCTCCGGGTCGCCGACCAGAATCAACCGCTGCACATGTCTGCGCATGACCTGAGCCGGTGCTCGGCAGTCTGGTGAGTATGGTGGATAGTCCGAATAATTGATAATAATGGCAACAGATTGTATATATTGATTTCATGAAAACAAATTGACTTGGCCAAGCACAAGATCTGAATTCAAATAACCTTGACAAACAAGTATTAAGTAAGTAAAGTAACATCTGAGAGTAACAGAAGCACATGTGGAGGTGCCTCAGGCAACCTACGGCCATACCAGATCAAACTGTGACTTGGTTGTCTTTCCACATGCCAGCTTATCGCACTCTGACAGAGCACATTGAGTAAGTATATAGTCGTAGCCTTTCTCCCGTTCTCAAGTGACTGGGCCTCAGGCAACCATTGTTTCTAGCTCGCGGCACTGACATGCCTCATCCACAATCACCTTAGCCAACACAGTAGCCAACATTAATGGACCACAATGGACTGATGGATGCACTGAAGACTGCATATGCATGAAAGGCTGATCACTTTTACAAAGAATGAGGCAGCGCTGCAACAGGAAAACAACAAAGTCATAGGAAGGTCACGTGCTGTGAGACATGGATACGCATGGGTCAATGTCGAATTCATGTGTCCAAACGACAAATCTTAGTGATTGCATCCTGCTGTGCAAAATTCGAACATGCTTCAGCATCTTCAGCTATGGGATGTGTCTCACTTCAGCTCAAGAGCTGTTGGGATCCGCTGTCGCCACAGTTTGGCGCGTCCTCCCCACAAACAACAAAACAAGACCACAAAGCACAGCACAGAGTAGGAGGCCGTTGGAGGCCATCGCTATCAGGTTGGAGGCCATCGCTGAGGAGCACAAAGCACGGCTTGAACCCGTAACATCTGCGATCTGTGACATCAAATGCCTGAGATTAGCATGAGCAGTTTGTCCGTTTGTCCTCCAACTGTTGTTGTCGAAAAAATCACCTGTGCACCCTGAAGGATGAGATCTCGCAATTCTTCAGAATAGCAGCTCATCACCTGGTCCGGCTGCAGGTCCAAGGTCACTATGCGCATTGCAATCACTTGAAAGATAACTTGGCAGTCCATGCGCATACTGATAAGAACTGGCTTTGGCTCCAAACGGCTAGGAAAACGGAGAACTGCTCTTCACCGTCCTTCAGTCCTTCAGCGGTCTTTCTGATTGAATTCCCCACGCCTCGTGGCAGGCGACATTCCAATCGTTCACCGCCCTTTGCAGATCGTGCGCTGCTTCGAAGTTGGCCCAAGGATTTTCGTCATCAGCCTGGGCACATCCCGAGACAAAACCAGGAGCTTGGGATCACAACCACCGGCCTTTTAGGACGCTACTAGTAGCAAGGACGCTACTAGGGGCTCCTGGCCTTACTACTCACACCACTTGCGGACGAGTCCTGCCGCTTCCCAAGACCCTTCGTCATGGTGACGGGTGTCTGGGAGTCTGGCCTTACTACTAGGAGCAAAGGATGCTACTAGGGATTCACCGGGCTGAGTCACTCAAGTCCCCCCAAAAAAGAGTATTGTACTTATCGTGCTCCGATGCAGGGACACGATATCCATTCCACATGCCTTTACTGGAAACCTGTGTGAGCAAACAAGACTCACAGAACTGATGTTTATTTCAACATGGTTTATATACTACTCCTTCCCTTCTGTGTTCTCAATTCTGTTCGTTCTGTGCTTATCTATTTTATTGACTCCTCTGCCATCCACTGCCCCGATGCTTCCTTTTTTTTGGACCTTGCGTTCCACCCTGGGGCCCTTGGGGCAAGTCTCATCCGGAACTGTTCCTCTTTGCAAAGCAGTTCGCACAGCCTGCGCACGGTCCATGAAACAAATCAGTCCCTCAAGTACCTACATCCACGGCTCTAGTGATTGAAATCTGAGAAAAAATCTCAATCAAAGAGTCTGCAAACTCCGAGGAGGTGTCAAGCTTGCCTTGATCTGCTGGTAGACGCGATCCAAGAAATACCTAGGGCAACAATACGCATTCAACGCAACTTCTGCAATGCCATCTAGTCGGTATGGAAGGAAAGAAACTTCATGGCCCATGGCAATCCATGGTATGCAAATAACCTTCTGCAGGGCTTGGCCTGTGTTCCATCTCCAGGGCCCTTTCTACCTCTTTCTGAATGGCAAGCGTCAAACAGCCGAAGGGCGCGTTGTTCAGCCCAGGCAATCTACAGTATATGCCCTAAAGAAATGCAAGCCCATTATCATTCAGGGGGGGTTGAGGTGCCCCTGTCCCCGCGCAATCGTTGCAAAGCAGCTGGAGGTCTTCCAATTGCTGCATGAGCTCGGAGGGCCTTTCCTCGCCCCCTGCACGAAAAGGCAGCTCAGGTACAACATCATACACTACACACATATTATTACATCCAAAAAATGTCTCGTCTCCAAGGTGAACGTCTGCAAGTCTCTGTTGCAAAAAAATCGGATGTTTAGAAGAGGTCCCAACGCCTTCATTGCCAGTTCCACCCTGATCTTGCACGTGCTGCGGCAAATGTGCAACTGCGGTCGTCAAGTCGTCCTCCGGCTTCGCAGGAAAAGATTCAGTTGCAGTCACCCTTCGCACAATTCATGCTCCTTCTGCTTCTGGAGAATTTGTTCCAACACCTAGCGGGCAAGAACTTCAGGTAGCAGCTTGTGGACATGGAACTCACCAAACAGAACGGACGCATCACTACTCATCATGACTCATCTAAATATAGTATAGTGGACTCCTGAAGGGATTAAACAGTGAATCCCCGGTTGTTGGCATCAGTGTATTTCTGAGCAAGCTGTGCAAGGCTCTTCAGGATCAATTGCAAAGGCACAAACACCAGAGCAAAAAGCACCGCCAAGCTATTCAATCTTGGAGCATGAGCCACCCCAACACACTGGCTGCAGAAATTCTATTTGCCTGTGTGTGCAAGCCAGCTGTTCATGCTTAGACGTTAGTGCTCGGTAGGGCAACTGAATGATAGTGACAAAATAAGATGTTTTAGAAAGCCAAACATGTTGTATTTCAATGGTACTTGTTGGATCTTGATGGATCTTGCTTGCAGGTAAGGGAAGTTCGCTGCATAAACGCCATCTAAAATACAATTGCCTGAGTTTCGTCCTGCTTCTCTTGTCCAATGCGCCCAGTCCTCGGGCCTCGAACGCCTGGGTGGCCAGGAAGGTGCGAAAGGCCTGGTCAGCTTGACTCGGCTTGGCTCGGCTTGACGAAAAACGACACGTTTCATCGGGTCTTTGCTCGCGAATAGCCAATCCAATTGATTCAGAACCCCATAAGCAACATTCGCGTCCACCCGTGGTTGCCCATGGCAGGGAACAAACCACGGCCGCTAGTAAACGCGGGGTGGCTTCAAAGATACTCAGCAGCAAGGAATAGGAATAATCGCACTTGACTGACACGAAGGCAGTAGAGAATCCTACTATCTCTGAAGCTCCATGGGTGTTTCGGGGAAGTACTTTTGAGGGTCTTTGATCGCTACCGCAAGGAGTCGCAAAACAGGAAAGCCACCTCGTCCGTGTCATCAGGGACAGTGCCCGGTGCTGGGAATTCATCGTAAGGCCTGCGCACCGCATTGTGGAACGTGTGCAGTGCCTGTTTGACAAACTGACTATGTAGTGGGGACCGGTGACTTGGGACCTGTGGAGCCCAATTATGACCAACTACTAGTTGCCTGCTTGCTGCGGCTCTCCCAAGCGCGTACACGTGCACACTTGTCCCGACCTTGGTCCCTCCGCGCCTCCCTCGTGGGATGCGTGTGTGTGAACCCCTTGGTGTCACAGGGATTCCTTTGAATTTGTACGTGACACTCTCGCTTTCCTGGTGATACTGGGACTGGATCATCCCAGCGTACCTGTGTTTTACCTTCCGTTTGCTACTGGTCCCTGCTTTTGCCTAGAACAAGTTTCTCTTTTGGCTTCGGTTTTGCAGTAAAGTGCAAATGAGCTCACCTGTCGTGCAGTCGCAACTCGGAGGCTTTCACATGTTGGCATGTTGGAATTTCATGGAATTTCAGCTTTCGCGATGGTCGCACTCCGCTCCATTGTTTTACCTGTACTCTTAGGAATGGTCACTTAGGTTGCCGTGTGGCGAGTGGCATTCAGTTCAGTACGCATTTCCTAAGTGTGTGTGCGCGTGCGCACGCGCCAATCCTACCATCAAAGTTGATGGCATCTATACATATGTGTACTACACACAGTATATTTTCATTGGTGACAAAATGCCCATGCACGCATCGGTTCCCATATGGACACAAGCACGAATCAGTATCACATGAAACAGTCACATTCTGCTTGACATCCATCGCGCCTGTCTTCAATCTCTTTGTATGTTCTCCTGCCAGGGACCGAAAGCTGACAAGGAAATTACCCTGTAATATCATGTAATCTTAATTCACGGGTGTTGTCACACCCTCAGTGCCCGGCTTCGTCTGCACAACTCTGGGACCAATAGACTCCCATGTTTCAGCCTCAGCTCGTGAGCGCAAATGCCCACAAGGTCCAGTTAGCTTTGCAAGCTCAGCCCCTACGGACATCCAACCTCTGCTTTGGGCTGCAGGCTACATCATCACAGTGATTACTTGCCCTGGGCTGTGGCCTCGAGAATGTCTGTATATATATAATATATATATGTCTTCTGCCTAAGCGATACTGACTTCCGATTGTCAACCCAATCAAGCATACCTCACAGGAGATCTGTACGGTAGCGGGTTACCTTGACTTGTCAATGAAGCCTTGAGGGCAATCTTTTCAAACCATTGTGCGGAACAACGGTGAGCACCAGCAAGCGCCAAACAGCCGTGAGGCCTCTCCGAGGCCTGCATCCCCTAAACATGCATACAACTGCATGAAGGCGTCATGTGAGGGATGAACCAGCAGGGTGTAAAAAAGTTGGCACAAGTTCCCAGACTCACTGGGCCGCGGACATTGTTTCCCCTAAGGGCTAGGGTTCGCCAAAGTCGGAAGAACCACCGTGGTCTTTCCAAAATGTCACGCAGCATGGGCACCAGCTCGCGGAAACCCACCTGGATCGCTGCGGCCCATTGAAAGGTTGACAATCCCACAAGCACCCAGTGGCACCAACCCCAAACTGGCAAAGGCAAAATATGCCTTCATTCCAGCGTGCGAGTGAAGCAAGCGAGAGAAACCAACAGTGCGTGTTGATGCGACAAGCAACAACCATATTATGAAGAAGACAAGCAAGGAATTATGTCATGACAGCCGAGACAAGCAGGGGAGGCTAGCAATGGTATCAGGTTGTGACAAAGTCTAGTTCTACGCTAGAATTCAGAACCGCAACAGCTTTGCAGTTTGAGAACATAGCATCCTTTCAAAAGTTCAAAACCTCCAAGATTGCATGGGAATGCATGATGCACAAATCCCAAATTCAAGAGAGCTGGCCTTCGCCACACGTTTCACACGCTTCTTTCGATGGTCGAGCATCATTGGAGAGAGCGGGTGGTCGAGGGTGATCCCAACACGATCCTGCAAAAAGAGATCATCAAATGATCAACCTGTTTGAAATCTAAACGCGTTGCACGCAATTTGCTTGGAGCTGAATCAGGGATCCTTCCCATTAAATGAGCTCAGACTGTCAGATATGATTTCGACAACATGCTCATGGATTCTCCTGTGGGGTTCAATTGTCCATCATTGTCTACCTATCTACGTGAAGCAGTCCTCGCTGGCCACGATGCAAATCTGCGCTTTGCGGACATTTCCCGGCGCAACTCCGCGTTGCACCTGGCACTTGACCGGGTCGTGAAAAGTTTGCACAAAGTCCTATCACAACATTCATGCAATTAAAGGACGAGCACTGGCCCCATGCATGTTTGATGGTTCACCCTGCTTTTTCATGAGTTCCACGTGGCTGAAAAGCACAAACAACCGGCTGGCGGGCCATTTGCCACGTTCGTTGCGCAATCTCAAGAGCGGCGACGTTGGTCGGGCCACAGGTCAGAACGCGTTGACCTTACCAGGATGCGGTAATGCAATGCCTAGCCAATGACAATGGTGAGGAATCAGTCAAGCTAAGCCGCCATTCGCCGCGCATGCCAGAATCAAAGATGTGATTGTCTTTGTCTTGCCTGTGCCTTGCACGACAAGCAAATGCCAACTAATGCCTCGAGTCGCAGGACCATCATGTTGCTATTGATTTGACATTGCGTTTGAAGACACAACTTAAACCAACAAGCAGGGAACACTATCTATAATCCCGTCCTCCTAATAATAAACACGGGGGCCCCCCCCTATTAAAAAAAACCTCGGGCCCAAAATAGGGTCACCTGGAAAGAGTTTCAAAACAAAAGTAATCCAGGAAAATGTTATATAAAATCCTTTATTAAACTCGTATCAAAAATGCAAAAAACCGCCAGATCGAAGGGTCTTCCTTTTCCCCTACAAAAACCTTCATTAGAATAGTGATTCTTCAGTAGACTAACAGCTAAAGCTTTCAAAAGGTGATGTCGCTGTGCCATGCGGTGTTGCATGACCTCGGTGGCAAGTGCGTTTGCGTGAGTCCGTGCCATTGAGGGAAGGAAAGCCTGCTGGTGTAAGCGCGGCGTGTCATGGTGGAGTTTTGGGGAACCTAATAAAAAAGACTACCCCCAAAATCGACCATGTTGGTAGTTTAGTAGCGGTTTGAAAGGGCGGCAATTTAAAACCAAATATAAACCGAATTTAGGGGTTCGGACGTGGTGTTTTTTTAATTGGGGAGTGTTTGTTAATAGGTACTCGGGATTATTATATATTCAACAAGGGCATGTCCACTCACGCAATTATGGGCAATCCCATGATTGATATAGTTGCAGTATACCTGGAGCCCTGAACACTGTCTTTTTTCAGATGGGCCCCCAAAAAACTCTTCCGCTGTTTTTTGTTATTGTTTTTGTTTTTTGCGTGCTCAGGTGTTGGAGGGACACTTGCCAAAAAAAAATCACAACATATGAGAAGAAACATGGAGGTATTCATATATTAACGAGGCTTGCTTGGCGTGCGAGATGTCTAATTGTGTTTCCTATGCCCCTTATCATGCTGCAAAAACAAGAATCAGCCATCAGAGGGGAGTGCAAGTAATCAAAACCGGATGGCTGGACAGCGACAACAACCCTAGTGACCAAAATTGCTTTCACCTGGATGGAAATCTGGAGGGCCCTCAGTTCTTCTTACACCCTCAAAGAACAGTTGACCCTAGCAAGCCCTTCCCCGTTGTACAAACCAAAGCAAGACTGAAAAATCATGGACTTGCTGGGTCAAGGTTTCTACGGGGATTTACCTCGGTGAACACTTGCTTTGGTGGCAAGTGCCTTTTTGGCCTCCAAGTTTACCTATAGGACCTACAACACCAAGACCTTAAGTGGTTGAGGAGCGGTTTTGAAGGATTTGGCACTCATTTGTTGTGTTTCTGTTAAATCTATAGCAATCCTAAAGTACATAGAATACGGAATTGGAGGTCCAAACCCTACATGGGCATCTTCCGGAATTGAAACCGAAACGGGTACTTGGAATATTTTACATCTTCCGGAATTGAACTCGAAACGTATACTAGGAATACAAAAACATCTTCCGGAATTGAACCAAAAAAAATACTTGGAATCTCGTGGATTGTGAACACTTGACATCTTCAGGACCTTTGTATCAGTAACCTCTTGTTGCAGCCATTCTTGCTTGACAAACGCCTAAGGGGTTAGAACGTTGGTAGTTGTTGCCATGGGAGA
>CAXAMN010006224.1:913637-949724 GCA_963970005.1 Durusdinium trenchii
TTCTTTGCCTTTTGATTTGCTTTACTCACCATCTATTCCTTATTTACTTTTCCTTAGCTCTTTGGTTGTGAAGCTTTCCAAAAGTTTCCAAAAGTCAGTGCGCACTTCCTTTTATTTTAATATTGCCAGAGTAGCTTCAGAGGTAGCTAGCTAAGGATTCCTTATTTATTTATCAATTGATTGGTTTTCTAGCGCATTGTTCTGGAGTCTCAAGAGTTGAGGGGGGGGGGGGGGGGGGGGGGGGGGTTGATTAATCAAGAGACCACATTATGATGCTGAACTGTCTCTGGACCGTGAGCGGTCCCTTGCTGTGGGGCTGTAAGGTGCAGGTTGACGATGGGGCCGATGACGATGGTGACCAGGCGGAGGTGGACAGAAAGCGCGTACTTCATCGGCCAAGAAGTCGGTGGTGTCAGGTGGGAACTGTGCTAAAGGGTTGACACGATATCTGCCTGGATGGCCTGGAGGGCCTGGTAGAAATTGAAGCAAGGCTGGCGCGTTTCAAGCGCATGGTGGTTCTAGCCAGCTCGGTCACACTCTGATGGTACTGAAAGTACAGCCGGAAGGGTGAAGAGGGTGTGGTCTGGTATCGGACTATCGATGATGGGGTGGTTGAGGATCTGAGCGAGCAACGTAGTTCCAATTGGGTCGCAGGCGGGCATCAGTTTTGAGTTCAACGAGGCGAACTTCAGCTTCGCCATCCCAGGCATCCCAGTCAGCGTCTTCCTTGAGAGGTGGTGGAGGCTCGCGTTTCTTCTTGGGTAGTGGTGGCGGTGGATGGGTGGAGGTTGAAGAGTCCTGTGACGCGGTGGGTTGTGGTGGCGCGGATGGGATCAATGGGAGCCGAGTCACAGGAAGAAGTAGGTGAAAGAATGGGGGTCAGAGAGGTGTGTGTCGTTTGTGCTCGCGTTGCGATGTCTACACCCTCGCCGCCGGTTACACATGGTAGTGGGGGGCCCGCCCATGCCTGGCCGGACTGGGACTGCTGTGCGGGTGGATCAGGCTGGGGCTGGGCCATTCCATCCATGGACACAAGATGATGTCTCGAAGTTTTTTGATCCCACTCGATACAGGGGGAGAATGGTACAACCACCGATGCCCCGTGGTACGTTGGGGGGGTGAGATGCACACCACGAGGGCCAACATCTTGAAATTTTTTGACACCGAGCAGTATCACAATTCTGGTGTAGTGTCTCAGAGTCAAACTGGGGTACCACTCGTGTCAAATGAGCAGCACGCCACACAGAAAGATGTGGAAGCGTTTTTCAGCCCTGCAACCTATCAGAAAGCAGCCAGCGCATGCTTCATCGCCGGTCCCAATGGCAAAGGCCAAGCTATCGCCTTCCGACCTTATCGAAAAGTTCCAGTTGGCGGCGACTTTGAATGGGATTGACTGGAAGGAGCTTGCAGATTCTTGAATGGTGTTTCAAGACCCCTTTCTTTTTCTAAGGTTTGATTTGCTATAAAACCTATAAAGGGTGTTGCAACTATTTTTATATACTTTGGAGAGGCAAAATAGGATTTGATGGGGTCAGATTCCATGACCATTTATATGTACATATAAAATATACTTACGTATATCCAACAAGGGGCCACCCAGTATTAAAGGATAAAAACGTCTCCTATATAGGACCCTTTGACATGTCTCGGATTGACCATCGTTGACTGAAGGCTGAGATCCCTACTGCCAGCGGTTCCTCATCATCAGCTTCCCAAGCTCCTACGGAACCTGCTGATGTTGATGATGACGACTTGACTGATGAGCGTGTGCAGGCTTTTGAAAGTGAGGTGGAAGAGATGTTGGCTCGACAGGCAGCATCAACTGCGGCTGCTCATCAAATGTTCTCGCACCCAGTGTACAACCACCCTTCACGCAGTGGTTGGCAACCGGCTTCTGCCTTGATGCCCCCCTCCTGCCCCAGTCAATCAGCGGAGCCCCCAACTGCCACCACCGGCATTCCAGCAGCCAACCCCGGCACAACAATCGCCTCCAGCTGTCACACCTTCTCTATCTGTGGTGATGGTCCATGGAGACCTCCCGACACCCCACCAGATTGAGCAGGCAGAACACCCACAGCTGCAGCCAAGCACTATGCAGCCGGTCAGCGCATCGCAGCCAAACACTGTGCCTGAGGAGTCAAGCACTGTGCAACCAGCAGCTGCACAACCACCAGCTGACCCAATCGCTGCCCCTATGACAGGTGTTCAAGCTGATCCACCAGCTGTGCAACCAACAGCTGACCCAACCGCTGCTCCAACACCAGCCTTGCAGCCAGAAGCTGCGCCAGCTGCGCAACCAGCAGCAGTGCAACCAACTGCTGACCCAGATGCCCCTATGACAGGTGTTCAAGCTGATCCAACAGCTCTGCAACCAACAGCTGACCCAAACGCTGCTCCAACACCAGCCTTGCAGCCAGAAGCTGAACCAGCAGCAGTGCAACCAATTGCTGACCCAGATGCCCCTATGCCAGGTGTTCAAGCTGATCCAACAGCTGTGCAGCCAACAGCTGACCCAAACGCTGCTCCAGCACCAGCCTTGCAGCCAGAAGCTGTGCCAGCTGTGCAATCAGCAGCAGGGCAACCAACTGACCCAGTTGCCCCTACGACGGGTGTTCAAGCTGATGCAACACCAGCATTGCAGCCGGACACTGTGCTCCAGGAGCCCAACAGTCCTGCGCAGCAAGCACCAGCCATGCAGCCAAACCCACCAGTCACTCCGCAGACTTCTATGGCGCTGGCAGTAATCCAGCCTGACCAGCAACAAGCGCAGGCCCAAGCCCACCCGCAGCCTGGACCCTGCACAGCCTCAGCGTGAACAGCGTCCCAGCATTTTGCGGAACCGACAGGTCTCCTTTGCAGTAGGTACTTCTCCACCTGCGCCTCTGCCCAATGCCATCCAAGCCGTCCCAACACCTGTGTCCAATGCTGGCCAAGCCAACCCAACACCTGCGCCCAACACTGTCCAAACCATCCCAACAGTGATTGAGCAGGCAGTGCAGCAGGTAAGCGCCAGCCAGCAAGCGACCGCGGATGGTGGTGATGTGGTGACTTCGACGACCCACAGGAGGGAGTACATGCAGTTCCTGCGAGCTGCCAAGAATCCGACCCAAACTTAGTTGGTTCCCATGCACCATGCTCATGCTCACACATGCGTGCACACTCATGTTTTCATTGGGCACTTTGTGTTACTGGTTCAATGTTTTGGCCTGCTTGTATTCAGGAAGAGGATGCCTCCAAGCCTTGTGCCTGTTTTTGGAGATGCCAACAAGCGGGCCGATTTGTTCCGGATGTGGATGCAGCGCGCGCAGGACTCCAGTCAGGTTGTGCTGCAGATCAGCCGGGAGAATGTGCAACAAAGATCGGCCCAATCCACAACTCAATCATGGAGCCGAACGCAGCTCGAACAGACTGGGCGCTACAGCCAGGAAGATATCACCAACTTGATTGAGAGATTAAACCGGGAAAACCAGTTCATTGATGACCCAAACTTCCCAGGGGTTGAGCGCTACAGGCGGTATTTCGTGGTTGATGAGATCAGTCAACGGCAGCGTGACAGTCAGGAAGACCGTCAACGCATTTCCAGCACTGGTACTTTGACTCGGGGCGAGGCTTTGGAGCTGACATCTGGAGGACAGTCGATCAAACAACCTGTATTAAAACAAACTATATTTATTGTGTTTAAGATTCACAGTAATCTCTTCACCCTCCAACCTATATGGACTTAGTTTTGAGGTAGCAATGGAGCCCTGATTCCATCCACTTTATCTTTCACCCATCCAGGAGCAGATTTCAGCGCTGGTGAGGCTCCCAGCATTCACGCGATTCTTGATGCTCCAGCTCCGCCTCCGCCTTCTCACCCAGCTCCTGAACCGGAGGGTAAGGGCAAGAACAAGAACAAGAATCGATCGCGAAAGGGGAAAGGGAAGGGCCAGGGAGATGCAGGCAACCCAAATGGTTCTGATCAGCCTGCAGAGCCAGAAAACGCCGTCGTGACCAGCCCTTTGGATAAGGCCAAGGCCCTGGCAAAAGCTGTGTTTCCAAACAGCATACAGCATTTTTTGTTTTGATAGGAAATGCAACCCTTTTGATGTTTTGTTTAACTAACGGAACCCAACTGAATGATTTCGGGTTGGTGGGGTTGGCCCAGGTTGAAAGAGGCGGAAGAAGCACGAACCCTCTGTGTCTCGATCGAGGGACTTGAGTGTTCAGGGGAGCTGCGATCTGCGCTTCTTGCCCACGCTGACGCCATGACATCCTTGTATAGGCAGCTGCAGCAGTTGATTTCCCAGCATGTCAACGATGACAGTGCGTATGCCACATACAATGAGCAGGCTGCGCAGTATTCTTCTTGGTACAAAACCAGGAAGCGGGTCGCCAATTCCATGCGTGCTGCGGGGGCAGCGTCTTCCAGTGCCGCTTAGGAGATGTGTGGACAATGCCTGTCGGATATGATATGACTTGACTCAATTTCTTTAAACAACCAAAAAACAACCAATTAATTATATGTTTTGATATCTTCTATATTAGTTTCCCGTACTATATCTGTGTAGCCGATGGGGGGATGTCCATGTTGCGGGCAAGGTTCACTCAACCAGTTGAGTGATGTGGGATCAGCCCCAATCTGTGGGCTGGAGACTTTTGATGGTCATCGATCCGTTCCTGGGAGATCCTTGGAAAAAAGCACCCTTCATGGGAGTCACCTCGGGCGCTCACCTTTGGTGGATGGAGTCAAACTCACAGCTATACATATATATATATATAAATTATTTATGTCTGTATGATCCAAAGTTACAAACAAACAACATACATACATACATACATATATGCCGGCAGTCGACTCACAAAGCAATCGCAGTGGCATCCAACAAAGGTTGAAGAATCCTATACTATATAATATATATATATAGAGAGAGAGAGACTATCCCATATATATATATATATATGTCGATGTCTCACCCTCACTGGCATCCCTGCCTATTCCATTTCTTGGCCACAACACTTTCCGGTCAGGTCCTCCAGCCCGGCGGCAAAAAGAACAAGAGCCTGATGGAGCGTTGGCCCGGGAGCTCTTATGGGATGTATCGCGGGGAGACGCTTGCCTTCTGGCCAATTGCACTTTTGGATTGTGTTCCTTTGCATTAAGAAAAATCAGAAACACATAGAACCCAGTACATAATTCCTCTGCTCAGCAGTGTGAGGAGATACATGTGAGTACTGCCCAACGTTATGCGTCAGCTGCGTACAAAGATGGACTTTCGCAGTCTACCATTGAGAGTTTGGCCAGCTTGGCATGCTGGGGGAAGCACATGCAAAATTGTGAGCGAGATCTACATAGGTGGATGCCATACGCATACAACACTCCATTGGAAACCCACAATGCAGTTATAGAAATCTACAACCCGGATTCAGCCACAATTGAATTTCGTGAGATTCCTATTTTGTTGGCGTCCGATGTTCTACATGCTTTGTGGAACAAAAAAAAGCGGGGTGCTGTGGGACGAGTGCATTGGAGCCACACCAGAGGGTTGCCTCGAATATTGGACGATTGCTGAAAGAGAATGGGCTGTGAACCATCCAGTAGTTCAGTTTTTTGGGTGCAATCTCCAACAACACTTTTATGGGTCTTCTTTTTGCTGGGCAAAAGGGTGTGACCAAATCAATCCAACCCTGCCCAGTTCCAACGTCCTTGGTGCCCAGGCGACGGTTGCACGATGCCACCTTTCCAGAGCCTTGGAATGGCGATGGAACAAACACCCGTTTCCCAAGTTAACCTTTGCAGGGTCGTCTTTTGACGCTGTCCTGATTGTTTCTGCCCATGGATAGATGTTCAAATCAAGGTGAAATGGTTCACTGACGGTGCCCAATTTTGCACAAACCACGAGCTTCTCATTTGGTTGTGGAGCTCCGTGTTCGCGAAGACTAGCTGGTGTACAAAATACATCTTTGCTGGCATCCCCATGCGCTTCCTACCCACAAAAGCATTGAAGAAAAAGGCAAACAAGGTCATCACGGATCTGATTGCATGGGATAGCAGCCTAGCTGGTGGCAATGTTTTGCGTCTTCATAGAAAACTGTTGTTCAGTTGTATGTATGTGAACTGAAGCCATCGGTGTTTCCCAAATCTCAGGCAAAACCTTATTGGAAGGAATTTTTCCTGAGCGAGACCAATATGGCAATTTGCTTACTGGCAAGAGAGCCCTGCGGGCTAATCAACCAGTAGCCGGAGGATGGCGTGCTGGGTTCGACAGTTTGTGTGGGGATTGGAAGGAAAGATCATTGTCCCATTGCTTTGTTGGCCGGAATTATCAATCCACTCAAGTTTGCGACCAATGCAATGCAGTGAAACCATTTAGCAGGACCCCACCGGACATGTTGCCTTTGCTCTTCACCGATTTCCGAGCTGATGCCCCATGGGTTGCAACTATCAGGACACATGAGTCGTATTTGAGGACCACTCCAAGGGATCAGATCTCACCATGGGTGGGTGTTCCCGGGTTCTTCCTGTCGAGAGTTAGATGGGACACCGCCCACACCATCCTGCTTGGAACTGGTAAAGATCTATGCGCCAGCGTTCTCTTTGATTTTGTTGCTCAGCCCGAGAAAAACATTTTACATGTTCTTGTTAATCGGTGTCCTTTCTGGGTTGAGCAACTTGGATCCACAGCAGTGCGCCAACACGCTTGAGGCGACGCAGCCTCATACTCTGAGCCAACTGCGAGGGCAACAGCTGCCTTCATTGCAAGGCGTCGCCTTGGATGATGGAGTCTTAGGCACTTTGATTCAAAAGCTGGGGTCTGCCTTCAGGCAGTGGTGCCGCAGCAAACGGATTCCAATTCCCCCTTGTACATGGAACCTGCATCTTGTGGGAAGGGGTGAAAATGATGAGAAAGGCCATCCGGAGCTAGAGAGCAATGTCAAGGCAGTGCACACCAAGATCATTTTGTTCTTTCTATGCGATCTGGCTAGAGATGTCTCCACCTTGTGCCAATGAACCTCCAAAGAAATTAGTCAAATATTTTACTACTCCTTATGTACTGTATATATATATATTATAGTTGTTCAACTCAATCGAACCCTTCCCACAAAATGCGACCTTATAACGCCGCCAGTAAGGCGACGAATGCGTTCTCAGAGCTCGCTCTTTGTGGGGCGTATGCGAGTTCCTATTCATCACCGATAGGCCAGCCCTGCGACTTGGGGACGTGTATCGGCAACGAGCTTGGAAAGGTGGCACAGCATTTATGGTTGCTTATGCAAAACTGGCGTCGGTCAACATGGAAAGACGGAGATTGAACTACAAACTACGTCCTAAGTGGTAACTTGTTCTTTTTCAAGAGCTTTTCTGTAAACCAGAAGAGGGTCGACCAGGGACATGGAGGTGTGTTTTGTTTTGGACGTTTGCGCAACCCTTCAATGATGGATCGTCCTCGAGTCCTCATTTAATTGAAGGCCTGCATGCATCTTTCAGTTGATCGAATGTTAAGGCATGCCATGGCCCACATCGTTCACGACCTGCGAACGTCTGATGAGAATTGCCGAACGCACAAGACGTTGGCGGAGGAATCCATGTTGGGAAAGATCACAACATTGGCCTCTCAATGTCCTTCTAGGAGCTACGCAGGGATTCTTCCACGTTTTTTCCAAAGGTTTGGTTTGTTCCTAGCGTTCCATTGGGATAATATCATCCAACACCAGACCGAAGTGGCCGAAGTCGATTGCTGAGTCTCCAGGCTCACATGAAGCCGCATGGGCTCTCAAGCCCCCCCCGCCCGAGGTTCGCAAAAAAAAGAGATTCGTGAACCGACCTTGAGCGGTGGAGCTTTGTATAACCAGGCCCTATACACGTGTTGAATCAACCCCATAATATAGTTTGTTTTACTTTTTACTAGAGTCTACAGGTTCTGTAGATACTATACTATATAAACTGGCAATCGTTGAAGCCATGAACGGCGAAGGTCGGGCGTTCGGGCGAGCGTCATGCACCTGCGACATGCAAACAATAACACGGACACACACACACACACACACACACACGTTCTGCAAAAGAGTTTCCTTATGTTTCCTTTAAACCCTGCGCACGGAACTATCCTTAAAGAGGAAAATCACACACTAGTTGAAAAAACACAAGACACCTTTCTCCAGAAAGGAAACTCTTAATCGTATAAACGGTGGAAACACATGTGGTTTCACTCAAAGCAGGGCATGTTGCTTTCACAGCATGTGAATTAACGTGTTTGTTTGTCGTACTGCATGTTGTGAGTGGTGGCTCCATCACAAAACAAACTTTGTGACGACCTTTTGAAGAGACTCTAGGTGCAATCACTGTCCTGTCCAACATTGTCATGGTTGTGCCAACATGTGATATGCGAGCAAACTTAGAGGGTTGAGTTTTTAATGACTTTGGCGCCGAACGACCTTACCTACTCACGATGCCTGTGTAACTTGGGACTCGGAGCCTGGTGGCACTCCACCAACTTTTCCACTTACACCAAGCTCTTTCCACCCTCATTCACCACAGTCAATACATTGAACGCGCCGAGGCCCTCTTTGCCGTGGGACTCATCCACATTACACTTCTATTTTGCTACCCCTCCTCTACACAACGTTCACAACAATGGCGTCAGCGACTTCAGCACCTCCACATACAGCCACACACCTATCACTACCACAGTTTTCTTTCTCCCAACGCTGTTTATGTCAAACTCTACCTCAACCCCACCACACCACACCGCTGCTACCACCAGGATGGGCATTTGTATATCGGCTCTACTGGCATTGGCATCCCACACAGAGAACACAACCGTCGGGCTAAACTTAAACAGCTGCAGAACAACATTCCCATTTCAGCGGAACTGTCCCTCCGTTACTGGCATTCTCACAACAATATTCACCACTTCACACCCATTCAACTTTCTTCTCACGACACCTACGACCAAGCTTGGATCCAGGAACACTACCTCATCTCCAACTGGATGCCGCCGCTCAATTGGCCTTTCATCTCCCATCACCTCAAGCTCAAAGCTCACGGTTGGCAATTCACAAAACACCGCGCCCATTTCTACTCTCGCCTGGCCACTCACAAGCGACTTTTCCGCAACCTTCGCAGACGGCAACACGCCATCCATGAACCACATCTCTTCACTTCCACTCGACTACACGCCCTCACTCTCCTTCGCAATCTCACAAAGCACACACTGGCATCCTTTGAAGCAGCCAAGCAACTGCGCAGCGGCAAACATACTGACCTGGAAGTCTACGCCATCCGACGAATGGCCTCAAACCTGGGAGAACCTGGCCGCAGCAGAGCATTACGCATCATCAACCAAGCGCTCAAGTACCGCAACCTCAGTCCGCCCAAGCCCAACATCCCACTCACCATACCCTTTCTGGCTCGTGACAAGTTTTCCAAACACTGCGAACAGTGGCTCAAAACAACAATACAGCACCACAAGCACCTGGCCATCCCGCTCCACTTGCCTACTCACCGTTTGCGGGAAGCAGCCCACAAGACTCTCAGGGCCCATTTGCACAACCACCGCACCTGGGAAGGTACGTTACCTGACCCTCCGACCTCCAGCGACTTGCCATGTGCATGCGACCGCCTGAAAACCATTCTTCTCGATCCAACCACACCCACAGTCGACAACTATTACATCCTCACCCTTGACCAACTCACACTACCACCACACCTCCGCATTTTCCTGGCAGCCAATATGAACAGCACCTTTTACCCCAGCAAGGCCAGATACTTCCTTTCATTTCAGACTGCTTTCACAAAATGGCTGCGCATTCAAGGCCTCCCACCCTCTCTTACACAGCATTTGGAACCCTTCCTCCAGCACCAATGGAAGCTCCACACCAACCATTTAAAACAGCAACCCCGCTTCACGGCTCGTCTTCTCCGACAACTCCAGGAATTCCTGGGCGACCAAGTTGTTCTTCACCACGCTGACCACGAACTGCAACAGCTGCGCATTTTCTACCCCCGCCAGTACTTCACCGGGGCGCTCGCTACCTGGCAATCACCCGAACTCTTTGCACCCATGCCAACACTCCAACCGTCAAACATCCACGAATACCTGTTACACACCATCCCCTCCAGTCTCCGCACACGCTACAAATGGGGCTTCAGAAAGGATTTCACGATCCCATACGGCATCGTCCACCTCAAGGAGAAGAAACAGTGGAGAAAAGGCCGCACCATCATCTCGTACTTCCAGTCCCTGAGCGGCAATCTCCTCCGCATCACCAGCCGAGCACTTGACATTATCCTACAACATCTCCTCCCCCAGCATCCAGGTCAACTATCTATTCCACAACTTTGGTCCCATTTTCACTGCTACCTCCGACACCCCTCCAGACATTCCCCTACACGCCACCAACGATGATCTTGTCGGCTTCTTCAACTCAGTCTCTCAGCACCGCCTGATTGACGCCGTTCATTCTCTGATTCAACAATGGCAACACCAGAACCACACCCACACTCTTACAGTTGACACCAAGGCCACTGGCAATCCTTTCCATCACTCCCATATAGGCAGGCACCACCGTCGCCACCCCACACAACGCACCATCCACACCGCAGACATCACAACTATTGTGGTATACGCACTTGACACCTGCATTTTCCGGGCATGCAACAACACTTACAAGCAAATTCGGGGGGCTGGGATTGGCTCCCAGCTCTCCCCTGCCCTTTGCAACGTCGCCATCACTCTCATCGAACATTCATGGCACCAGCTCCACAACAATCTCCTTCAACACACTGCCCTCCACTTCACATAATATCGGTGTGTGGACAACCGTTTCATTGTCCACAACGAACACTTCCTTTCACATCCCGCCATCCAGACCCTCATCCACAACAACTTTTTCGGCGATCCCGTCGAATTGGAAACGGTGGATGACTTTCACCTTTTGGGCTTCAACATTGACCTCCAGCAACGCACCATCACATACATGCAACCCACCCAACCCTGGAAAATCAGGGACCACACCAGCGCCGGTAGCCAGCGCTTGGCTCTTTCCGGCTTAGCTTCCAGACTTCACGCCATCTATACATACACTTTTCCACCCCACAACGCCACCGCTGCGGCCGAAGCATTGGTCCAACTATACGCCCAAAAAGGGCATGACCTGCACGCGTGCAGGCGGTTTTTGAGAAAAAGATCCGTACTCCACCGCTTTGTCTTTGCGCCGATTTCGGCTTGCTGTGTGTGGTTCCAAGGGTTTTCCATGTTCCCACCTCCTTTTTCCACTGAAGCAGGGGGCGACAGGGTCACTGCATAGCTGTCGCCAACGAAGCTCTATGCAGCTGACCAGGACGCAGGGACTGATCATCCCTGTGTACCTGCTCCAACTTTTGAACAAGCTGTTTACTCCACTTTTCCACTTTTTGCTTCCATGGTTCTTGCATGATACTTCCCCTAAACCATTTCCTCCCCAGCAGAGGTGCAGCTTGAGCCGCTTCGTCACCGCAGTCAAGGGAAACAACCATTGTTCAAACACCTACAATTGCACGGACTTTTCGCCATGCTGTTCCACCGCCATCCTTCCCATCGTGGCAATTGAGTCTGACTGAAAACCAATGTCGAAGTGTGTGTGTGTGTGTGTGTCTGTGTCTGTGTGTGTGCCGACACCTGTTCCAAAGGAACATGTTGCACACAGGCAGGAGCGTCAGGCTCGATAATTACACCTACCTGACGTAAAGGAAAGGGTGGACTGATCATCCACCTGTACCTGCGTTTTGACAACACTCCCATCTCCGCCGCTGTTTTTGATTCCATGGTCCTTGCATGATAGACCCCAAAACTTCCCCTTCCCGTTCCATTCATGCAGCTGCGTCGCCGATCCAGGGCGCTGACACACTTTGTTCAAGCACTTCCAATTCTGCTGACTCAATCTGACTCAGCCATTCCGTTACAGCATCCTTCGGCTCCTTCAAGTCAAGGGCTAATGAGTGTAAAGTTGCATTTCACTAACTGATCTAGCTCTTGCGAGCATCAATCTAAGTGTGTTTCGCCACAGGGTCCCACTGCGAGCTGTGGTGTGATCCCCAGCGAGGGGCGCAGCATGTGCATATGCCCTTAAGGGTGCCTTTCCTTGATCCCCAGTCTTGCACCTGATCCCTCCATCGTGACCCTTACTCGCTCCATCGTTCTGCTCGAAAGTGCTGATCATACGCCGCAGGGCTTACTGAGATCGAACTCCAGAACGGATTCTTGCATGCGGCTACGTAATCACATGTCCACACCATGTAATCATAGGCCACGGCTAAGTATTCACTCTTCGGTTCTTTCCTTCCTGCTGTTGCTCTTTGTTTTCTAGGTCTTTTTTCGTTTTCTAGAGCTTTTTAGGTGTAACTGAGGCCTTTTTAGTCAAGTGTGTGCCGGTTACGGCTTCTTTTGCCAGTGCCTTCGGGCCAGTGCTTTCCACCCCAACCCCACACCACACCCCCTGCACCCTTTCTTTCCTTGCCCTTTTTCGCTTGCTTGGGCTTTCCTTCGGGCTTGTTTAGGCTCGTTCAGTCAACGCACGCCCTGCCTACACCCCCGCACCCCTTGCACCTTTCTTTTCTTTCCTTGCCTTTTTTTGCTTGTCTTGTTCTTTCTTTCAGCTCGCTTAGTCAACGCACTCCCACACCCCTTCCCCCCCTTCCCCTTTCCTGCAGAAAAAAGAGTGCGCCATTTCGGCCTTTTGTGTGTTTCTGTGTCGTGTTGCACACAGGCAGGGGGGCAGGGGCGTCAGGCTCGATACACCAACTTGACGCAACGAAGCTATGGTGTATCGAGGGAAGGGTGGACTGATCATCCACCTGCGATTTGACAACACTCCCATCTCCGCCGCTGTTTTGATTTCCATGGTCATTGCATGATAGACCCCAAAATTTTCCCTTCCCGTTCCATTCATGCAGCTGTGTCGCGGATCCAGGGTGTTGAAATACTTTGTTCAAACACTTTCAATTCTGCTGACTCAGCCATTCCGTTGCAGCATCCTTCGGCTCCTTCAAGTCTTGCGAGCATCAATCTAAGTGTGTGTGTGTGTGTTAACATGTTAGGAACCCCCGCTAGAACGTCTGCAGCTTGATGACCAAAAGGGACTGGGCTTCTATGCAAATATTGACAAAGAAACGGTGCCACAGCGTTGCTTCCAGGCTACACCCTCATGCGTTCGGTGCAAGATTCCAAAACGATGCGGGTGGTCTTCAAGTGCCTGCATTCTCGCAGAATCTTGGGCATTGTTACTCTCATTTACTACATGCCTGGAAGAGTGCACCTGACTGATCAAGAGCAAAACTCATCAGAATAGATGAAAGCTTTCATTTTCAGTGACGACAAATAAGCAACGATTCATGAACTACTTTTGAATTTTGAAAGACCGGTTCCACATTCTTTCGACATCTTTCTGAGCCTTCTTGTTTGGAGGAACTGGCGCTTTTGCCAAAATCACGGTTGAGTATGGCAGCCAACCTTGGAGAAAGGCCCGTGCAGGCACAATGACACCCTGCAAAGTGGGCATCCTTTTAACTATACTAGGAGATGGTGCGCTTTCTACCCCCATACCACATGCCGTCCCCCTCAGAATCCTACAAACTGCGGCCAAAAGAAGTCCGTCATTGCAAGTGCAGCCCAAGTAACTATTATAGGGGTAGGTTACATAAGGTGATTGCCAACCGAGTTTCGATTCTGCAGCGTTCTTTGCTGATTGGTGCTAGTCTTTGACCTCCAACAGCCCGAATTGGCGAAACTACTCTGATGTGCTCCTGGTTGTCGATGGCCCTCCATTTCCCATTCCAGCCCCTCTTTGGCTTTCGAATGCTTTCGACAACGGCTGGGTATCTTTACCCCGCCTCTTGCAGGCTGAGGAGCGTTTCTTCGTAGACTTGGCATCCTCCTCTTGCACAAGGCCAACTGAAAAATAGCCTGCATAGTCAAAGCAGTGAGCTCCAGTTGACTGTTTTCTGTGATCATTCAGCCCCCCAGAAACAAACCAAGCACCAAAACATCCGGCGGCCCTCCCACACCACAGGTTTGAGGCTGTTAGCGCATCATTTCACTCTTTGGAAGGTGTCAATGGGGACGAGATTCTTACACTCATGGGAAAGTTGGGAGGCCTCAGGAAGTGAACATTTTATGATGTGTTTGAATGTCGCTCCACACTGGAACATTTATGCGCAAGGCATCATGCTGGCGGAAGATAGGACACATAGAAAAAAGATGAAAAAAAGGTGTTCACAACAAGTGATGTTCAGCGCTACGAGTGTTCACAACAAGTCGACGAAGAGGACAAAGAAAAGGACGACAAGGATGTTGAAGAAGGGCACTAGCAGTGGGGTCATCTGGATTTAGTATTGGAAAAATTGAGTCTCATACTGTGCTACAGTCGATGGACAGTCCTAAACCCTCTAGAAACCACGGGGATCGGTCGTTCCGAGTTTCTCGGCGGGATTTTAAGAATGATGAGCTGAGTGTTTGCAACCTATGCCTGTATCCATAAAGTCCTCTTTCTGCCGGAATTCTTAAGTCGCCAAGTGCAGGCCGCGACTTGTTGTTCAAACCCTTCCCACTCATGTAAAGTAACGCCAAAAATATATACTTGATAAATGAACAGACATATCACATATCGTAATTATGCATTCAGCGCACTTACGGTGTATATATATATATACTGTGCGCGATGGTTTGAGCCGTGATGAGCCGTGCTTGAAACACCTGCAGCTCACCACGTACTTGCCATCTGTAGCAATGTGTGAGAGTGTGTGTGTGTGTATATGTGTCGTGAGCATGCTGCTGAAGCTGCTGTAGCAAGGCAAATGGACACAAAACAAGCCAAGGCGCGGCACAAATCATCAATCCTTCTGTCTGGAAGGCTGCGCAGCAAGTGCTCCCTCACCTGCACAAGTTGCAAAGCAGGCCCAAGCCACGACACTGATTGCTGTTGGTTGCATTTCCTCGACACATGGTGACGCAAAACAGAAAAAAATCGCGGCGCATCCCACACATGTGATGATGTCTTTCATTGTGAGTTCCGTGGTGCAACACCTGCTGGTTCGAGATATCCCGGTGGATGAGCGTTACCAGCCTCGGATCCAGTCAGAGCTTCGTCGCGGTTGCTTCTGCGGACAGCATAAGACGGATTGGTGACCGGTGTGCTCTCTAGACTCTAGCAGCACGTGGGGGGTCGTGACGGTCAGGCTAACGGACGAACTATAGTCGTCGTGAGTCGTCGTGGCATAAAGCCGAGGTCACTGCCCTTCCTTCCAACAAAGCAATCCAAAGCAGTTAAGCCTGGGAACCAATGGTTGGACATAGCCAGGGTTTGAAATGATTGATGGGCGCTCGCGCGAGCGTCATCCAACATCGGTGCGGCAAAGATTCCTCAGCTGAGGTGCAGATGTGAGCATCATGCACACGGGCAAAGCATTGTAAACCCCGCACACTCCATAGACAATCAACGCACCAATCCACCGATGGTTTTCAGATGATTTTGGGAGAGTTGCTCGCACCCTTCTGCTACAGTACGGCCTGCTAAGCGGCGCAGCTGTTGATTCAGCGAATCGAAGAATCGGGGAATCCTCCCATCCTCCGTGGCTAAAGGTGCCCAGTTGTATCCACCAGGCCTTGCTTCAACTTCTTGAAAAGTCCTTGGATATCTTGAATGTCTGACCGTGCCAGCGCTTCTTGCAAGACAATCATGGCCCCATAGCCCACCGCCAACAATGTCGTTCTGATTCTGCAACCACTCTGAAATGTCACAATCCATCTCATTCAGTGTGGGAAGGGACAGTCAAAACATACATTGAAGCCTGCCGAATAGGCAGATGGGGTTGGATGAAGAAGGCAGGTTTCGCACTACAGTAGTTAGGGGCTCTAGTGCGGTATATATATATATTATTATATATACATTTATGCTACCCCCCAAGCCTACCTTTTGTGAGTTTGCAAATAAGATTTTGCAAAAGCATCTGAACATTAGATAACTATAGGGCAATTTTACCTGCCTTGTTGTGTTCAGGTGCTTCAGTCCTTATGTGCGGTCTCCATTGATAAGGCCAACTTTGAGGACCCTTACAAGCAATACTATAAAATCTGCGTCCCTCTTAGGTCTTTATCAAACGATTTACTGTCTCTTCTGGATGAGCTTGCTTTCTGA
Source organism: Durusdinium trenchii (assembly GCA_963970005.1). NCBI lineage: Eukaryota > Dinophyceae > Suessiales > Symbiodiniaceae > Durusdinium > Durusdinium trenchii. Next base: position 929,790 of record CAXAMN010006224.1, read on the forward strand.
CATTCTCTTGATGAAAGGTTCCCTTTTCGTGTTTGCTTTTTCTACACCACTGGACATCATATTCGTTCTCATTTTTTCTGATGCCTTTGCTTTTGCTCTGCCATTTGCTTCCTTACTCGTTTCAGTGCTGTATTCCTTCCATTCGTTCCTCTTTGTTGGTAGTATTCTGCACTATTACAATATGTTCTTGACTGTTTGGCTCTACAACTGCCGCAGGATGTTTAAACCCTTCAGTAAACCTATCTAATGACTGTTATTTTGACATCCTTTGCAGCACTGTAGTGTGGTATCCATTGCCTAGTAAGTATATATATACCCACTATTTATTACCTACATACTGCCTATACGATAAACAAGTTTATTGTATAAATCTTCATCTGCTATTACATCTATGACCGTAAGCAGTACGCAGTGCAATTATCTAAAATGTGGCTAATGTCATTATCCTTTTGTTGATATACTACCCTTTTTAATATCTAATGTAAGCCCGCTCCACAGTATGTGCATTGGTTGTACTATCCATAAACCATGGGCATTAACCTTCTGTAGGTATTTCTTGTTTCCACTTTCTATCCTGTATTTTGTGTTGTTCAACTTTCCTATAAAACAGTTTGTGATACATTGCTTCGTAAATGTTCATCTCCAGTATCATCCCTGTATTGTATTGTATATAGAGCTCTTTGATATAGAAGTGATCCAAAGAGAAACTTTTGGAATGAACGTTTTTATACAAAGTTTTTTAACATCGACGGGATCGTTCCCAAAGATGGTGACCCAAGTATTGCTTTAAATCATTAGAACTCAAGTAGGTTTAAGTCTGAAACTAGCTCACATTCAATTAGAATTTCAATGGGAATCATGGGAATCAGTTGGCATTCAATCAGAACCTAAACAAAAGCAACTCGTATTTAATTACGTAAGGTGTTATACACGGACCCAGAAGTCCAAGTTGTATTTAATGCAAAAAGCAATGCGTATTCAGTTAGAATCTAATCAGGGTTCAATTGCAGTCTAATTTGAATTGAATGAGGTTTCAATAGGAATGGAACTCACAAGGAGCTGAACTTGGTTTCAAACAGAGTTCAAACCCTTCTTAGTTGCATTCAAGAAGAATCTAATTAGAACTCAATTGGAATTCCATTGGGAATTGAAATCTACATCAGTTGGAATTTCAACACAATCCTACTAGAATTCGAATGCTACTTTTTTGATTAGTAGGTTTAGTAAAAACTAGAGTTCGAATGCAACTTTTTTGATTAGAACTCAAGTAGGTTTAGTAAAAACTTAAAATCTAATATGGACCCACTCAGAAGTCACCTCAAATAGTTATATGTAGATTTTACTTTACAGCGGTGGTTATATACTTTGAAGTCAAAAAGGGTTCAATTAGAACCTGGTAACCTGGCTGTGAACTCAATTGGAATGTAACTGGGGTGGTCCACCAAGACAAGCCCGACATGAAAGCCTTTATACACAGCTCTTTAGTATTATAGAAGTGTTCATTCCCGGAGGTCATTCCCAGAGGTCCAAAGAGAAGCTTCTGGGCTGAAAGATTTTTTCATAGTTGCTTTTCTCAAGTCTCACTGACCCTGTTTTGAGTCTAGGTGCGCAAGACGGTGGTGAACCCAGTATGCGGGTCCCATGTTCAGACTTGAGATTCAGTGTTCAGACTTGAGATCCCACATTCATTGTGTGACATCACTCTTCCCAGTTCCAGACTTCACAAGGCTATGGATTGAAGATTGAAGATGTGAGAAAACTCTTGGCCAGAAATCTTCAATCTTCAATCCAGGAATCGCAATCTTGCATCCCAAGTCTGACAGCTGTTCAGACTTGAAAATGTCAAAGGTGGACCTCGGGGGGGTACAGTACCATATATATATATACAGTATATAATGTAACAGCATGCTCACCACGACTCCAGATTCTCACAGACTACCCCCTAACTCCCCAGGAAGCGCATCCCCAGCGCAGCGTTTCGGCCATGAAGCTTAAGTTGGAGACCCGCAAGGAATCGCATTAGCTGCTGCCTAGCATGATGGCATGATGAAACACATTTGCACAATCCTAGTAGACGGTCTAGGCATGTCTGGACTGTCAATTCCTTACAACCTTAGTCACTGTCCCGGACTTGTGAAATCAAATGCCTTCGAGCTCACAATATGCTTGGGAATTCAATTGGCTTTACAATTTACATTGCAGGGCCGGTCCGATCCCTGGGGCTGTTCATTTACCTTTATATATGTTTAATTGCACATCCTGACATATTCCAGGCCTGCAATTTCTGAACTCCCATTGGTTCTGGATGTATGGTGCCTTGGCAGCATGCTTTCTTCAAATTTGTCATGCTGTTCCAAAGCTTCCTGCTGAAAGCTAAGTCCAAAAGCCTGCGAAGACTCACAACGACCAACCCTGCTTCACCAGCATGTTTGCAATTTGGAAAATCGTGTCTTCCAAAAAGGAAGGTTCGAGACATTGCCAACCACTGAGTTTGTGCTTTACCGACTCAAATCCGCAGCACTTTTCTTTTTTCAAACATGTTGTGCAGGATCACCCCTGTTTGGGGGCTGCGTCTTTGGTTTTGTGAAACACTAGATGGAATGAGTCCACTGGTCCTGAAAGCAACTGGCATCATAAGATGCATTCGAATTCAGAGCATCCCCAGCCCCTGGTAGGTGCTGCGGTTTCCGCCCTTCAGCTTGATGTTATAGAAGATTGAGAAGAATCGTTGATGCTGCTGTCGGATGTACTGCTTCTACTGCTTCTAGATCTTTTCCCTTCTTGCAAATGCATTCTTTTCAAGGCCTTCTTGAAGATGCGCGTGATGTTGTCGATCCTGTCTTCTATGCTATTGCTGACCTCCTCGTCTTCCTCTGGCCAGGGCATGTTGGGAGACGTCGAGCCTCCATAGCGATGGATGCTATCCTCGTAGGTGGGGTGCAGACCTGCAGGCTCCAAGACCTGAATCCCTCCGGGCAAGCCGATGTCTCCTTCCCCAAACTCCATACGATGATCAAGCCTCAAGCTCTGAATGAAGTTTCGAAAGACTTTTTGCCGGACAGAGGGCATTGAGTCGCAGATAACGGCCATACGGTTCAAACGAGCCAGGCCCACAACCGTGCGGTAAACAGTCGCATGGGAGCCAATGAGTTGTGCAATGAGCAAGTTGAACAAGAAAATCACAACCAAAACAACGAAGCCTACACACATCACCAAAAGCCATCGCGAGTGCTCAAGCTGGATAAAGTTCTGTTGAGGATACATGCCCACGCTGATCTGGAAAAGGGTCATCATTGCAGAAAAGACATCCCGAAAGTCTGCTGGGTTGCCTTGGGACACCGTGACGGCCGTCCCAAAGACAATCACACAAAAAATGGCTGCGGACAGTGACAGAAGCAGGTCTGGCAGCAGGCGGCCAGCGGTCAGGACGAACGCTGACAAAGGAATAAAGAGAGCGCTGAAGTCCACCAAGAGCGCAAAGTAGCCTCGCTGGCAGTTGAATCATATTAACTCTAAGGACCTAGAAACAAGATGGAACAACTTGCTGGGGCCGAGCTACGGCCTAGAATGGGAAACAAGCATGTGATGAAAACGCCAGGCAACAGAACATGCCAAACATCGAGAGGATCGAATAGAAATCCTGGACATCAGCTGCTTGTGGACATTGCGCCGTGAATCGGCCAGCGCCCTCGAAATCCCCCTCAAAGTGCTCCAGGCAAAAAAGGATGGGCTCAACCATGAACATGCAGATCAAGATTAGTGTCAATGTGATGCTAACGGCTTCTCTCCAGTCTGTGACATATTTGGATGGCAAAGGTATCTGGAAAAGACGGGTCAAGTCCCTCGTTCTGATCGCCTTGATGGCCACTTTGCTTTGGGAATAGATCAGCTCTGTCATGCTGGCCATATAGACGAAGGCTCTGCACACAAAGGTCGTGATGCGCACGACCTGGTGGTCAATGCTCTCAGCCTGTAGGAAATTCTTCAAGATAGATTGGCTGAAGAGGAAGACCATCAAAGAGAATAGAAGCCATACCTTGCTCAGCAAGAATGGCAAATATATCACCTTGTTCCAGACCAAGTCGGTTAACCTTTCTAGGACTGTGTGGGTGACAATGGTCGGATCCTTCATTTTGCTAACCCAGCACAGCGCATCTGCAAACTGCCCATCAGCAGTCACGAGCAAATGCTGCAAGTAGATATTCCTGACATACCAAATTCACACAACCACTCTGCAACGAAAAGGTTGTGGTCTGTGTGGACACCAAAAGAATGCCGAGCGGATTCACTCTAAGACTCTAAGGTGTCCATCCCCCCAAAAGTTTCACGGGCTCAATGTGTACATCATTGATATAGGCTACACTTATATGCATACTGTATATATATATATAAATGTGTGTGTGTTTGTTTATTTATACCGACATGTGCGTGAGATACATTTTGTGCACTTACACATTCATGAGCATTGTGCCAAGCATTGATCACTAAAAATTGCCAAAGGCAAGTTGGGAGTTGTGGCCGCTGCTTAGGCTTACGGCTTACGGTAAATGTTCCTTGAAGTCTTTCTTTTGAGATTCTATATACCAGTTGTCCCTTGTTTCGCTCAGCGGCACTCGGCGATGACCAGCCACCACCAAACGGGAGCGCCAGAGCAAGCGATCGAGCAACACCCGGATCAAAGGTCTGGCTTCAGTGGTGATAACCTCTCATTTTGCGCAGAGTCCGTGACAAATGAATTGGTCCCGATGAGGCATGAAATTGCAGTTCCCAAAAGTCTCCGGCCAGTGATGTCAAACACAAACAGTCACAGTTCCTCATATGTTGCACATTCTGAATTTGAGTGGACAGGATTTCTTTTCCCATGAAGCCGATCATAAATGTGCAACACACAATCCCTCATCAAAACTCCGTACAACCCCGAAGATCCCAAAAGGAAATCCAAAAAATTGCTGCTTCATCGCGTTTCGTTCAGAGTGCCTTCTGCTTGCTACTCCCCCCTAGCTGCCTACCTCCCTCTACCCTATATTCTATATGACCCGACAAACACGACAAATATAAATACTGTTTCTGCTGGCCTGTATGATGTCAGGATGCCTTGTGAACAGGTCATCGGCACCGAAATAATATCTGTCTCGGTCCGCACGAATCGTGAGCAAGTCCTGGACGATCGCCTGTGCAGCCTCCATGCTACCGCTTTGGATGGCCCAAAGCAAAGGGGAGATGGACTGTGTGCCAACCTCGGGATATCAACTTCATGGCTCTCACACTCTGACATTGGTTTGCTGTTAACTCAATTCCCACGATGAGAAGGAAGGCGATGGAACGGAAAGGTGCATGAGTCAGCAAAACCGTATTGTTGAACAAAGTTTCGACAGGTGTGCAGTGGCGAGCCTCTGTACAATTCAGCTGCGTGAGAAAGTGGAAGGTTTGTGGGAAGTATCATGAACCACCATGGAATCAAAAAAGGAGGATTGGAACAGCTTGCTCAACCGTTGAAGCAGGTACAGGTGGATGATCAGTCCACCCATCCCTCGATACACCAGAGCTTCGTTGCGTCAGGTAGGTGTATCGAGCCTGACGCCCCTGCGTATGAAAAGTGAAGTGGAGAGTCCGAAAGGCACCCTTTGGAACAGGGGTTGACACACACACACACACACGCACGCACACAGGTCATTAGTTCTAGATTCAGAATGCGTCTCCACAATTCACCAGAGGAGCAATTGTTGAAACCTGACGCCAATGGCAATTCCCTGAAGCACACATGTTATTCTTTAGAAAACCCACCTGTCGTGAATGACATGAATGTAATGGAGTAATGGACGTGTCATGGGAATCTTCGGCCAGGTCACCGTCACCTTGAGCATGGCCATTGCCCTTCGCTTGCGTGGAGTATCCGACAGGGCCCGTATGATGTGCCTCGCCGAATTCATGTTGATGGCCTTCATCACCAGAGTAGAGCCTTCGTCAATGGTCCGCATCAAGATCTGCGAGACCAAGCCCAAAGACCAAGCAAAGGCATCACAAAGAGCCTGGTCGTTGTTCGTGATCTCCTCAATAAGCCGAAGGAAGCTACGAAGCCAAGTATTCTGAAAATCAAAGCTCCTCTAAAATGCCATTCGGGCCATATGCCTCTGTGTTCATAACGCTTTCTTGGGGCCGCGTTTTTTTAAAGGAATTTGTTTCCGTTTTTTGGGGGAATTTTTTTCTGGTCCTGTTGTGGGCGCCTTCCCTCAGGCTCGTGTCTCCAAAATGATAGTTGTTTCTCCGCAAGCTGGCCACCTGCAAGTGCTCACCTTCTTTCCTTCCTTCCTTTCTTGCTGCCTTCTTTCCTTCCCTTCCCGTCCTTCCTTCCTTCCTTCCCTCCTTCCTTTCTTCCTTCCTGCATCACATAAGCAAAGCAAGGATAGCGAACAGCCACAAAAGCAAAAAGCAACAAAAGCCAACAGAAGCCTTCGAAAGTCAACACAAGTCACCAAAAGCCAACAGAAGCCAGCAAAAACCAACAGAAGCGAGCAACAGCTACCAGAAGCCACTAAAAGCCACCAGAAGCCAACAAAAGCCACCAGAAGCCACCAAAATCCCACAGAAGCCAACAAAATCCACCAAAAGCGAGTAAAAGCCACCAGAAGCCAGCAAAAGCCGCCAGAAGCTAGCAAAAGCTACCAGAAGCCACCAGAAGCCAACAAAAGCCAGCAAAAGCCAACAGAAGCTAACAAAAGCTACCAGAAGCCACCAAAAGCCACCAGAGGCCAACAAAATAGCCACCAGAAGCCAACAAAATAGCCACCAGAAGCCACCAAAAGCCACCAAAAGCCACCAGCAAAAGCCACCAAAAGCCAGTAAAAGCCACCGGAAGCCAGCAAAAGCCAACAGAAGCTAGCAAAAGCTACCAGAAGCCACCAGAAGCCAACAGAGATACCTAATGCCTAAACGTGAAAAAAAAAATCCTAAAAAAAACAAAAAAAATCCTAGAAAAATATGAGTTCCGGTGCTTTCTTGGGGAACTCTTATATAATGACCCTCCTTTGATTCCATTAACCTGGCAACAAAATAACTTATTAGATCGTCAGACCTGTTTGGTCTCACAGGATCTTCCCAGAAAAAAGACATGTTTCTGATTTCTTCGTCTTCTTCTTCTAATGCAAATCGTATCAAACCCTTTTGCGTTCGCTCCATCCTTCACCGACTCTATGACGCAACTCACGAAGGGGCCGAAAAAGACCGTGGGAATGCCATAGCCCACGTGGCGCAGCCCCAGGGCTGAGAGCTCATCCACCATCCGTGGAGGATCCTGGCGAACCGCAGCACCGGAGCTGCAAATGGAGAGGACGTAAGAATACTTGATGGGTTGGAGACCATTGCTATTAGGTTGGAGGCCATCGTTATTAATACTTAAGGAATCTTAAGGACAAAGAGTCCAACAAAACGGATCCGGGATCCCCTCCGCCAAAAAGGTCACAAACAAAACAGGGCCCAGGATCTTGGTAGATTTGGACCGTGATCTGGAAGATCTGGTGCACAATGAAGTTCAGACGACTGGCGGACTGCTTGAAAAAGTCCTGTCATGGAAACTAGAGGTGCTACATCATTTGATGCCAAGGGTACTTACACTTTCCAACGACTGCCATGTCCATGCAACCGCACATTGTCAACATGGTCCTGGCCCTCAGGTGCCACGCCGAAGAACTTCTGATAGATCATTTTACTCAGCTTCTCCTCAGAGTCTTGCTCCATGGAGCCCACATAGCGCGACACCAGCCGCCCCCGGGGAGCCAACTTTCCCACTTCTTGTTGCAAAATCTGCTCCACATTGGACCAAAGCCAAATCCAGGCCTCTTCATGGTGCTGGTCCCATCCTTTGGGCACCAACGATCGAAGGGATGCCATCATGATCGCTTTGAAATCATTTAGATGGATCACCCCTGGAATCTTGGCCATCCGCAGGGAGATCACGTTGCACTCTTCCTGGCTCTTTGAGCAAAACTCAGCCGATCTATCTATTTAAGCCAAACAGCTGGGGGCTGTGGGTACAGGATGCTCATCCCTCGTTTAGGAGTTGAAAAGCCCTTTCAAAAATGAGCAATTGAGCTTGCCAAAACAGTGATCGTTCAATTCTACATGACATGGGCTCCTGCAAGCGGTTTGAGCTGGCCACATTCCGCACCACAGCGTCAAAAGACTTCAGAACCTCGTACATCCAAAGACGATCATCAAGTCCCATGACCGCAGCGTTGAAGCAGAACATATCGCTAAAGGTCGCGGGGACGTTTTGCGCCCCGATGTTCAACTTGGTATTGTTGGCAGGCTGCTTGGCAGCTTGGCCATCATGTTCAAGCGATGAGCGCTGAGTCTGTGACTGTGACTGGGAAGGCTCCTGAGAGTTGCTCTTCATGGTTGCCATCTCTTCTTCCTCCTCTGGCTCTTGGCCTGCAGTAGAGTTCGCAACAGCCCAGCTTGTGGATAAAATCCGCAGCCGATCCTTGAAGTGCTCCCGGATGAAGACCAAACCTCTCAGGCTTGACATTGACATCAGGTTTTGACAGGATTATCATCTATTTGCAAAGCTCAGTGAACTGACAAAAAACAAAAACAATTGGGTGAGGGAATGGAAGACATGCCTAGCACCGAGCCTCCTCCAACATAGTTCAACATCTTCCGGAAGCCCTCAAAGGCTAGGGTGCTGAAGCGATCTCCGAGCTCCGCTTGGGAAAGATCCAAGATTGACTCCCTGAAGGCAGAAACTCGAGGAGATGTCACTTCGATTTCCAGGTGTCGGAAGCCTCGCAGGGTGCCACGCTTTGGCAAAAAGATAAGAGCAATCATGGCAAGAGGGGCGCCCCCGTCATGATTGGAAATAGGACTCCAGGCATACTGTTCATCTTTCAGAATTGAAGGGCCGATGTACATTCTACATCCTTCCATCATTCTACATTCGCTATCATTCGCTCATTATCCCCGCAAAAGGCCTTGTACGGCCTTTCCCGACCGCGCCTAGGACCTCTACAAATGCTCGGGCTTGCTTACCGTTGTGCAGGGACATGACAATCTGCTGGATCCCGCGGAAGAACATGCCAGACAACACAGCACGTGATGTCTTAAACAAAGGCTGAAGTGCCGGCGCAGCTTCATAGAAGGCATTGAACAGCCCCTCTGCTGCGGCATCCTCGCTGCCAGCGCTCTCGAGAAAAGCTTTCCAGGCATCTTGGACTTCTGTGGCCTGTTCTTTTGACATGGCCAAATCCTCCAAACTTGTCGTGTGGACATCTTCCCCGGTTGCTTCAACCGACATGCCGTTTTCAACATCCGAGCTGTCATCAACTAGGGCGTGCGCATCCTCAAGAAACTGTGTGACACGCTCATCAGCCCGCAGCACCGACCGCAGCAAGGAAATACAGGTTTCCTCGCAGAAAGAGATGGGTGAATGGGAGATCTTCATGACCCATGACCTCCAAACGTTCTCATTGTAGCTGGCTGGCATGTGATGTGCAAGTCGGTAAAACAAGGATGGCGGAATCATGCTTCCAAAAACCGACAGGGTGTCACACTCAAAACATCGCAAAACTGTGGTACGTTGAGATAGCCATTGACAACCTGAATACTAGCCTGGATGGCGCTGCTTAGAGTATACCGATGATGTTATGTACCTTTGGCTTGGTCGCCAGCTCCCAGCTCACAGAGCAACCAGAGCACCCTCCAAAGCCCTCCCTTTTGGGTTTCGCTCACAATGGCCCAGATTGCTCACCAAGGCGCTAGTTTTTCGTGCTCCGACGCTTTCGACGTCTCTAAGGCTTCAGCCAAGACATCCAGCAAAGGACCCACGCCTGAAATCGGCGACTCTGGGGAAGTCAAGTGAATTCACTTGACTAGTAGCGTCTTTTGCTCCTAGCAGTACGGCCAGGAGAGTAGCGTCCTTGCTCCTAGTAGTACGGCCAGGAGCCCCTAGTAGCGTCTTTGCTCCGAGTAAGGCCAAAAAGGATCGGATCTCCGATAGTACTGGGCACGGTTGGAAGGGAGGAGCATCTCCAAACCATTCCAAACCATATATGGGCCGAAGAAAGCACTGGGCAAGTTTACGGTGATAAATGTGCGAGAGGCAGGTAAGCGCTCGGAAATTGGCAAGACCCATAAGCTTGTGAAAGGATCAACGACTATGGGTTGAAAGAGAGTGCTTACGGAGGTTATTCCATTGACACGTGGCGCACGAGGGTTTTTGCAAACTACTGTGTCCTCCTTTAACCCTTCCAGCCACGGCACTGAGTTCTGCAAGGTCTTCAGGGAAGTGGGACACTTCATCCTCCAAGAAGGACCTCAGTTCCACCTCAATGTCCTGCAGGTTCCCCGCCTGTAAGGCTTGCTGTAGCCGCGAGTCACTGTCCAGCTCCTGAAGGATGAGGTCCACCAGTGCCTGTGACGAGGCCTCATGGAGATCATCAAACATGGAAGCCCGTACTGGTGAGACATGATCGTGTGACTTGAGCTGAGACGGCAGACGCGCAAGGTAGAGACAACACGCAGGGAGTAGAAATGCTCGGGCTAGTGCTGGCACAGTTACAAGCCTACAGGCAGCCTACATGCTACGTGGTGCGTGCCAAAACGACACTTGTCCCTCACAGAGCTGCAGCTTTGATCAACGCCGCCACTCCCAGCGTCGCCAAGGTACTCCGGCCGGAGCACGTGCAGCTCTGTCTGCCCAACTCATGCCAGCATCGGGGTACACCTGCATGAGTATCTTCACGCATTAGCCAAACTTACATTCATATATATATATATATACATATTATATATATATATAGCATCTTACAATTTTCCTGATTAGGGTCCATGGGGCCAGAGGGTGGAGGGAACCCGTTCAGCTCGCCAATTCACCAATGAGCAAAATGCTGCAGGTTGTTCCACACCAAACGGTTGGTACTCGATCTGCCACCGTATCCCGTATCCTAGATTGTCGCTTTCCCTGCCTGTTGTGGTCTTCGCTCCAACTGTTCAACTTGTTGAGCCTGACTTGGCAGAAGTATGGTCCAGCAGTTGGTCCAGCATGATTGTACGTAAATTGCGGTACTGGTGTTCAACCATGTTCGAGCATGTGGGTGAGTTGCACAAATTCACGAAACTTAGCATTGAGATGCGCCGTGCCACATCTCACCTAGCATCCTAAAGTTTAAGGCAAGTGAATGTTCTAAACCAAGCTCACTACAGTAAAATCCCCGTTGGTACCGACAAAAAGGGTCTAGTCAAGGATTTTATTTTGATAAAACGGTATGAGCCAACGTCTGCAAGCATCGCTTCAAAATATTTTTTTTTGAGCAAGCAATTGTCAGCTTTTTTCTTATAGACAGAATCGAAAAATAAAGTTCACTGTACTAAACGTCTGCATAGAATGTCACAGAAATGCTGCACGAGAATAATATCCCTATAACCGACGTCTTCGAAGGCGTATACACACAAAATTATTTCCTGTGTGCCTGACGTGCTTTTGTCAACTGTCTGCTGTAAATTTTTTCCTGTGCTCCTTACGTGTCCTGCAATATCTCAAAATCATCCCCGTCTCTGTATGTCTCTGTCTTCCTCACACCAAAGGCTCTCCCCGCATCTCCCTGTTCTCTTCCCGCCCTACAGTATCATCAATATCTACAATCGTCACTGCTCGAAAATGAACTCTTTTTCTCTCTGTTTCTTGCACGAATGAATGTCCAAGAAAGCTCACAGCGATCCCAGCGGAATGTCCAAGACAAGCTTTTTGAATTCCTGGGCTGGCAGGCTTTCACAGTTTGGATTTACTTTTTAATGAAAACGCACACACGAAAGATCCCCAAAGAAAAACATGAAGGCTGATAAGGCTGAAGGTGTGGAGAAACCAAGTCTCGAAGCGGTTGGGAGGGTTTGCCATCAACTGGGAACGAATCTTCGAGAAGATGCCATGCAAACCCTTGCTGTAGGTCTCTGGATTTCGCACCTGAGCAAAGAGATTGGAGAAGTACTCTGGCGTACGCTCGATGATGTCTCTCATCTTGTGTTTGGTCTTGCCGTCCTTTGCCACGATGAAGCCATCCTTTCCGGCCAACGGCTTCGAAGCAAAAACCTTGAGGTCAAGCTCAAACAAGGCGGTCATCTCCTGCACGATCGCTTTGTGGCCATCCCTGCTGCGGCGGAAAATATGTGGCAAACGAAGTGGCTCGTCCTGGGACTTGAGGCTCTCTACCACGGCCGCGCACTTCTCCATCGATTCGGCCTGCGTCATGGATTTCATCTGCTTCAAAAGAGTTTGTCCCAAGGCCCTCTTCGGATTTTTCTGCATGGGCTCCTGCGAATGCACCTGGGACTCCTCAGTGATCTCAGTGGTACTATTGGATTCCATGGCCTTGCGCTTCCGGCCCCTGGTCTCCTTCAAATTCGGAACAGGCGCAAAAGTCTTCGCAGCGCCAGCTTTGGCAAGGAGTTGGGACCACCCAACCCATTGGTGTGCCGACTGAACAGCTTCCAGGGAAGCTGGGTGCAAGTGGGCTTCAAGCTTTTCCAAAGATCGTGAAACCTCACACTTGAGCTGAAGACCAATGCGTTCTTTGGCCAAGACCATAGCGCGGTGCCCACTCTCAGCCACAAAGATTCCTTCCACACCCTCTTTTGGTGTCATGATCACTGCTCGAAAGGAATGAAGAGCATGCACAGGAACTGGAACATGCGTCAGGCGCTTCTTATTCTTGGCCCATCTCCAGGTGCACCTGGGAGAGAACACACCAAACTGTAAGGAATTAAATCCTAAAATCATCAGCCAAAGCAACCAATACTCTTTGAAATGTAGTCATCACAGTGCATTCCCCTGGAATTTATTTTATTCAGATGTACCCATTCACATAAATAACTCCGTTTAACTCGTTTTGTTGAGTTTTTGGTCTAGAAAAAAAAGCAAAATAAAATCCACAATGTCGTAGTGCCATGCATTTCTTTTGTTTGTGTCCCTCTGTTTTGAATATGGTGCAAGAATTTAATTTATATATTCTATTCCTGGATCGCTGCCAAAGCACAAAACGCAAACCACTTGCCACTGAGCTGGCTTTTGTGGCGGCAACGCCAGCAGCACGTCTCCAGTAGAAAGCGTCTCTGGAACAGGCACCTCACCTTTGCCCAACTGCTCTGCCATTCCCTTGGAAACGGCACACCATGCAGCCATTCTGGAAATCCGATTGCCTGAAACGCCTTGGTCTTTGCGGAGCATTGCGGTTTCATGTTCCAAAGCTTGGTGCCAATTCCAGCGACGATTGGCCCGGCGTAAGTTTTCGGGCCGGGGGAGGACTTTGCGATCACATCCTGCACGGAGGTTCACTACCAGCTTCCACAGCTGGGGTAAAACATCATCCAAAGCTTTTGGCCACATTGGACACTCGCAAAAAACCTCGTTGAGAGTGAGGGCCTTGGTGAAGCCAGTGCAAGTCTTTCGAGCTTTCTTATGTTTCTCAGTGTCTGCATTATTTTTGCAGCCACATCATCCACATCTGTTCCATCTGGCTTATCTGGCTTGAGGTCTTCATCAACCTCAATGTCCACACACTCGAATAGGGCTTCCTGATCGGGGATGTCTGCCTTCTGGCCAAGTTGGCTGGGTGCTTTGGAATTCCGACAGGCGTGAGAATCTGGAACATCCACTGGACACTCTTCCACGTCAAACTTCTCACGTGCCTTCAATTGCTTCAGAAGATTGAAGCACTCCTGGTCGCCAGCAGCCAAGGTCTCATCGTCTACATCGACATCTGCAAATTCCTCACCCATATCGACCTCGTCATCCTCATCAAAAAAAGGGGGCTTCATCAAACCTACGCTGGGGCGACCCAAGCGCATCTGCCAATGCTGAAGCGGCCGATTCCGAGCTTGCAAAAGCGATGTGTGCCTTCAGGAGCTTGGCTGGTGAGTGAGATTCAGAGCAAAGAGACATCAGCTGAGCTGCGCTTTGCAGGGCCCGTTCAGCGCAATCACGATACTCCTAAAAGATCCAAAAGGCAAACAAATATAACAAACCAAACAGCAGACTATATCATCGATGCGTTGGTTTAGATTTTGATTTTTATCTTGAAGCAAAACATGATCGAACATGCTTTCTTGATAAGCTTGATATTTCAGTCCTGGGCAGTCACAGCTTTATCCGATGGCTTGCAGGGCAAAACTTTTGATGCTGAGTTGGCCATATGCTGAAAGCTTCTCATCTGCTTGACGCTCGCCATGCAAAAGTCTCGGACAGACATCATGCTAGATTCGAATTGGTGACGAAGGTGTCCAAACCAGGACTCGATGTTGATCTCGCTCATGGACTCTGGAGCAAACAACATACCTGATGGCCAGTTGAGGCACATCAAGCAGACAAAAGCGCACAATTGTTTGTAGTTGCCGCAGGTGACCTTGTTGACGAAAAGTGAGCCCTTTCTCACTCCGAGGCGGGCTGCTTTCTCGTCCGAGAGCAACTGGGCCATGTCGATCAAAGAAAAAGTGGTGAGAGCCAACTCTACCCGCTGCTTCGGATCAAGGCCAGGGTGTAGAACTGCCGCTTGGACCATGGCAAAGATCAAGTTCACAACAAGGGCGCCTTTCAAGCACCAAGGTACCTGGGACATCTCAGATTTCTTCGGCCAGTTCATTTCAGTTCCCAACAGTCAGTCTGTTGCGAAAAATGAAATCGAACAGAAACAAATGAATCAAAAGATCGCCGTTGAAATCCTTCCCAGGAGCCCGGACATCACCTACATGATCCGGAATCTTGGTGACATAGTGGAATGGGTTCAAGAGCATGGCAGCCAAAAGGTCGCTTTGGCTGTCGTAGCCTGCATATGGTGCCGGTGGGAGGTCTAGCTCAGTGAGTCCAGAAATGTCCACAAACAAATCTCCCACATAGATCGAGCCGCCCCCCCCGGAGGGCCGAACAGAAGTTCTTCTGCAAATGGAGGGGGCCATTGAGGCAGAAAAATGCATCTCCATCAATGAACGCTTGCGAAAAGTTCATGTTTCCAATCACACTGTCCGGCATTGTCTTGTAGGTGAGCCTGGAAAACCATTCAATCTCCGAGAGCTGCTTCTGTGAAACACACGTGGTGTTGCCAAGCAGAATTTGCTTGACCAAGGTGTGTGTTCCGTGGTTGTCGAAAACCTGAAGTGGCACAAAATGAAACCAAATATAACCAAATAAACTCCACAATTCTAGACCAAATATCATCAAATATAGAACAACCCAATATCTGTCAAAAGAACTCCCAGGAAAATATTGTTGCCGCAAAGGGGAAATTGGCACAAAATGAAACCAAATAAACTCCACAATTCTAGACCAAACATCAGCAAATATAGAACAATCCAATATCTGTCAAAAGAACTCCCAGGAAAATATTGCTGCCGCAAAGGGGGAATAAGAAGATTGAAGATATAACTCGTTTCAAGCATCTACATCACACAAAGATTTTTGAGAAATAGAATCCAATGTCATTCCAAACCTGGCATAAACCTTGTTCAGAAATGGGTGAGATATGGTGAGATCAGGAAAAAAAATCAACCTTTCAGGTCTTATACGTCAAGTTACGATGCAACGAATATAGTGTCCTCCGTGTTGCAGGATGGTGCCAAACAAAGAAAGCATTTGCTCAGCTGAAGTCTGATAGATCATTGGAGTACAGCAGAGACTGAATCGAGGCCTGCCCTTGACACAAGAAGCTGGGTCCCAAACCAGACACTCCATGATCTCATGAGCACGCGTGACTTTTGAAGTGTTCAGCACCATGTCACAGGGATCGTTTTCATCGTCCTCCTCTGAAGGCTCCCGCAACTTGATGTATCCATTGCAGCCTGGCCTGTCTTCTGGATCCTCATTCGGCATGTATGCGCTTCCAACCCAACACTTGCCAAGCCTGTTTTGGACGATGTCCAGGCTCTTGAGGGCATAGGTTTTATCTATTGCCATGACCAGCCTGCGACTTGGAGCTGTAGCTTCTTTCCGGAACATGGTCTCGATCAGATGCGCATTCGTGCCAAGAATCTCAGTCTCAAGGTTTGCCATGAATGGATCAGGGAGGCTTGCGGCATGAAGGTCTGTCATTTTCACTTTTCCTCCAGCAAAGGCCATGCCAAACATCTTCAAGACTTGCTTGTTTGACGCAGCCATTGACAGGGCTGCGCCGGCTTCAGCGACCAGCTCAAGCTCCCTTGGGGCCAGCTGTAGGTTCCGCATGGTCTGGACACCACGATCTCGACGTTCAGCCATGGCCAAAAAGGAGATCAAAAGTCCCTGGAGCATGCTGTGGTTTCGCAAAGCCCCATTGGCGACTTTGCAAGCAAGTTTCATTTCGATGTCCTGAACAGATCGGAGCGTTTGGTTGGAGAGATGTTTGGCCAGGACCTCACTCTGGACAATGACCTGCGAATTCCAAGTGTTTGAACTCACATCCACACAAGGTTTCACTACAGTGCACAGAAAGAGCTTGAAGGAGTCAGACTGGACCCTTGCAGGGACGCTCATGAAAGTTGAACGCACAAAGCGCTGCAAGACTTCCACTTCCATCGAACACACTGCCTCAATCTCAGCCTGGTGTCCTGCGTGATACATATCTGAACCCCTGAGCTGCGTGAGGACCTTCTCTACATCATCTGGTCTGAAAAGCCTTGCCCTCAAAAGCACTGCAGCAAAATATTTCGTAGCAAACCTGGTCAATGTCTTCACAAGAAAGCGGCTGTTGCCCAAAGACCAGCATTCCTGACAAATGACTCTTGAAGTTCCAGACTGCCCTGGCCTAGACACGCCCAGGGAATTGCAGTTTCGGTGCCTGATCGTGATGTCTCCTGTGTTCATGTCCAAATTGTAATCATGCAGCCAAGATGAATCAGTCTGCCGTTCAACAGCTAGATCCACGTCTCTGATGCCCTGACGGTTGTTGAGGCTGGCGTACAAGCTAAGCGTGTCTGGCAATTTGGTCACCTTCTGATTTTGAGGAGCCTCATTCAAACTCCAGCTTTGACATGGAAGCTTTGCTTCAAGGGAAGCGTGCTCACCATCAGGATCCTCAGGGCCATGGCCGAAATCATCACCGTCTGGATCATGGCGATCATCACGATGACCCCCAGATCCTCCAGGTCCATCACCATCATCACCGCCACCAGGTCCATCATTGTTGGCACCCTCTTGATTCTCCAACTTCCGTGCATTCTGACCATTCTTTTGTTTCTGGTCAGACATGGCCCTCACATGGCCAGCACTTCGCAGGTGCTGCAACAACAAACCAGGACTTCTCCCATTGATGATGTCAAAGATAACCTCTCCTCGTCTGGACCGCTTGCAAATGTTGCAACGAACAGGCAAGCGCTTGCCATGTAGGCCTGGCTCCAAGAGATCAAGTGTTGGTGTGAGGCCCCTAACCATGGCACAAACATCAACAGGCTTCGTAGTCTTCCTGCGCTTCCTGTCGGCTCCATGTGCGGGATCATCTTGATCATCTTCATCAGCGTCCACAGCTGCAAGATCAGAAGAATTTCCTGCGGTCTCAACATCCATGGACATCAATTCCTGACCATTCTCAGCAGCACCTTCGTCATCTGGGATTTTATTCTCATTCTGGATGAGGGTTAGCTTCTCAAAACTATCCACCATGCCAAAAAACTTGTCCAAAGAGGCCTCGTGAACTCCGCGGCTTGAGAGGAGTTTCAAACACGTGGAGCATTTTGGCAAATCTTTGTTCAGCAAATTCTGCAACATAGCACCCCATCCAGATCCCTCACAATGCGCTGCCCCCTTCAATGGCGCTGCTTTGCAATGAGCCCTGTGCCAATCACGATATGTGACTTTGCATTTTTCCGCAAGTACTGACGTAACAGCCAGCCGTCTCTCTTTCCGTTTTTTCTCCTCTGTGGTTTTCTTTCGATATGGCCTTTTGGGAGGAACTGACATCTCAATCAGTGGCATCTCCTCATCTTCACCATCTTCACCTTTCACCTCCACTTTCACAACCTGAGATTGTCACATACTGACACAGCTGACACCAAATGACCCCTAGAAATCACTAATATCTCCAGTCATCGTTAATCAAACAATCAAAAATACCTAAACATATCGAAACCAACCAAATCAAAAGATTCAATATCATCCAAATCGTGAGTTGTTTTTTGCAACTGTTCTCGCTTACAATGTTTTTTTCATTTTGCAACCAGCAAATAAAATCCACTCGTTCATAGTTCTGTGTTGCTTTACCACCATTTGCACAGTTTGGCTGAGGACCACTAGGAAAAAAATCTAAAAAAGTGCCAGTGACGTCACCACAGCCTGGAATCTCTTCTTTCTTCGCTTTGGTTTCCTGGCTGCCCGTTGCAATCACCTTCTGCTCTTGCATCTGATGCGAAGATTGGGATGTCGTAGCTGGACACTTCTCATCCTTATCGATCTTCATCTTCTCACCCTTCACAGCCACTTTCCCATCCTTCCCTGAAGAGGTCTCACTGGAGGTTTTTTGGTCTTTCTCATCTCTCTCCCTCTTCACGACCACAGACTTGTCAGCTTTGACCTTTTTCACTCCTTTGTCATCTTTGTTTGGATCATCTGGGTCATTCCGGTCAACAATCTTTGGAGTCTGGTTCTGTCGACCACGCGGAACGACCAATGGCAGTGTTCGTGCTCCATCTTCTGAGCGTGCTGCGCATTCTGCCTCACCGATGGTACCTTTCTTCTCAATCTTCTCATGCTTTTTGTGAGCGGTCAGGTTGGACAGCACAGTGCGTAATCGTTCTTCTTTCTTCGCAACTGATTCTGTTTTCATCTGAAGTCTGCCATGACCATCATGACCTTGTTCATCTTGTTCAGCATCATTGTTTCTCATGTTTCTCAGAGGTCCATTCCACAATTCATGCCAGACTGGATTCTCAGAGACAGAAGCCCAGTCAGCCGCCAAGGTTGCACGCATAGCATGCATCTCTTCAATGGTGCCAGCATCACTGGTATCTGCCATATTTGGGGCTCCCCTGGCCAACGCAATCAAAGACCACAAACCACAATTTCCATCACCTCTTGCTGGCCGCACAACCCAGCCATCTGCCAACAAATTGCCCTCTGCATCTTTCATTTGGTTCAATCGGTCCAGAACATCAGTGAGGTCGAGATGAATGGTCATTTGTTTACGCATCAGCTCCATGATACTTTGGATATCCTCTCCATCTGCAGACGCCATCTTGTCACCCAATGCTCTGCGTTGCTTGGTGTAAGCTGTGTCCAGCCGATCCCTGGATTCCTGAACCTCTGTCTGGGAGCACTTCCAGACAGGAACCCAATGATGCAACGACAAAGCGTCGTGTGAAGGACACCAGTTGATGTTTGTGAGCATGATGAACCAATCTCTTTGAGCAGTTTTTCTGGGCACAGGAAAATCAAGAACGGATTGCAACCCGGTCTCGGTCAAAAAGTCTACCAAAGAAACTGGCCGCAATTCTCCTGGTATGTTGGATATGATGCTGAGCTTGATGTTCTCCATGTGAGAATAGAGGAGAAGGTCCACAAAGTCAAGGTATACGCCATCTTGAGCGACCCTCTCAGCATGTGCCAAAATCTCTGCCCTGATATCTCTGCCTGCTCCACACGTTTCGACAAACTGGAAACAATAAACAACTATGATAATGATGATCAAACAGATGACAAAACAGATTGGTCTCAAAATAGTGCATTTGCTAACATCATCTGACATCCTAAATTTGACATTCTGATGTTCATGTGTCCCACATTGTCCCGTCAAGATCCTCTTCAATGCAGTCAGACAGACTAACCAATCCCCAAAACAATGATCAACAAAAATAACTAAAAGCCTGAGGATGAGATACAAATCTCAAATCAAGAAACAGGAACATGACAAAGTTCATGAAAGATACAATGAAAAAACAGCAAAGATCTTGTCGTGTCCAGGTCTCCCACATTGTCCCGTAACTCTCGATGAA
>CAXAMN010006224.1:949734-962337 GCA_963970005.1 Durusdinium trenchii
AAGTCTCAGTCATCAATGGTAATGTGAAATCATCTCTAAACCTCAAGACTCCTGAAAGACCTTCCAGAACATTCAGGATAGAGGCGGCAGAACACAGAGACATAGAATGCACAGAAGTTTCCTCTGCACAGAACCCTGCATAAAACCAATCCAGAACAGTCAAGATCCTCTTCAAGGCAGTCAGACAGACTAACCAATCCCCAAAACAATGATAAAAATGACCAAGAGCCTGAGGAGATACAAATCCAAAAACAGGAACATGACAAACTTCATCAAAGATACAATGAAAGACAGCAAAGATCTTGTCGTGTCCAGGTCTCCCACGTTATCCCGTAACTCTCAATGAAACCGTGCTACCATCAATGCTGTAGAATATTTTCCACAGGATCCAAAGGTCCAAAGCACAGACAAGGCCAGAAAGGTTAGGAACAATGAACAATATTTTCACAGACTTTGGAACGTGTTTCCCAGAAAACGGCTACCCAGCCAGGAAATATCAGTCAACATGATCACAATCCTCCTGATCCTCAAGACTCCTGAAGGACCTTCCAGAACACTCAGGATGCGGCAGAACACTGAGACACAGAATGATCAGAATGTACAGTAGGCTTCTTTGCGCAGAAACAATACCGGCAGGAAACCAATCCAGGATAATCCAGGGTAGTCAAAGATCTTCAGGACAGTCGACAGACCAACCAGTCCCCAAAATGATCCTATATCCAAAATGAGAAAGAGAAACACGTATATCATGCGTCAAAGCTATACAATATTGTCCTGATGGCCCAAGTCCAAAAGTGAAAGAACAAGCACAAAGATCAGAAAGGTCTGGAACAAGGGGATATTATTTCACAAAGCTGAGGGACATGCTTCTCCGGAAAAAAAAAGGCTACCCAGAAAAGACCCCCAGGAAAAATCAGAAAAATATATAAATCAGGAAATCCTTTCTTCTTCTCAGGCAACACACTCACACGACCCGTCTAATGTCAAGTTCAGCGACAGACTGGGTCAAACTCATGGCTGCAATGGCTGCCGTACATTCACAATTGAAAGGAATGTTGGTTGACAATCATTTTGTGCCAGCCAAATCCTTCAAGTAGCATCCAAAAACCGCATTTACGAATTTGGAAGGGTAAACAGCAGTGGATGCCAAATCTGGTCCGCCCTGAAAGCCTCGCGCGGTGCGGATCCAGTAAACAGGCACTCTCAGGCCCAAGGCTTTAAGCCTTGCGTTATCTTTTTTTAACACGCTTAGCATGTTGTTTTTTGACTTCTTTGGTGGCTTTTCGCGCGCAAGATTTCAATGAGAAATTGGAAAGTAAGTGGGTACCTTTCATGATGGGAGACCCAAAACATCCCATATATGTGAGAACACGGCTCAATTGAAACCTGTGAATTACTTCAGCCATAATCTGCTGCTTGTACATCCACGATGACATAGGCTGCTCAAGGAAGACACGAAGGGTTGGCCGAAAGTACCGCATCAATAGAAGGAATGTGACCTCAGGACGGTGGTCACCACTGAGAGCAATGTCAAAAATGAGGAACTAAACTAAGCGAACAAGTTGAAGATGTTGAAGCAGAAACATACAAACACTAAACAACCTTATATATCTTATATATACAAAAAGGTTTTAGTATCATATCCGAAAAATTCAAGATATCCGAGGTGAGAAAGCTGAAGTCAAGTGACCGTATTTGCCAAGATAAGATTTGACAGGCGCACACATGCCTTTGTTTGGTCTCCGAGCAAATTGTTGGCCTCAATGTGAGACATTGTGAGGCTCCAAAAAGTTCCAAAATATTAAACATCACAAAAGTCTATCTTAATATCAAAAGATATATGCATCATATGTCCTTTTCAATCTTTCCAAATCTTCCCAATTTGTTCAAGATACAGACCTCTTGTGAGTCGCCACTGAAATACCTACGAAGAGACTGCATGGCGGCGCGCATGGTAGGAAGGCGCTGTCGAGAGTCCTGAGATGCTTTTACAACAGCGTCAATAAGGAATATTAAAAAAAACAATTCAATATAACATATATAACCAATAGACATATTTATCACGGGCGCGCAATCGATAAAAAATAAAATTCAACATTCACCAACAATGACGACCCCCTGCACGTCGACCACTAAAATCACTAAATGGAGAAAAGATTCGCCATACCGAGATCCAGGAGTTTTAAAAAGCCAGACCTTGTAGTGATGTCCGAAGTTGAGTCTGACTTTATGTCATAAGCTACAGCTTCATATCCATCTTCCTGGAATCTCCTGCAGAAGCTTCCGCTCGCGCTAAATACGTCCACGCAATGATATCTGCGCTTGCCTTGCCACTTGCGGCAAAAGCTGCTGACGAGGCCCCAATTCGGAGCAGCCCAAAACCATGCCGACTCCTCCACGCTTGTAGCTGCATCCTGTCCAATCGAAGGTGTCTTTGGCATCTTTGGCATGGCAAATGCCTCGGCCATCCATGTCAGAAACGTGGGCAGTTTGCCTGAAACCTTCCTAATCTTCAACATCTTCAACTCTCCCGACGAAAAGGAAAATGTAAAGGATGCTAAGACTGCCAAGACTAAAAGAATAAAAACAATTAGATTGTACATATTATACTGGTTTCGTGATCTGTCGAGGTGCAAAGTTGCACAACCACAGGCAAAGAAACTGCCACACCGGAAACGCCATGATGCAAATCACGCGAGACACAGAAATCTCAAAGATCTCAAAGGTGCCGAAACCAAACTAATCACCCACCAAAGAACTTGCTTGAGGAGTTGCGGGAGCGATGGAAAAGATACACTCTCGTCAAGCACTCTCAAGCTCAGAACACTATCAACAGAAATAAAATTCATTTCTGTTCATGGTCATTACATGGACAAAAAGGTTGTAAAAACAACTGCCTGCCAAGATCTTTGGATTTTATTTGCAATACCGTTGGTATTTGCAATTGGGCACAGAACGTATGGCATGGTTGGCAAAAACAATTCTATACTGGCCGCAACTTAAGATGTCTTAACCGTCTTCACAGCGTCCAAACATTCTAGGAAAAGAAACTGCGACAGTCACAGCCCAAAGACAACGCATGAACATCATGAACCAGCCTTCGGATCCTTCAGGATCTGCAGGATCTTTAGGATCTTTCGGCATAGCAGAAAGACTGGGTTTTGGAGCGCCCGAATCGTTCACATCGTTCAACCCCAAGGAATCTGCCTCCTGCAACATCTCTTCAAGCGCCTCCTGCAATCCATCTCTATCATCTCTATTATCATCTCTGTCACGTGGAGCCCTCGGAGAGGTAGGTGGTTCAGCTGGTGGTGGGAGGGGCGGATCACTCTCAAGGTTCTCAAGCTGCAGCTCCTGGCTGCAAATCTATACTGTGGTTGAAAAACACTAAACAGCACCCTGGTCTACTCTAGGATCTCTAGGGTGCTTGAAATCTAAAAAAACAGTCTCTGGGTCTACTCTAGGTGTTTTCAATTTTTTAACCTACATGAAACAAATCGGGGTCCGAAGTCTGTGCAGGTGCAACAGGATCAGGATGAGCTGTAGGAAGATTTGTATCACATCCAAGAGGTGGAACAGCCGGCTCGATTTCTTGAAGCTCTTGAATAGGTTGAGGCTGTATGGCATCCACGCTTGTGGTCGCTAGGTCTGTAAGTGTTTCGATCTCTGCTTGGATTGCCTGGTCTGGACAGGAAACAGGATGAGGAGGATGAGGACGGAAAGGCATGGAAGTCTAAACATTCAAAAAAACAATCTAAAAGCATACGTCATCCACGCAAACAATTCAAATGTTTCAAAAGTGAATCAAGAAAGTAAGACTGCTAATTCATCCCAATCGCTTTTCCTATTCCTCTGCGGCAACCCTGGCCAAACCACCGGAAATGAGCATAGACAGTTTTGTGTGCGTCTGACTGGGTGCAATCTGCGAGCCAACCTTGATGTCGTGTTGCGAACCGAAGAGGCATAACCCCGTGTACACAGGCATTGTCGCTGCAACATTCTGGAGCCGGCGGTTTGCATTCTTTGGAGCCACAGTAGCATGGAAAATCCTTGCCAGGCTGGCATGTGTGCATGATGCCTGAGGAAGATGTAGAATCGTCCTTGGCCTTGCTTTTCTTCTTCTTCTGCGCAACTTCCTGGAGGTCGTAGCAAGCAACAGAATCAAAATCAGTTTCTGATTTGGAGAACTAAAAGCGTAAAGACAAGCCAAATTTCAAACATTCAATACAACATTCAGCCTGTGAACTTTTCCCTGCCTGTTCAGGTCGGTAATCAATGGTGATCTCTTCACCAATCTTGATGTCCTTCTTTGCGATCACCTCAACTGTCCCCCGTAAATCCCCGCAAATCCTCGAACATCAACATCTCGAACTGGATGCCCAAAAAAGTCCAGAAGTCTCAAGGTCCGTGGACACACAACCCAGAACCAACAAATGAAACATGGCGGATCCGTGAGCTTTATTCATTTTTGTTGGGTCACTTGATCCAACGAGAAGATCGAGAAGAAGAATGATATTGATG
The DNA here is from genome assembly GCA_963970005.1 of Durusdinium trenchii. NCBI lineage: Eukaryota > Dinophyceae > Suessiales > Symbiodiniaceae > Durusdinium > Durusdinium trenchii. The sequence goes on from CAXAMN010006224.1 coordinate 954,256, forward strand.
ATACTGATTTGGACCAAAGAAGTCATTAGAAATATTATCCTAATGAGAACACTCAAAGATTTACTATTGAAGCTACATGTGCACACATATGGTTGATTCCAGTGAATTTTATTTTCTAGGTTTGTGGATTTTGTCACCTGTGGGCACTATGCTGGCATACCTGCACACCAGGAAAAAATATTGTTTTTAAAAACAAGGTTCCAGCACGCAACGAAGCCACACGGAAGCACCATCCGCTGAAGTGCCAATGGAAGGCTCTGGGCAATGCCACTCCTGCAAGATATCTTCCACAGGCAAACAAACCTAAAGCCAAGTTTAGGGAACTCACAAATACGAAGCACGTCAGAGCTTTTTTTGGCCCACACTTCAGTCCTCAAAGCGGCAATTGGAATTGCAAGCGTGATTGATAAATCTGGCCTTCGAACCCTTCACTCCTCGCCAGAGAAATTGAAGATACTGAATGAAACAGTGAACATAGTGAATGATCTCATCATGGTGATTGATGAGCAAAAAAATACAAATCTTGCAGTGAACATAGTGAGCTAGAGCTGCTTGAAAAAACAATTAAACTAATTTCAACGAGCAAAACCACAAGCTCTTCGTATCCTGCGTCCAAGAAAATCTTGGAGGAGCCAGATTTCACACTCAGCATGTATGCATTGGGAGTGGTCATTCCCATACGCCACTCACCAGTATACTCGCAAACCAAATCTCCTCAGGGACGCGAGCAGGAAATCTAACTGACAAACAAAAAGCTTAACATGTTTTAAAAACAAAAATCACAACTAAGGAACCAGTCAGCGCAGTCAGGCAAGCTAGGAAAGGAATGCAACAACAGATTTCTTCGTAAAGTGACTTAGCTCCTTCTTTGAAGGACTGACCCGCAAAGAGCCCATAGGGTGTAGTCTGAAGCTTCAAAATCACGAGACGTGGAGCTTCCCCTTGCTTGCTACGCCACTCTTGAACCCTGCGATTCCCACAAGCCGTTGCTTTGCATGAAGGTCCACACTCCATGCGCTTGCTGAAATTCCTCGACAATTTCATCAGGCACGTGCAAACAAAGTCACTATAAGTCACTGGTGTCTGCAAATTCCAACTATGACCATCATAATCCTGATCGAAATTATAGCAAAAAATAGCAGGAAAAATAGGAAAATCATCATCATCTTCCCAGGGCTCTTGCACAATGGGCCACACTCTTCGATGCAGTCACATTGAGCACTGTCTGCTGACAATGAGAGTTCAGTCAACAGCACCTGACGCGTCTTCTCGTCTTCGCTCCATGCATTGCCATGCGTGTGAGCTTGCCAAGCCATTCCGATTGCCGCAAAAAGAAGCCGGTATTGAAATGGCTCTGCTGTTTCGTTTGGTTGCGTTTCATGTGTTTCCCTGTCAGATGTCAATCACAACTCACGACCGGCACAGGATCTTCGAGCCAGACTGTTGTTCCGCCAAACAGTGCACCTGATGCTGCTGGAAGTTGCAACCTGTCTGATGGTTTCCACAATGCGAGATTATCAACATATTATCAACTGCGCACACGAAACATCAAACAAATACACAATAAAATCCAACAGTGCCATCGTAATATACTACTTTTTTTGGTGCTTCAGGTCGTCCGAAGATTCTCTGTGTGGAAATTATTGTTGTTGAATGTATGTTGAATGTGCTGTGTGAAGTGGGTGCATTCCTGATACAGGCTACAAATATTATCCAGTGTTTGTGGTTGTGCTTTACGTGTCAGCTGGGCTGTGAGATCCTGAGACAAACAATGGTTGTGCTGCGTGGACTTTATTGCTGCTGACTATGTGGTGTCAAGATGTGTACCGTGGACACATTCTGTCCAAAAAACTTTCTTTCCAGGCTTCCTGTTCGGATTTGCTTACCTGTGTTGTCCCTGTAGCAAACAAAGATAACAAAGGTTAGTCTGTGGAGGTGCAGTGGATGGACGGTGGAGCGGGCCTGGCTGAGCTCAACCATTCCTCACACAGAACCTCTTCTGGTGAAAATCCAGCACTGGCAAAGACACACACAAACATATTTTTGTTTTATCCAGTCTAGGGTGTTAATTGCCGAGACTGGCTCAACTCAACGAGTCCTCGCACAGAACCAGTTCTGGTAAAAACCCAGCACTGGCAAACACACACAAACATCATCTAACATCTTTTCTCCAGGCTAGGGTTTTAATTGCCGAGATTGGCTCAGCTCAACCCAGCACCTAGTACAAAAATCCTATTTAGCCAGTGTCGGATTTTAAAAGCCGACGCTGGAAGTAATACACACAACACACACCCAATTCTGGAAAAGACCAGAACTGGCAACACACAAAAAAATCCTATTTAGCCAGTTAAAATCCGACACTGGAAGTAATACACGCAACACACACTCAGTTCTGGAAAAGACCAGAACTGGCAACACACACAAAAATCCTATTTAGTCCTATTTAGCCAGTGTCGGAATTGAATAGCCGACACTGGAAGTTGAGCCCAACGATTCCAAAAGAAAAAGAAGATGAGTTGCACCTTTCGGCGCTATTTTACACCTTTCGGCGTACTAGTTACAAGTAGTGTTTCTTTGTTATTTTGTGGGCTGGGCGTGCCCAAGCTAAGGCCCATGAACGCCAGCAGGACGAAGATGCTAATTCCTGAGTCTCCTTAGTTCTTTCCTTAGTTCTCTGGTGATCACAACCCTTTAGAAAATCTATCAACATACAAATAACGCAAATAATATCAACATGTCCAACATAATCAACATACAAATAATATCCTGTCTCCCAACGTGTTTTTGGAACACTATGCATAAAAATATAATCCTTTGCTCCCAACGTCTTATAACAAAACCTTGGGTCACAATAAAATGCTGTGTGCCAGAGGTTGTATGCACATGCTAAATCATCTACATCTGGTGAAAGCAACATACCATCCAGACTGAATCTAGGCTGCAAATAAATTCCTGTGATCAGAACCCTTTAGAAATTCTAGCTTTCAGGAGCTATGTTCCAAATAATGTCCAGAGCGAACGTCAGCCAACCTGCCACTCCATATGATTTCGGAAATAAATTAAAATAAAATTTTGCACTGGACCCCCAGGATTCAATTCTGGGAGTACAGACGGGGATCAGTAAATACAAAGCCAGCTTCACTTTTGACACAAACTCAGCTTTTGGCTGTCATGTAATGCACTTCCTCGTTGCCATTCGGCAAGTGGAAGACAACCGAGTAGATCCTTCAATTCAAGCATCTGTATGAACAAGTGAAAACATGCAATGCTTTTGAGGGTCTTGTCCAGCATGCACTGAGGCAACCAGGTTGAATGCACTTTGTATGCGAACGTTGCTCGTAATGCTCTCACCTTAAATTGCTACCGAATGGCGGAAACACCTCAAGAATCAAGCCTATGCCAGACCCATCTAGGGTGGAAATGAACGCAAAGCAATTGGAAGCATGAGGCCATTTCTGCTTAGCAGCCTTCAATAAAATGCATCAAAATTGCCGCAGGTGTAGTTACACCAGGTTGCTAGGTCAGTTCATCACTTCCTCTTGGAGGACCGGATTGAACTGGATTGAGCTGATAAGTTCACTGCTGGCAGGGGTTTGCTATCACCCCGCAGTCTGATTCAGTGAAAAGTCTACTACTGCACTGTCGAGGCTAAGCATGGGATCATGCAATACAATTGAGAGTATGACAGGTAATGCTCTGCACCCACATGCAACTGCTGATGTGGGTAGGTCCGGCTCCCGCAGCACGAGAGGAAACGTCAAACAAAATGGCGCTCGTCTCGGAAATCTTGACAGGAGGTGAGTGGCAAAGCTGTGAGGACAAAGTAAGCATTACAGCATGGATGTCCAAGAAAACTACGAATGTAAAACCGCAATACCCCGACCCAAGTCAGAAGCACAGCCATTGCCCCTAGTAATGCGAACGAGGGTATGTTCACTGCTTCACCGCCACTTCGCCTTCCGCCGTAAACCTTACCCAGTCTTAGAAACAAGTGCCACGCTAGTAGTAACAGGTGCCTCGCTAGTAGTAACAGGTGCCTTACTAGTAGTAACAAGAAGTCATTTCATTTCAATCCTTCAGAAACCGACAGGAGCCAGGGAGAAATGCCAGAATGCCTCTACCGCTCTGAGTGCCGAGCGCTGATGCAAGAGCTTCAAATATGGTTTCGGCCCGGGGAGCTCCGGGAGCCTAAAGCCGAGTTATAACAAGCTAGTAGTAAGGCACCTTGTTACGAGTAGTGATGCCTTTGTTACTATGTTCCTTTTTGTCGTTCAATCTTTCTCTTTCTTTTATGTTTGATCTTCTTCTCCTCCTCCTTCTTCTCCTCCTCCTGCTTCTTCTTCTTCTTTTTCTTTAGACCTTTTGTGTACATTCCTTCCTTTCTTTTGGCCTCCTTGGGAAAAATGTTTTCTGATCAACCACGCATTTGCACTGAGGCCACTGCTGAGGGTTGGTCGCCAAACGTGGTAGGTGGGGCGTGCCAGGTAAGCTCCAACCGTGGCTGCCGAAATTGTTCAACTCGGATGCCTTAGATGGAAGGTTTGTGTTGAAGTGAAGGCCTTCTGTCCTCCAACAATTCCATATAACTTCCTGAAATCCCCAAATTACTGTAGTGGTCTCTGCTTGGGCTTAAGGACATCCAAGAGCGGAGGTCGGAAGGATCCAGTTGGAGGCACAGGCCTTCGTGATCAAACAAACATCCAAGAGTCAGTCAGCTGAACGAAAAATTGTGCATCCAAGTCTTGGAAAAAAGGCTAAGTGCTGTGAGCCTGGGCTGGTCAAGAAAAACCTCCAATTCACGCGCATTCCACTCGAACTCCTTAGGTCGCAGGCAAGAACCTGCCGTGGTCTGCCACTCAGCCACTCCAACTTGAAGCCGAGACAAACATGCCATGTACGAAAGCAAATGCAGCATGCAAAGGATCCTAGGACTGCATCAGCTCGTTCCATGGAGGTGTATATATATATATATATACTGTTAAATATATATATATATATACGGGTGCAAAAGATTGTAAAAGCCTTGCACGGAAATACTGATAATGATTGATGGCTGCTCTGGTCTAGCAAAGGACCACATTGACGTATGTAGAAATGACTTGAGGGCCCGGAGAGCTTGCAATAAATCTGTTGGGATCTGTTGGGTCCGGAATCCTTCCATCCATTGCAGGTGCCACTTCCAAGCAGCAGCACATGTTCATTATATTTCATTATGGAGTGGTCTTGAATCCTCGGATAAGGTTGCCAAACTCGGCCAGGTCGCATCATGGAAGGCCACTCGTGGTGGCCATTGAGCCATAGAGGCTCGGGCAAAGACGTATCCAAGAGATACACTGTAACAATGCTTTCAACTAAGGTTTCAGTGGGTAGCACAATTGCCTCCGCCCTGTTAGGACAAGCATGTTCTGCCCAAGATAGGCGCCATGAGTTTGATGTTGCTGATGTGAAGCATCCCCCAGGATGATTCTTGAAACCTTCTTGGACGTTAGCTGGAATGATGTTGAATCGTATTACCAGTGTTGAGAGTTGAGAACTTTCTCCTCCCATGGAACCGCAGCTTGAGCCTCCTTGAGGTAAGAGGTAGTGTAAAACAATCATTAGTTGTCTGTGTCCGGGGTCCAGGTTTATTCAAAGCCAAAAGCAAGCTAAGCTTTGCAGCTAAACCCATGTGTGGAAAGCGTGCACACATGGTGACACCTTTAACCAGCTTCAGCTTGGATTGACCGTGCACACATCAAGCCAAAGCAAACTGTCCTGTGGCCGCTCGGCTGTTGGATGCCCACATCCTGAAGGTGCACGACTGGAGAGCTCGTCTGAGTTTCTCCAAAGACTAATGACTCAAGAGACATTCATCTGAGAACCAACTGGTACCAACTGTTCGCCCCGGAGACATCCTTGCTATAGAAGCGTCAAGTTATGAGGTACTGCAATTCTTGCCACCAGGAAAGTTTTTGCACAAAAATGGCTGTTGCCTAAGGAAATTCACCAAACAGGTTGTATAACTGGGCTGGATTCGACTGGATAGTGTCCACCTGCCTCTTGAGCTTCTACAACCATCTTTGCGTCCATTATTATTAGCCTATATTGATCTATATTGGCCAGATTCCTGACCATGACAGCTTTCTCAGCGTCTCCTGCACCGTGCCGTGGCGCACCTGGCAGGTAGCTGCAAACAGAGTCGTCGAGCTTCTCTTCCCGTCGTTTCCAACTTGGTACGCCCAACCGGAGGTGGAAAATGCATGGTCTCTGGGAGAAAGAAAACCACTGCAATTACTCAATTTGTAGGCACGCCGACACACCAAAGGCCCGAAAGGCAGCAAGCTTGCCTGTCCCAAGTTGTCAGCATTCCTGAGAGTGTAGCGCTTCAAAAACCAGCTCAAGAATTGCCAATCTGCGCGTATTAGATATAGGCTAGGTGCAAAAAATATATATCACAATATCAAGTATACAGTGCATCGGACAATTGTCGGTGCTTGTTGCGGATTCCGGATGGCAGCCGAAGCACCACGCGAGTGAGGTTCAAAGAGCATCCAAGAATTATATATATATTCGATGAATCTCGCTCAACAGATGTCAGCTGCTGCTACCCTTTTCTGCGAATCGATTCAGGTCTGTACTGTCTGTACTAAAGTGCTTTGGTTCGAAATGCGACCCACGTCGCTTGTGTCATCTGACATCTGACACTCTCCCTGTGGGAGCACTCCATCCGTATGTAGTGACCGAGAGGATACCGCAGGGGCGGTCCTACGGCCACAACGGATGCCAGCTCTGGACAGAGCGATGAAAAGATTAAATGAAACTCCCTAGTCATCGGCAATACCTGGGACCGCCAGAACAGGTATGATGGCTAGGCGGCGGACAGCCGGAAAAGGACAACTGGACGACAGCGGCAGACAGCACAGTCCCCATCTCATGTGGCCGACAGCCCAGGCTGCAAGCGTCACAAGCATAGCCGTGGTAACTGAAAATAACCCGGAATACGGCCATCAAGCGCCAGCAAGGCCACAGGTGACGCGACTGTCACCAGGTAACCAAACTCTTCCGGCAACAAGCCAAGTCAGCCACCAGCTCGACTAGCACCAGGTGGACATGAAAATACTAACAGGGTGTGGCAGGGTGGGAGAAAAAGTTTAACTTGAGGTACCAGCAGCGACACTGCTCCTCAAGGGGCGTCTCCCCAGTTTGGCTTGAGCATTCAAACATTGGGAGACGTTGATTCGAAGCTTCCCGAATAATTCATCATCACCGACCCTGCCTACCTTAAATGATTGAATATATTCGATGAATCTCGCTCAACAGATGTCAGCTGCTGCTACCCTTTTCTGCGAATCGATTCAGGTCTGTACTGTCTGTACTAAAGTGCTTTGGTTCGAAATGCGACCCACGTCGCTTGTGTCATCTGACATCTGACACTCTCCCTGTGGGAGCACTCCATCCAAGGCACTAACTTATCCAAAGCACTCAAACGAACTGAAAGACCTGAGCGATGAGGTGGTAGGGCAGCTGGAGGAGCATGAGCAGGGGGTAGGTGTGGAAGAGACGAAAACCATGCTGTTGGAACCACAGATCGTGTTCTCCCTGTCTGCTGATGCCGTCTGACCAGTTGTCCTTACTCTGGACCCATTCGAAGTAGCATGCACTACGGAGTGCAAACAGAAGGCCATGGATGGCTCCGGCCATAGAATCCAGCTCATCGTTGTTGCTGCGGCCTCGTATGAGAGCCATGAGGGCAGCGATATTGTCAACAAACCATATACCATGCATTCCGCGAACTGATGAGGCATTATATGCCAGGCCCATGTAGACTGTCAAGAGCTCAAGCTGTGCAATCTTGGCCTCATGATGGGACCACACCGTGAAGATCTTTGGGCTGATGTGGACGACATAGGCTCTTCGGTTACCACGGGGGTCGATGAACAGGACTCCCGCAGAGCCCTCGCGGGGCCTATCTTGCGCTGCATCGGAGGCTGCCAAGTATCGGTGTTGCCGTACTGGATTGAGCGGTAATTCTCTCTCAGGCTTCAACTGAAGAAGAGCTCGAATTCTAGCAAAGGACTGTTCAATCTCCGGTGTCATCACGAC
>CAXAMN010006224.1:962347-981475 GCA_963970005.1 Durusdinium trenchii
CGGTGGCAGGCAGCCACGTCATGGATCAGCCCCAGAAAGTCCGACTGAGCCGCCAAGGACTGATGTTTCTCTGCTTGGAAAGGTGAGCCAAGGCAGCGTGCCAGGTCATTAACGAATGCCTGGCCAGTGCCGCCCATGATACCGAGGTCCTGGATTGTCAGGTCATCAAAATACATGCTGGTCATACAATAGGCCAGGCGGCGGCATGCAGCTTGAAAGAACCGGGGAAAGCGATTGAACGAACACACAGCATTTGGTAACCCGAACAGAGAACCGTAGTATCGCCGAAAACGGGGGCCACCCACGTGGTGGTCGTAGTATGCCACCACGGCCACGTTGCCATGTGTCGGCTTCATGGGGACATAGCGGTAGGCGTTGGGTAGGTCTTCGCCCCCGGACCAAATGCCAGCTTGCAACAACTCAGACGCGTGAATCGACGAGGATGCTGCCTGCCAGAGCAATTGAACATGAAGGCCGGGTTGAATGCTCGTACATAAATCCAACTTGTTCGCATCCGAGCTGAGTGCGCTCTGCCCTCCATCTGCAGCGTCATCGATGACTCGCAACTTACCCGAGGGCTGTTGTATACAAAACCTCCGGATCAGTCTGAATTGGGGGAGGTCCTGGCATAGCTGGTCCCATGTCAGTGGGGGGCCACAAAAGCCTTTGGCTTGGTCTTCCTCACCCGCCTGGGCAATGGCCGTGTCATGTTCACCTGGGCGGAGGCTTTGGATGATGCGGGCAGCCTCTGGCAGGGCGTCCTGGTAGATGGAGGCGTCCGGGATGTAGTGAGCTGGTTGAGCCTTGTACACGGGCACATGCGGGGAAAAGCCGACGGCGGGGAAGCCATAGATCAGGTTAGCCACAAACGTAGTGTCTGGCCATCCAGTAATCAGCATGATAAGCCCAATGAGGGCGATGTGGCGCCCTTGAGTGGCGGACCGCACGGGCGGTGGCTGGTATGTTTGGAGGTGGTATGTGATGGGCCACATTCGACGGCTGAGTTCTTGGAGCCAACGGCCTGTGCGTCTTCTCACCTCCCGCAGGCCTACTCCCTGGGCTGCATAGCCAGATGCAGCAAAGATCAGGTCATCATCGACAACACCCATAGTTTCAAATGGGGTGGGTCTCTGTTGCAACTCAAGTGCGAGTTCAAAATGTCGCTCCTCCCCTACGCCAAAGGGGATCATAGGCGGTAGGGCTTTTGCAGCAGCGGCCGCTCCGGGCTGCTGAAGTCCGCTCATTGCGATGGCGTTGCGCTCCAATGGGCCCACCAACCGTGGACCAAAGGCGTGGCCGTCCCAGTCCGGGCGGTTCTGCATGTAGTTGAGCCATTGGTAGTGTGAATCGTCCACTAGCAGGTCTTCGAGCATAGGCCACTGGAATCCCTCCCAACTGATATCTGGACAAAGGGCCATGATGCTGGCCACCACAACCTCCTGAGAGAAGCGCAACGGGACTGCCCTGGCAGGGCGAATGCCGGCTGCAATGAGTGAAACCCGTCGCAACTGTTCCCGAGCGGGATGGCCGTGGCCTGAGGTCGAAGTAGGACGTGAAGTAGTCCAAACCAGAGCACGAATGATATCGCCATGACATAGCACGTTGTGGGGGCAGTCGCACACCAGCGTCTTGCCATGTAGGGATGGGAGGTCAGCCAACAGATGGTCCTGGTCGGCGATCCATCGAGCGTAGTGAAGGACACTCTCAATAGCAGTCCTGCCCTCCCCTGTCCGGAAGGGATTTTGCCACTGTGTCAGGGGCCAACGATGGGAGAAATGCACGTCCGTGTCTGTGAGTTGTGACCTCAGTTGCAATACATCGAATGCGACTTGGCGAGTGGGTACATGGGCCGAGTCTTCTTGTGGTGGTGTGAGGCCCAGGTGGAAGCCCATGACATTCATCAGATCCTCTCGCAACTCGGACGGTTCAAAATGGAGCAGTGGTCGTACGTCCCCTGAGGTGTTGATGGGCGGTAACCGTGGGATGGCGAGGATGCCGTAGCCCTGTCGCGCCGCCCATGCCGTGCAGCATACTGCTAGGGTGAAGACCAAACTAGGTGTGTACTCCGCTTCGTTGAAGGTGGAGAACTGCCCATTACCCGACGAGCGCCACTCGTTGGGGTCATGAATGTGTCCACATCGAACGGCCGGGAGGGAGGCCAACTCAGGGATGTTGTGACGAAACTTCTGGGCTTTGCGCCGAGCGCCTCCGAAGACGCATGCATCGTAGTCCAAGTCCTGCCAATCATCCTCCCGGCACAGGTACTGCTCGACCGGGTCCCACCAGTGTAGAGACCTGAGCGGGTTCTCGCGAAGACATGCGAGGTTCTGTTGATGCCCCCAGTGTCGTAACGCCAACAGGTAATCACTGGAGTAGTTGTCAGCGTCGACCCGTGCCTGTTGTCCCTCGTCCAGTCCTGGTAGACCCCGTGGGTGTTCCTCGGATCGTAGAGGAGGGGGACCGGGCCGTTTCTCCCTAGCTCGGGATTTGGTAGCACAACTCATAGCCCCCGCAATAGTGGCCACCCGAGGGAGCACCGCCTGAATAGCCCGACGGACCGCCGGACGCGACACGTCCAGGTCCTGATCGATCTCGATGTCAATCGGTGTGATGATCTCCCATTGGCACCACAAGAAGGCCTTGGACAACGGTGCATGGACTCCACTGAACACATCAAGGAGGATAGGGCAGGGTGAGGCTTCAGTCTGGTGCATATCAGTGGACTCCAACTCGGCCAAAAATGAACGGAAGTCATGAAAGACAGGAGTGTCCAAAGATTGGCCTCGCCCCCCCCAACAAAGGAGCGGCCCTCTTTTCAAGCAGCCTTGGGGCATCCTGAAGGTGAGTGCTGGTACGATCCGCAGACCCGTCCTGACTGCAACACGACTCCGCAGCGGTGCGCCCCACGTGGGCAGTTCTTCTTGGTGCGGCACTGATTGCGCTGGTAGGCTTGACAGAGCTGCGTGCCATCACGAAGAGTGGAAACCACCGACCCCACCGGCCCTGCATCCGCAAAGGGGGGGCCTTGGCGGGTGATGCGCCGCCACCAGTGGTACCCGTGGTGATGCTGGGGGCTGGCAGGGCCCCGGCCAACCAAAGGGCGTCACGCTCACGCATGATGGCACTGATAACATTGCCAAGTGTCGTGTGGCCTGTGCATCTGGCTGCCCATTGACCGCGCTCTTCCACATCGAGGTGTTGGACCAGCTGCAGGCGCCGCCCCTCCGAGGTGCGCAGAATCAAATCATGGCAGCGGCTGGCGTAGGACAGCAGGATGTCGTAGGGGACCTGGACGTATTGCACACTGTCTGCACCGAGCGACTCAGGCGCAGACGGCGCCGGCTCCACGGGGCGACACCCCACAATAGCCAGGGCCAAGAAGTAGGTGTCCATCTTGGCCATGTAGGAGAGCCAGGACTTGGCAGTGATCTCATCCTCGTCATCCTCTTGGAGGTACAAGTTGCCCGTCAGGCGTCGCCGTTTCTGGCTGTGCGTGCGCTGAAAAGTGAGTGAGCGGACCGTCCACAGGTCCATGACCTCGAACTGGCTGCGTGTCAGCTGTCGGCTGAGCTTCGACAGCAATCGGTCAGAGGGATACTGGCGAGGCTCTGGACGCAAGTGGTAGCGTCGAAAGAAAGCCTCCTTCAGCTGCTCAAGCTCCTGTTTGGGAAGGAGCGTCTCTTCTTCCGTTGGCGCTGGCGGCAGGCTGGCCGCGGCGTGTTCGGAGTCCAGCAAGGCCTTGCACGCCGTCCAAGCGAAGCGCAGCCGAGCAGCCTGGAGGCGCCCTTGCATCTCCTCATATGGTGGGTCCTTGACTGTATCGATGAAGAGCTTTTTGATTTCATCCTCACTGCGGGCGTAGTGGCGGAATTCCGCAATGGTGCGAATCCCCAACTCAATGATCTTGTCTTTGATGCGCTGCTCGAAATTGAACTGCAGCGCAAGAGTGGTGAAGGTGTCCTCCGGCGTAGCAAGCTGCTTAGGGACGGTGGCCATGATTCACAACAGAAGATGGCGGGAGCAGCGAACACTGGAGAGCAGAGATGGCTGCGGAAGGTCGCAGAATCAAAGAGTGGACAGGCTCTGCAACCACAAAGCAAAGAAACAGCGAGTAGCAAGTGGAGCGCCGCACAGTGTCAACCCTTTTTCAAAAACTCAAAGTCGTTCATGGCATACTACTGAAGCCGCTTTGCAAGCTCCCCGAGCTCCAAGCTCAGGCATTGTAGCGCTGGCCAACCGATGGCCTCGCCTGCCGCGTGGGCCTCGTGGTGGGCAGTATAGAGCAATTGACGGAACGAAGCGCGATCGGCCTCATGAAGACTGTCATGGTGACGCGCCAAATCATCACATGTAGTGTGGACCAGTGGGGCGTAGGGAGGCGAAGTACCAGGTCTCGGGGCCGCCGGCCACAACAGCCCTTCCAGCCTCGGCTCTGGGCGTGCTGCCTCCCTGGGCAGGTCTTGGATCTCATCCCACCATTCGATCCATGATTCACATAGGTTCCGTGCAGCGCGCAGCTGAACCTGTACCACCCCTAGACAAGAGGTGGAGGTCGGGGGAAGGGCCCTCAAGGCCCGACAGGCCTGGTCCATTTGATCCCCTACCTCCCAAGCACGGGCCCGTCTGGCCTCGCCCTCCAAGGGCGTCAGTGTCACGGCGACGAACTGGATCGCCTGAGGCCGGTCCATTGGCGCAGGGTAAGTCGTGTAGGCCGGAGTTCACTGGGATACGAGATGCTGCAGCAAATATGCAAGACTGACTATAAAAGTTCGGGCGATGTTCAGACTAGTTGTCACGCTCCACATGCCAGTGTGATCCCGCCTTGGTAGAGGTAATGAAGGAAATCGGATACCTGGGAAGGGCCGGTGGGGTGATGTGGACCTGATTCCGGGCCCATTTGAAGATATCAGAGCCGCCCCGCCGGCTGAGCACGCCGGCTCGGTCGATAGCTCGCAAGCCGCGAGTATGCTTCCTCGAAGGAGCACCGCCGGATCCATGCAAGTAGCAAACCAGCCAGCACAGGGGCCCTGTGCACCCCCGCCATGCAATGAACCAGAACGGAGTAGCCTGAATACAGTGTTGCCAGAAAGATAGGCAGCACCAACTTCAACTGGCGGTCACGTAGGGCTCCTTGATGACCAACAGGAACATTGACTTGGTAGACCTGGCGAACACTGACCCCTCCCCGACAGTCGGCGGCAATCTTGTCCATGGCGCTGAGGCTCATGCCGATGTGGTGGGCCTCCAACCAGGCCCGGTCCGTGGGCAGACCGCCCAAGTAGATAGAACCATTGCCTGCCTCGCCCAGGAAGATGAGCGTGGGAGGCTCTGGGGCACCGCTGTGCCCGGGCCGGCGCCAGCGTTCCCGGGCCGCTGCATCGAAGGCCGCATCATTCGCCTCCTGCAGGTGCTGAGGCCGCTCCGGCGACGGTTGCAGCACGGAGGGCATGGCCTTGACTTTGGGGGTCGAAGGTGGCGTGCTCGAAGGAACTGCCGCGGTTGAAGACGAAGATGCCCGAGGTGAAGCCGATGGCAAAGGTGGTGGTGCCCGCAAAGATGGAATAGATGCCGAAGCTGATGAGGGCGAGACCACAGGCAGCACAGGTGGCACCTTCGGCGGAGGTGCTTTGGGCGGCGTCACCGGTTGGGCACTACCGCCAGCAGCAGCCCTGGGTGGCGACTCCACCCGTGCCCGCTTCGCCGGCCGCGAGGGACTGGTGAACGAAAAGGTTGACACCGTGTTCCTCGGCCCCTGTGTGGGCTCAGGCACCGGGCCGGCAGCCACAGCTGGTGCCGGGCGCTTCCGCCGGAGCGCAGCAGTGAGTCGTTGACCAGTAGCGCGAATGATCTGGACCTGGGCCGGCAGCAAGGTCTTGACCACGGGCATGCCAGGGATGGAGTCCGTAGAAACTCGGCGGATCTGAGGGTCCGAAGCGAGGAGCTCGTCAGCCTCTTCCATGCAAGTGGACCATCGGGCCGAGGCATAGCCGGTCGGCAGTTCGTCCCACAACGCCATGTTGAGGTCCTGGAAGAAGTGCAAGCCAGCCAGGCGCAACTGGTGTCCTAGGCGTTGTTTCCGCGAGTCATATCGCAGAGGGGTGGTAGCCGTAGACTTGGAGGACTGATCCACCCATTGTCCAAGAGCAAGACGCTCTGTCTCTGAGAGCCCCACATACCCTGCCAAAGTCGGAAGCACGCGGCGGAACGAGTAGGACGAGAGGCTGGTAACGTCCATGGCTGCACTCAGGTAGGGCTGCAGGATCCGGACACATTGTGCTGTACCCACCGGCTGGGCTGTAGCCGAGTCGAACCCCAACCAATGCCAGCGCTTGAAGCCGGCGCCTGTTCTGGGGCGCACTTTGTTCAAATGGGCACCTAGCACTTGTAGAAGGTCCAACGTGCCACAATACCTCGGAACGCTCCAGGCGAAGCCGCCACGACTGCCAGTCTTACCTTTCGTGCACCAGAACACGAGGATGCCCCCGTTACCGCCGACCAAGTAGCTCCGTTGCAAATGGGTGTACCTGACCACACCAAAACAGAGGGCGTAGGCACAAAACACCATAGGCCAGTGAGGATTGTCAACGGTGGATTCCAAGGTGCCCAACAGGTGGATGACCATAGATGGCTCCAAAGTCGCCGCCTGCGCCTGCCCCTGACCGAGGCGAGATCCCAAACCAGCCCGAGGTTTCACCACTTCGGAGAGGTCAAATGGCAACTTGAGGTTGCGGACGATCCATCCTAGAGCTGTATATGCCCTGGTAGGGGACTTGTGCTCCCGAATGAAGGTGGCCAGGAGGTGTTTGTCCGGGATACCTCCACCTGCGGCCGCAATGACCCCTTGAAGCTCTTGCCACGTGTGCAATGCCCGCTTCACGGTGGCGGCCTCCGCCTTCTGGAGCACATGCGTGAGCTTGGCCTCGAAGTTGGCGGTGATCTCAGCCAAGCGTGCCGCCGGCGGGGGCTCAACTGCCAGAAGAATGGCCATCAACTGCGGCAGAAAGGTCAAGGCACCGCCATCCGGGCCGCCCGACTGACGGCCCTGGGCGCTGGGCCGGACTGGCCCCGCAAACGATGGGGTAGGTCGTGGCCTCAAAGGTGGCGATGTGGTGGGCCGCGGCGCTGATTGCGAAACTTGTTCACGACGAACGATGTCTCGCACCAGGGCTCCAGCGCCCAGCTCCGCTTCACGGCGCGCCTGGTCCCAGGCCTCTGCCACTGCGCGGCCCTGCTTCAGCGCTTCCTCGTAGGTAACGAAGTAAAACGCTAAGTCGGAGGGCCTTTCGATACCATGGGCAGCGCACCACCGCTCCAACTTCTGCTGTTCAGCAGAGCG
Organism: Durusdinium trenchii; assembly: GCA_963970005.1. Classification (NCBI taxonomy): domain Eukaryota; class Dinophyceae; order Suessiales; family Symbiodiniaceae; genus Durusdinium; species Durusdinium trenchii. Next base: position 969,684 of record CAXAMN010006224.1, read on the forward strand.
GCGGATCTGATCATCGGCGCTTGCCATGGCGTCAGAACCGGGAAGAAAAAGTTTAACTTGAGGTACCAGCAGCGACACTGCTCCTCAAGGGGCGTCTCCCCAGTTTGGCTTGAGCATTCAAACATTGGGAGACGTTGATTCGAAGCTTCCCAAATAATTCATCATCACCGACCCTGCCTACCTTAAATGATTGAATATATATATATATATGTGTGTGTGTGTGCGTGCGGTCTTCAAAAGGGTCTTCAAAAGGTCCAGTGTAACAAAACAGATCACCATCAGGCAGAGTCAGGCTCTATTTTAGATTCGTTCATCAAAAACAACCCGTTGGTGATGTGTAAATTCCATACACGATATTGGTGCAGCAGCCACATCCATCTTGGCTGAGCTGAGCGCCTCCGCATTGAATAGCACTGTAGGTGCCAGCACGTGAAACAAACATGAACAAAAAGAACCACTGGTCAATGGCCGAGGCTCTGCACAGCCCTACCAAGAAAGGGATCTTCTAATCTTCTCTGCTCGGACACGATCCACTCCACCTGACCATGGAAGCTGGCCGTGTTTGGGAACAATCTTCTGCAATTAGGCGAGTGCGCTTGGAGACCTCATACCACATCCACATTGAAATGATGTGTCCAGCTCAACTTGCCTGTTGAGAATTCACAGATTGCGAGGCTCCCATGGCAGAAACAATATGTACAGCCCGGTTGCCAGGCCGCTACTAAAATACTACGAGCTAACTTGGCCTGAGCCACTAGACTCCAGTTGTGGCAAGCATCGAGCAAACATGACATCTGCGTCAAAGGCTCATAATGTCAGGATAAGAGCATGGATCATGCCGTTCACTGACCATGGCTCCTGCACTTGAAGCTGAGCCCCCTCCCTGATGCAATATGATGCAATGAGCTTTTCCAAAAGCCCCCTGTGGAAAAGGAATGTAGGAATGTCGTATATCTTGCTACTCCGGCCAAAAACCTGCAACCAGCAAGATCCAGCAAGCACACCAAAAAACATGGAGAGCAAGCGTGTGCAAGCAAACTACTGTACCGTTTTCCAGCCACTCCTCAAGCAAAAAAGATCCAAACCGTCAGAGACTCTTTGTCTTCAGATCCATCTATATACCGCCGGTCTTCTACTTAAGCACCAATTACCGCACGCGGGCGATTCACATCACTGATCAAACTGTCAAATCACCTTCAGATACCAAATCACGTTCCACCAAACCGGCTTCTCAGACCGGGTTCCCGGTAGCTGTTTGTCTCTCCCTGCAGCGCGGGTCTACTACAGTACTACGGTAATTGATTATAGGCCACTTAGAGTCATAAAGGACGCACGAAAGACGACTTCCAACGAAGGAGTCATAAAAGCACACCAGATTCTTCAGAAGGATTGATGAGAGCCGGTTTTACCATCTGTCTTTGAGCAATGAGTAATGAGCAATGAGCAGCATATACGCTTTAGCCGCTGGCCACAATCAGCTAATCCAGAGTCAAACGTCTTTTCCTGGTCACTACAGTGCACTCCAGTCAGATTTCGTGTTCTTTGCACCCAGGATTCGAGTACATCTGCTTGGTCTGACTTTCGCAGTTGTTTCCTAAGGTCTATCAAAATCATGACATCGTTGAGGTGCCAGGCTGTTAAGGATAGGCAAGCAACAAATCGGGCACATAATTCTGTTTCATGTCAGCCCAACGCATGCAAGGTGAATTATAATTAAATATATCATTACAATTATTAGGATATCAGACCTGAGGCGATGTGGGCTGGCTCAACACGTGCCAAGCGTGGACTTGGAGGACTTGGACTCCATGCACACAGAAGTCCTTCACATCACCAACCCGGCCATGTTTCACAGTAGGTTCCTCCCACTGGACAGGGCCATCGTACTCACAGTTCTCACACTGCACCTCGTGCATAAAGCATCTGTACTGTCCACCCGATTCATCTGCGAAAGAAAAGCTTCTCCTGCGGCCTCCTTCACGTCAAGACTAGAAAAAATACAAAAAGAACCCGAATAACCACAACGCTCCATGATAGTAGACAGCTTGACGGGTCCCACACTGCCCGCCCCGAAGGGTCGGGACGTAGAACATTGACAGGCTGCATCTTTCAGGTAAAGAAAAAAGTAGGAGTAGTTGACTGTCAACATAGCCAAAATGGAAAAACAAAACCGGCATGGTGTGCTCCTTCTGGTGCGGGCAACAAAGTGAAGAACCGTTCAACCATGGACACAACACAACAACCCAACAATGCTTGTTTGTTAAACCGCTTGTGTTGGAACACTTGATCAAAGCATTGAAAGGCCGGTCCTCTTCCTGACGACAAGCTGATTTATCGTGAAGCCTGGCGGAGCCGGCCGACATCCAATGTCTTGTCGACATCACCTTCCCATATCTGCAAATCTGAAAAGTTGACAGCGGTGCTTTCCACATCCATTTGTTGTGAGCAGTGTGTGCAGCTGGGGCGTTCGTTGCGCGTTTGATGGCACTTTTATCTCATTAATTTCTCGCATGGGCATGCACCAGGAGATCACAAACCTGAGCCAGCGCGGCCACGCATATACTGAGGGCAACGAGAAAATGGAAATGCTGTTGAGCTCCCAAACGTCAATCCTGTACCAGTCCCAATCAACGACTTCAATTTAGCGGCGGGCTTTGCGGGAAGCTTGATGCTGGTGTGAGACGGCTTGCCATTGGTAGACAGCGTGTGAATGAAGGACACAACTTGGGCAAACTAAATGTTAAAATAAAATAAAATTGAAGAAAGACAAACCAGTGAGTTTGTCCATCTACCGAGCCTTTGAGTAAAGAAGTCGCTCCAATTTGCCCAATCAACGCATTGCATATCGATACAGGCTTGTCATGTATCCAGCTGTATGCAGGCAAATTCTGTACATGTCGTGCTGGCACTCCACCCGACGCAAGATCTCCACCAAACGCTGTGACTACCAAATCTGCAAGGAGGAAGTGAAGCTGCCAAATGGCCAGCATGGCCGGCATGGCCAGCATGGCCCAAATTCATGCTGATCAGAAGCATCGCAAATAGAGGTTCACTATACGTAAAGTCTTTTGCATGTGTTGGTTTACTGTAATCTATAGTTCAATATTGTTCAATGTTGTTTGATTTTGTCATGTCCGGACACCGGGACACCGGCATAAATCAGCTTGCCCTCAAGGTGAGCTTCCTGCTCAGCTGAGTAGGGGGGATCCCTCTGCTTTCTAGAGACCCCGGTCCTTCCCTGACGGCTGGCTCCCAATCGTGCAGCAACTAAGACGGGGTATGCCAGACCTTCAAGGAAGGTTAACCTAGCTAATGTGCGCCGAACTTGCACAGCCACAAGTCACGACAGTTGCTTTGGGCTTCTGGCATCAGAGCTGCAACGTCTTGGTTTTACCGAATTCGTTGCTTCGTGCAAGTTAGGCATATCCTACAGGGGTTGAGCAGGGCACTAATCAAGCAAATGAAACTCTGGTGTGCCAGCTCAACCCCACTACTCAACGCTCAAACATACTCCGAACCTGGATCACATGAGAATTCACATGTGCTCCTTACTGCATCTATGAAACAGCCGCCAGCTCAGTGCAAGGAGGGCATCGATGTGCTTTGGAGGATCTTTGCACTGAAGAGGTCGCTCTGCATCAAAGATCCCAGCCTAAGTCACAATGTTCCATCACACGTGTATTGTCTAAGTCTATGTATAACCTCGTCAGCAATCGGGAGGCTTCAAAGCAGAGCACGCAATATAATTCCAAATGCGACCCCACTGGGCAGGGGCTCTGTCTGGAAACGGGAAGTGGATGACTAGTTGGGGAATTACTAATTATGAATGACTCCAGGCTGCTTTTCCTCCAGCTTCTTTGAGTTGAACTTGGACTCGATACCTTGGAGTGATTTTAGCGGTCAAGGTACGCCGTCAAGGTTTTATACTACAGTAATATTGTAGCGTACTATGCGTCTGACACTTCAGCAGTGCAATTCAACCATAATATTATATACAAGGCTGCAACCGCTATTGAGTTACTGTACATCATACATCTCCTGTACAGTGATTATCTGACTATCTCGTTCTGAGTGTCTCGTTTCGGGTGCCAAGCTGCGTTGCTTCAGGATCTCCTCCTTCGCACACGCCCGGGCCTTGTAAGCCTCGGCTTGCGCCGCCTTCCGAAGCTCCCACATCCGCTGCCTCTCGGCATTGAGGTGGTCAATCTTGTCGTCCTTGCACAAACGAACTCTGGATGCGTAGACAAGCACATGTCACATGTTCGGCAATATCTGGTGAGCATGTGTGTGCGTGTGCCAATGCAAGTCTCAAAGCGAACATCGCAAAAGGGCGCCTTCTTCTTCACAGCATCTGCAATGGCCTCCCGCTCCGCATCCTCGCGCCGCCGCTGCCGCTCTACATTGATCTCCTCCCAGGAGGCGTCGAGTAGGACGAGGCAGTTGTACCATCCACCCGGCCCAAACCAGGGTCTGTGACTGTGACTCTCAAGAAGACGCCTCAAGGGTTCAGCACGCATCAGTGTGCATATTCAGTTCAAGTACAGTGTCTGTCTAGGCGTGTAAGGAGTTAAGACCGGACCAAACAAACAAAATCCGCGACTGGAGACTGGAGTCATTAATATACTGTACTGCAAATCCACAATCAAGTTGAGGTGGGAGTTTTGCCGAACAAACAAATTGGCTGGCACTCCCATCTGCCTAAAGTTCCAAACAAAATCCCAACTTGTAGGATCAGGATCATTCCACCCCTATATAAATGATTGAGAATGTTTGACTCACAATCCTCACCCCACCAGCCGCGGCCACAGCAGGTGGCAATGCATTCCTGTACTTGGCTTGAGGGGGAGTCGTCCCTTTGGATGGCCTTTGGGATGGCATGAGCAAAATGGGGCAGCGTGTCTCCATACCAGTCTCTCCACGTCTCCTTATTCTTTGCACGGAGACCATCCAGTTCGCGTTTGAAGTCCAAGTAGCGCTCCTGGCACCGAAGCACAGGCGAGCAGTGAGGCACGAAGGAACACACCCTAATTATAATTATAGAACTCCACCCGTGAATGGGCTGCCTTGAAATGAATGCTGGGCGCTGTGGGCATGTAAAAGCAAGGTTAGTTGTAATCTGTCTTCTGGCAACATCAACTAAGAGCGGTTGAGACGCAGCTCAACGAGCACTGCAGAATACTGTCACAGTGGCACATGCTCAAGAACCACCAACTAAATGGCCAATCAATGTTTGTTGAGTGTACTTCATCATTTCATCCCAGTGGGCGGAGAAGCTCGGCCAAGCACAGTAAGCGCTCCTTCTTGGCTTCGTGCTCCATGAGACGATACTCAGTCTCCTCGCCCGCCACTGGTTTCTCAAATTCCGAACTTTTTCTGTATCTGTCTGATTTCCCAAAGGAAGATCTGATTCAGGCAGTGTGCCCCTAGAGATCATTCAAAGGTGTTCAAGCCACATTCAGCTGCACATCCACATCAATTGTGCGCCTTCTCTCTCAAATCTGCTTCATGACCCGTTAATGCTGCCATGAGATGTGTTCAACAGGCGATCACATTGCTTCACATTGCTTCACAGCTTGCCTAATTTGGGCTCCTCTTGTTGATCTAGGATGGCTTGCCGCCGGTCTTCGGCCCTTCGTTGCGCCTCATCCTGGATCACCTTTCGCCGCATCCTCAGGATGTGTTTGCCAAAAATGCAATATGCACTGAAATCATCCAAATTCAGCGTCGCTGTCGGCCGCTTCCCTTCAGCTCAATAAGGCTGAACGTCTTATTCTGCCGAGGTTCTTTATCAAGAGACAACATGATGTTCAAACACATCTACAGCAAGAAATAATGAGAATCCTAAAGGCTATATTCTGGTTCTCATGGCTTAAAAATACTCGAAACCACTAAAACCACTATACTGATCATTGCATATCATTGCTTGATCTAGGAATTCCTGAGCACCTCACATGCTAAATGGCAGTGTCTTATCCGGCGCTGTTGAACTTTGAGAGATGCTTGTACCTTCCTGCAGCTTCCTAATTACATCGCGCGATGAACTTTAACTTGTCACGGTGGGGAATTACGTGGAATAGCACCCTGGTATTGTTGTTTCGATAACCTCGAAAACCTGCGGGTGCTTCTGCAGGTTGGATGCAGCACTCACATGGCTCTCGAGCCGTAATTACAACTGTTAGAACTGAGTCGTATGCAGCACTATACAGATTATACAGGCTCGTCCGTAGACTTCCAATACTCGAAGGTCAAGACTCAAAGTCTGGAAGGACTTTTTCGCGCTTTCCTCCTGCTTCTCTGCCATCGCCTGCAGGAGGCGTTCCTGTCAATGCCAGTCAGGCTTCGGAACCAATGGCTTCAGGTGATTGATTTTAAACATAGAGAGGAACAAATGGGGCAACCAGCCCAAACAAATGTGATACTAGCATGCTGTAGCTCAAAAATAGAACTACAACCTTTGCAACATTCAGCTATCGCAAGCTCAGAGCAGTCCTCTCTGGAGGCTTCGTCTTGCTGCTTCTTTTCAAAGTCTTCCCGCCGCTTCCGCTCAAAGTCTTGATTCCTCACACCATTCTGGGCTCGTTGTGTCCAATGACCGTAGGTCATCCAGTTTCTGCTAATTTCTGGGCATGGCTAGCCGTGAATGACCGAAGCTTCAATGCGCTACTCGTAACCGAAAGACCGAAAGCAATCCAAATGCTTTCTCAATGACACGGAGCCGGACAACGCTTTCCAGCATGTGTTTCACCTTTATTTCCCACAACTACCTGAGAAGCTTCATCACTTTGGGAACTGCTTTCACTCGCAAAGAAAATGTCAATGCCCCGCTTTTCGGCCAGGATTCGCCAATATGCTGTTGTAGATCTTCATGTCCCGTTTGTCTTTTCGCTCACGCATGAACTCCTGCACGGGAGCGTGGTTCTCACCAGTACCACTCACTACCTACCTTCGCGGAACCCTGGAGGAATCCATTGCGCAAGTGACTCGTGCAAGTGGTCCTGGTATGCTTCCTGCTTTTGCGCCATGATATCCAATCTTCGTTGATCTTGGGCTCGCATCTCTTCCTTCCGAGCCTGAAGCTGTAGATACTCCTGCAATGCCAGAAGAGGTCCCTTGGTCTTGCTTCTATGCTTCCTTGATCATGGCAAGAGCACAACACCAGATTCAATATGCAGGCCTCACCAGGCCTCACCAATTCTCACAACAAATTGTACCCATCTTGTGTGCTGGCGTCTGCTGGTTAGCCTTTAACCTCAGCAGATAGACACCACCCCCGCTACACTACACTACACTCACTACACCATCCAATCCATCCGTCCACACCTATCAAATCACAATAGATTCCATCTCCATCCCCTTCCGCTCCCTAATGCTCCGGAAGATGCTGCCACAAATGCCAGTCCTGCTCTCGCTTCGCCGCTTTGTCTCGTTCGATTTGTCGCTTCTTTTCGGCCTCCTTAAGCTGCCTCTCATGCGCCTCCTTAAGCCGCTTGGCCTCTTGTTTCCTCAAAGTAAGTCGACCAGATCGCATCGTCATGGATGGTCCGGTCCCTTTCTTTGCATGTTATTGAATAAGCCTGGTGTTTATCGGATGTTTACCTCCCTATCTTGTTTTCCGAGCTGTCACAGTCCTAGCTTCACTCGCGGCATGCAAATATATAATATGTGTATGTGTGTGTAGGCGTGATTGTGATATGGAAATGTAAATGTATATTAATATATATATATATGTTCATACGTAGCTTTTATATATATATATATGTGTGTGTGTGTGTGTTTATCTATTTATGTATATATATATATATGTAGGTATATGTGTGTGTGTGATTATATGTCAATAATTGTCAATATGTGTGTGTGGAATTATGTACATGGCAGATTCCACACTCTAGATGTAATACGAAGTCCCGTTGTGGCCGGTATGCCGTAAGCTATGGCCCTACAGCGAGTCAACGATCAAAGCAACCAGTCTCGCTCCTCTTCTGCTGCATTTCCAGCTGTTGCTTGTGAAACTCTTCCTGCCGAATGGAGCAAATTCCTCTTCGATGTATCAAGTTTCCACTTCCAGTATCTTCTTCACACACAATGCGACTGAACTTGTGGGTGCGGGTAGGTCGCAAATCCTGATCACGTGATATCACTTGTCTGTTTCTCGGGATTGCCTCCAAAAACGGCAGCGGAAAGTCGGAAAGCATTCCTTTTTTACTGTCCTTGGCCAGCTGCTTCTCCAACTTCTGCCGGGCCTCCATCTCCATGTGTTTCCGCTCCTCTTCTGCAGCCCGGCGGTCGTTCATCTCTTTCCTGGCCGGGTGGTCATATTATTATCTGATCTTGACTTCTCATCCGAAGCGATGTCTGTGTTCGCAGACCGAACTTGGGCCAAAGGAAAGTCCCTCCTCACTTTTTCACAACGCAATGCCGGAAGACTGTGTGACTGCTTGGAAAGTATCAGTATAACGTAAAGGCACGATTGAAAAAATCATGAAAAGTCTCTCCTCAAACAATGCTTGACTACCAATGGCTGGGCATTGCTGTGAAGTGTTGTGAAGATTGAGTCGTTGCAGCCCAGCCGCATTTTCCGGGACTGTTCACGGAGGTAAGCCTGACGTCAATGTTCGCTCATGTTCGCTCAGCCTCTGAGCATGACTAGCCGCCCATCCGTAGCGAATGTGGTCGAACGAACAAATGTATCTGCAGTGATACTTGTATATACTTGTATACATTATTATACATGCACCGTACAGGACCATATAGAAAAACGCCTCTAGGCAAGTATATGCATGTGTGATGCGTACGCCTGCATTGTTTCTGGTGTGGTGGACCTTCCCCAGTGTGCCTTCGCGTGTGGCTCGCATTAGGCCTAACGATAACGTCTTCCCACTGAAGGGGTCAAACATGTCCACCGGAATTGAGCCTGCTGGTCTTTTGCCGCGCTGTCCAGGAACGCGTTGGCTGACTCCAAGTCCTTGAGGTTCTTCAACTCGATCTCCAGGGCTTGGCTGAGCCATTTTCCTCAGGCAAAAATTGAAAAATAAGCCCGGAGAAGCTCCGTGCGAAAGCCGCTGGATTATTGAGATTTGTTGGGCATGTGGGTGTTCTTGAGATTTCTTGAGAATCAATTTGGCCCTCGTGAATTGCCTGGATTAGATCAAAACTGCCAAGAAAAGTGGTGTCCATTGATGGGTTTCGCAGACCTCAGCCCAGTGTCTCTCGGTCTCCTGCGCACGGAGCAACTTTTGCCGCTCCAACTTTAGGCTGTCGCTATTCAGCGCTAGCACAGCTCCTGCAAGACTCATCCAGGCGATGGCCTCCAACCTAATAGCAAATGGAACCTAATAGCAAGGGCCTCCGACCTAAAGGCGATGGCCTCTAACCTGGAAGCAATGACCTCCAACCTAATGTCGATGGCCTCCAACCTAATGGTGATGGCCTCCAACCTCCAAGCAATGGCCTCCAACCTAATGGCGATGGCCTCCAACCTACAGGCGATGGCATCCAACCTAGAGGCAATGGCTTCCAACCTAATAGCGATGGCCTCCAACTTCATGGCAATGGCCTCCAACCTAATGGCGATGGCCTCCAACCTAGAAGCAATGGCCTCCAACCTAATAGCAAATGGATTCTAATGGCGATGGCCTCCAACCTAGTGACGAAGGCCTGCAACCTAGAAGCAATGGCCTCGAACCTCATGGCGAAGGCCTCCAACCTAATGGCGGTGGCCTCCAATCTAATGGCGTTGGCCTCCAACCTAGAAGCAATGGCCACCAACCTAATGGCGATGGCCTCCAGCAATGGCCTCCAACCTAATGGTGAGGGCTTGCAACATACAAGCAATGGCCTCCAACCTATACAAGAGCGCAAAACTTGGGTGTGCCCCCAGCCTTTGCTCAAGCCGCTTTCTTGCGCGACCTAGGCCGCCAAGGTAATGGTTACAGCAAGCTCTGCTTGGGCCAACACATTTTATCATATTAAAGTATATATTTCATAAATTCGGTCAATCTTGGTGGAACTCCGCACCCTCACCCAGCCACCTGAGCCACCTCAACCGACCTCAGCCATCTAAGTTAATCTGCGGCAAAGGTACCATCGCCAGCTGCTGATTTTGATTCTCCTTGGTCTCCGTGAGGAGGTGCTCACGTGCCCTTCGGGCAGCCGCTAACAAATCCTGTCGCTTGGCCTCAAAAAAGTCATACCTGGGCCATGTGGGCCACACGGGCACAGTGGTATATAACCCTTGGCACGTGATCGGACGATCAACTTCCTAACGCCGAATCCCGAAAGATGGGAACGGTGCCAAACATTGATTCGTGAAGGCCGAATCCAGGAAAACAAAGCTCGAATCGCCACTCCTGTGTGGTTGTGCTTGGGAGGGCCACGCAGTCTATATGCAAGAGGCAACAGGAAGTAGGTGACAACCTTTGAACCCACCGTGATTTCCCACTCATCCTCACTCTCATAACTACCAATGAAAAACTTCGGGAGTGAGCGTGCCGCTCTATGTCGCCCTTCTCGCCTCAGCTTCACTAGGCGTGGAGAAAGGTGCTTGTCCTGAAAAGCTTCGACCTGGCGCGGCTCAGTCTGGAGATGACAGTAGCAAGAAGCTAGTAGTAACAAGGGCATCACTACTAGTAACAAGAAGCTACTAGTAGCTCCTGGCATTACTACTAGGAACAAGGAGCTACTAATAACAATCAAGAGCCAAAACTGACATGCACAAACAATCAAACACTGAGGAACTTGTTGCGGTCGTAAAACCCTCACTACTGATCACACCAGTCAGCATAGTGTCGGCGGATGCACAGTGGTCCGTTGATTTATTAACATCAAAAGCAAGTTACGCTGTCACATTGTCGTACAAGTCACCACTTACTTTCCACAATTGAGCACTCCACTCTCACCGGGAATGTTGATCCAAGACACTGGTTTGTAGATCAACTCCTCTGGCAGAACGCCTTCCTGCCTGAGTAGTGTTGAGAAAGCAAATGTGAAAGGGTCAGCGGCTCAGTCAAAGAAGCATTCCTTGCACAATTGCAGACCCATGCAGAACCGATGGCACGCATTGAAGCTTGAGGCCGCGGCTTGCATGCCTGCACTGACCGAGGTGATGAGATTACCGCTTTGGGATTGCTCTCATCAAAGTTCAACAAGGAGGCCATGGTCGGCACGGGCCCCGAAGCTTTAGGGCCCTCCTGTGATTGGTCTTGAGCCAAGCCCTGCAACGGTGAGGTGTCGCCCTGCATCAAAGTGGCACTTAATTAACGCTTAATAGCCAAACAAACTTGAGGCCAGGGGGAGAGGTCGAAAGCTAGCCGAATCGCACCGGATGTACTAGTTACATAGTCGGCAAAGCATGTAGGGATGACATGTTTTGGGAGGAAGGTTGCTATGTACATACTTTGCGCTAAAGAATGTAAATGTGACATCGCTGACTGGGAAGGGTACATTGGAACAACCCGGGTGCACTCGTTGGCAGGCACGAAGATGCGTGATCGGCAAATCTGGGGGGTAAATTTACCCTCCGCTTTTATATGCCTTGAGTCGGAAAGAGGGGTAAGCATTTCTGACATCATACGGACTGTACATACACTAGGGCGTCCGTAGTGTAGGAGAAGCACGGGTAAAAGGTATATGGAATAGAGTGTCTTGAGGAAATAGCCGGTGTATGGTTATTGCAAATCTGGGGGGGTAAATTTACCCCCCGCTTATGTATGCCTTGCGCTGGAAAGAGGGGTAAGCATTTCTGGCATCACAAGGACTGTGCATACACTAGGGCGTCCGTAGTGTAGGATAAGCAC
>CAXAMN010006224.1:986475-1053893 GCA_963970005.1 Durusdinium trenchii
CCCCCTGCTCTCTTACATGTCTTTAAACAGATGTTATGTTTAAATATTATGTCAATACAATTATCAACATACTCTTCAACATTCTGACAGTTAGTATAAGGCTCTATGCTTGGAAGTTGTTTGACATCACCTGCTCCAATGATAATTTTATTAGGATTCTTCAGGGTAAACTGCCTTATCTTGTTCAATATGAAAGGTGAAGACATATAGATTTCATCAAAGACTATTGCATCAAACCCTGAATAATCATACTTTGGTAGGCTGTTTGTTTTGTCAATGCCAATGCCAAAGAACACATTCAATGTCACCGCTTCACATTCAATATCCTGTGTTAACATATTCTGAGGAACTATAAATAGAGTTTTGTAGCCCATCTTCTCCACATGTTTGCATATATAACTCTTGCCACTTTCTGCATATTTGGCTCTAATCATCACCCTCTTCTTTCTGATTATGTGTTCACATATCTCTTATGTGTTCCATTCCTCCTCTACTTCAATACTTTCATTTTTGTACGCCGGCTTTTTTATCAACTCATTATGTTTCCATGCATACCAGCCAGAAGAATATTTTACCATCATCTTTTCAACTCTCCAGTTGCCAATCTCCCTTCCAAACTCTAGTATCTTCCTAGCCTTCTTTAAGTCTGTCTTGGCTATGTGTAGTGCATCAGTTTTTATAGCATATACGTTGATGCCCTTTTCTTTAAGCCTCTCCATTGCATCATACATACTGTAGTTATGATTTTGCAACAGCAGTTATTTAATATACCGAAACCCGTTCATTAACTGTTTCTGTCCTGAAATTAGTAATGTTTGGTTGTTCTGTTTCTTTCTTTGGGGTCACCCCGCCCATCCACCTCTTCATATTCAACATCATCTAAGGTATAGATTTTGCCCCCATACTTGTTCTGATAGTAGAGTGCCTCCTTAAAACTATCAAAAATCTTGCTCTTATTTAATTTGTTGTAGCCCTTTTCTAGTAGACCAAAGGTAATGTTTGCAATGGTCTTCTTAATCATATTGTTTGAAGTTTAATCTTCACTGATTTTTGCATTATATAATTATTCAATGGCTTTCTTATACTTCACCTTGTGTACATGAGAAGGCGTCTTATAGTATAATATTGTCATAACTACTCCTCTCTTGGCTAACTTCTTCAGATGCAAACCATAAACCAAGTTAAACTTTTTGTTAAAGAATATGTTTCCATGACATGCCTGAACTAAATACAGTGTATAATCGCCCAGATTTCAAGAATCACATTTCAAATCATAGGGCTTCCAAATATCAAACTCCCCGAAGACAGGAATGTTTGGAATCTCACCGGCTGAAAGAGTGAATGCTTCCTCTTGTCAATACTGCATGTCTCACTATCTCTTATACGGTCATGATGTAGGTAGCCATTCTTTATTGTCATCAATTTGAATTGACCGTTTGCTACTATTGTCCTGCTCTCATCCAATATTTTTACATCGGTTTCATTGTAGTCTGATTTATGATTTTCAGAAATAAGTTTCTTATGAAACTTGAACATCTCATCACTAACTCTGTTATATTTCTCCTCTGTATTTACTGCTATGTCTTCATCAATCTTGTTTGTGTTTAAGTCTTGACTCACTATAGTGTAATCATCTTTTTTCTGCTTCTTACCTATCTTACATGTCAGGTTCATTTTGACATTCACCACTTTGCCTGCCCCGTATCTAATCAATGGTTCATACCCAGCCTGCGTTAAATCAAACATAAATTTATCCAAATCATTATCCTTCAATATCATGTTATTATCATCTTCTTCATTCATTTTAAGCAGGTCATCTATAGATTCTATCATCCTATACTTCATTGCTTCCTTTTTGTTGTTGATAAAGTAGTTGTTGCAAATTTTCAGGTTGTTGGGGTTCTCATCTTTAGTTTTAGCCTTCAGGCTTTCTAAACTATGATTTAGTGTGCATACCTGACTGTTTTTGACTAAAGCATTGAAGGTTGCAATTCTACAGCTGTTAAAGTCTTCGGGGTCATGTCTGTAAATCTGTTTGCCATCAATGTCATATAATCTAGCCTTAATATTGAATTCTTTGAAGACCTTATGCATGTTAGATATTGATGCCCCTCTCGTTTTAAACTCTTCATCACCCTTCCTAATTAATTTTATTATGGCTTCTCTGGTCAGGTTCTTAGCCAGCTTCCCCCTTTTATGTCTCATCAGGCTATCCGCATAATGGTCTAGCAATGTATTCATCCAACATTCATTTTCAATATGGTCTTTTTTCTTGATAGCATCCTTGAACCTTAAACAGTCTGGGTTCACTTCAATTTGAATGTATTGATTGAACATGCTCACATTTGTTTTTGAGTTGGTGAGTTCATCAGCGAAGATGTCATAGTTGGCATCATCTTCATCAATCAGCTCAGCACTCTCAATCCTAATAAATCTACATAATGATAAAACTCTCCCTCCATCAATTCTTCAAACGATTTATCAGTCCTCATTATAGCCATCATTCTTTTGAACCTTGCTCTGTCAGAAAACCTGTTCACCTTTACCTTGACCATACTCTCTATGAACTTCTGAGCTTTGACATTTCCTGTCCTTACAGTGTTTGGTACCACTATTGGATAGTATCTGCGCCCATCATTTATAAAACTGTTTTTCTTTGCACCTGACCTATTATCAGTTGAAAAAAAGCATGTATTTGACAACATACAGCTTTCTGTTGGCTAACACTTTTTCTCTGAAGGTTTTGGTGAGCGTGTCTGAGAACTTTTTGAGTGCCTCTGGGCTAATTTTTTGTCTAATTCTCCTGTTTACTACTGCCCTCGTTCTTCCTACTACCGCCTGTTCTGTTGCCTTTTTTACTTTCTCTCTTTCACCTATTGGTACCGCATCTTCATATTTTTTCTTGCTTTGTCAAAGGCTTTCACTCCCTTCTTTAGGTTCTTGTCATTGGTTGCAGTGACACCTTTTATCAATTTTTCAGCAGTGCCATGTTGGACAATCTTCCTGTCCTCATAAAGGTCAATAACAGTATTGATTTTTGGACGTGTAGCAGTGTCAACCCTGCCTCTTTTCCTGTCTCTTATGTTCCTTAAACTGGTAATATGTTTTTTTCTATAGATATTTTTGGTCATATAATACTTTATATTGATATATAATAAGCTTAAAGCTTTAAAACAAAAACCATTTAATGTTATAAACTATTTATTATTTAGTATCGTTAACATGGAATATATATAAAGACATATTAACTATATACATTAAGATATAATGACTACTCAATTAAACATTTAAGACCGGACCTAACACTGGATGAAATTAAAGTGCAGATGTCAATCTTTCAGGCGCTTTACGAAAAGAAAAGGAGAAGAGAAGACCCTGAATATGCACAAAAGTTGAGGGACAGAGACCGCCTCAGA
The DNA here is from genome assembly GCA_963970005.1 of Durusdinium trenchii. Lineage (NCBI taxonomy): Eukaryota > Dinophyceae > Suessiales > Symbiodiniaceae > Durusdinium > Durusdinium trenchii. Next base: position 989,892 of record CAXAMN010006224.1, read on the forward strand.
CAACAAAAGAAGAGATAAGAACGGGGTGTTCCAAAAAGGATACCTGTCACCAACAGTGAAACGAGGCAAATACTGATGGTGGCTCCAAAATGATTTTACTATTAAAAAATATTAACTTATTTGTTATTTTTATTTGTTGGATATGCTGAACCAGAAGCAGAAGCGCTACTACTTCTTCTACTTGATGAGCTTGATGATGTAGGTATTGGTAAATCTGTTGGATGTGCTACCATGGGTGGATTGTGTGATGAACTGCTTGATGAAACATTTACTACTGAATGTGGTGGAGAACTATGGACACTCACTGCAGGTGAAGAATGCACGCTTATAACTTCCTCTTCATTATCATTGTAATTTTCCCCTGCTTGTGTCAAATAATCAATCGCTGACAATAAAGCACTGCCACCCATCATAGCTGTATTTCCTGCTACTTCTGCCAATCTAAAAACCCATCTTTAATTTCCCTCTATGCCTTTTGAAACATCAGCCTTCACTGTCACTGCTACTACTGCTAGGGTTTTCAATCATTTTTGTAAAAGCTTCTACCATCTTATCACTTCTTGATGGCTCAAAATCACTACTTGATGGCTCTAAACTTTTGAAGTTCTTTGAACTCATCTTCACAATATAGTTTCCTATTATCCGGTTTAATTTATCTACTGTTTCAGTCTCTTTGTCAAACGTAATTTTCTTATCGGTTTGCGTTTGTTTGTTCTCTATCTCTGGGAATTGTGTTGCCTCATCTTCAGATTCTATCTCATTACTTCGTTCTCTTCTTTCTGTTGGCTTATTTAAAAATAATGTAAGTATTCATCATCATCTATTATATGTATTTCTTCAGTCTATTGTGTACTAAAATCATGATTAATAATAATTAGATTCTATTCTTAATTATGCCATTTCACTTCCCCTTGCGCTGTGTCTGTTTCTGTATTCTTTAATTTTGCTTTTCAATAGTTCTGATTCAATTCTTCTTTGCCATACACCGGTTTGCATCATATCAACATCTACATAATATTGCTTTGTTGTTTTGCCTCCTCCTTTGCCTTTTGCTCTTGTTGGTAGTTCATTCTCTGGGTCATCTACATCAAAGCCTCTCAAAAACAATTGAAATTTCAATGCTTCTGCGCTCATAGTTCCTACATTTAATCTATAGCTAATGGTTCTTAATACTGCTTGTTTGGGTTCAGGGCTTCGCGTTCTTCTCTTGCTGTCATCATTTCTACTTCATCTTCTGCTCGTTGGTTGTCTTGTGTTAAATCAATTGCTAATTGTGGCACCGGTTGAGCCATTGGCGTTCCTACTCTGCTACTTGTTCTACTCAATCCACCAAATATCATATCAATAACAGGTGTGGCGCTCCTACTTAATAAACTTTGGTGTGCTTGTCCTTGTTGTTTTCTCTCCTGTGCCATTCTGGCTCTTTCTTGTAGTTGTGCTTGAATGGATGCATTATTAACGTTGTCATCTCTTGGCGTCTCTGCTTCTATTGGGGTTGTGTCTCTACTCTGTTGCCTCATCCTTTCAACATGAACTGTTCCACCTCCTAAATTGTGTCTCAATAATAGTTCTCTCATCTGTCTCTCTTGTATTCTGTTTTTTTGTTCCTTCAATACTTCAAATGCCATCAAAGAAGCTACCTTCAGGACTTGCTTTAAAAAATGTAGCCCTTCTGTCTGGAAGGCTTCCAGTTAATGTTTCATTTTCTCCTATCAACCCTGCTATTTCATCATATGTTGGTCGCCTCTTCAATTCATACTTTGAATAAGGATTTATCATTTCCAATGCCATAGTTGCCATATATTAATATGTTAGGTAAACATGTTAATATATTTATGCAAAAAAATAGGCCTTTAGGTTGCTTAATGCTGTGTTCTTTTGTGTTGTGCGGTAGGTTGTCTCTTTGGACTTCACCTCTCAACCTGTCCAGTTCATTTTGATACTTTGACCTAGCATTTGCTTGTATCATGTCCTTTCTTAATGCTACCATGCCCTCTCTTGCATTTCTTAACTTAAGTTCCTTGTGTAAATGCTCCAAATAACTTGTATCTCTCATATCAAATGGACTAAAAATTATTAAAAATTTGTGAAGATGTGCTTTAGTGCCTGTTTTGTTGTTGTGTTTATGATACTTAAACATTATTAATATATTTTGTTTTAGACAAATATATTAATAATGTAGACTTATTACTTTAATCGTATACCACAGACCCGCGTTCGCAAATTTCTAACACGCTTGCACTAATAAGGTGGGTAAAAACCTCTTGAATGTCTTCAGCATAAATTGCGTTAGTGCTATCACCGGGTGTAGTGTTTAGAGTTCCTTCAGTAGGGCGGATTTTCATAGTCATTAAACTACCCATTTTTGTGTTAACTCCAGTAAAGTTGACGTCAGCCATCTTTTCAAATGACATACCAATAATAAATGTGTTTTCTCTGTATTGCCTGTAACTGAAAATCAATGCATCTTGGTCCGGGTTCATGTAATGTATGGCTCCTCGCAAATAGTAGAAGGTTTCTGCATGATAATGATTGTGCCTCAAACTCTGGATACTTTTTTGTTGCCTAACTGGATTTGCCATTATAAGTTTCTACCATAGTCTTGGAAACCTTTGCCTTGGTCTTGAGGATTTGCTACTGCTCCATTGTCCCAGATGAATGAGTTAATTTGAGAATTGTAAAAGTAGTTCCATCGCTTATGAACATAGTTGTCTGGCAAATAGTTAGCATTGATAGTTCCATTTCCTGGTGTTCTGTATAAAGTACTGAATGCTCCTGTGAGTTTGAATGATGACTTAACAATGTTCATATCCAATTCACCGCCTCCTGTGTTGAAGGTTTGTGTTAGTGTGTGATACATAGGAAAGACCAGTTTTAGTGACTCACCGTCCAACAAATGTTTTACTATGTTGTTATTAACAGTGTTGTCTAAAGTCATTACTTCAGCTCTGATAATAACATTGTTTAATTCCCACTGTGTAGAAGTGTTAGCTGCTTGAAAGTAATACCCCTGTTTGTCAGTTTGAGTGTTCGGGCTTCCTACTGCGCCTCCTTGTGGTTCTACAATAGGTACCAATTCATCATTAACAATTGCGAATTCTAATTCCAAAGGCGCATACCTCAAAGGTAAATAATAATTTGATTGCATCAACCCACAAACAGGCTTATGGCTGAATCGGGCTTTACCATTAGCGCCGGAAATTCTTGTCAATGAGTGTCTTGTATACTGTATATTTTATCTATTCTACCCCATTCATTTTTATCACCGTCAGGGGATACAGTTACTACACCGGGGGTTGGAGTAACACCAGCAGTAGTAGCCTGCAATAATACATCCAAACCATTACTGTAGCATAGTCATGAAAGTCAGCGTCCCATCTTGGGTTAGCTGACATCTCTATGTCATCCATGTCTCTAACATACAACTCACAGTGTCTATTGTATTCAACAATATTTCGATCCATTTGACCTCCTACTATTGCTCTGTATCGTTGAATAAAGGCATGTAAGCCTCCTAATGGACGTAAGAAATGGTGTCTTGTTCGATCGTTATTTTGCAAAGTTGCAAACAACCTTACTGAACTCAAATCCAAATAGGTATTATCCTCTCCTGAAATGTAAAACCTAATGTTTTTCGCCCCCGCATTCGCATTAAATACGTTTGTGGTGCTACTAAAATAGTTTACAAATCGCCTGTTTGTAACATATTGTGAAGTTTCAGGTAATCCAAAGTTCAGGTAATCCAGGTCACCAGCTTAAAAACAGACATCAAACGAAGCGGTATCCATTTAGGAGAAAGGATTTCTATGTTTTTTTCCTTCAGGGAGAGCTTTGGTAAGGATGAGTCTGGTTCTATGTTGTCCTTTTTATCCAGGTTCTTTTACAAAACTTGTGGTTTTTTACTTTAACATTTCAAGGTAAAAAAATCACAAGTTTGCGTCTGTATGTACTTTTTGATGATGCATGGTTAAAAAAATATGAAGCATTGTTTTGCTTTGTGTGTGTCATGGTTTCGTGCAAATTACTTTTTTGTTAGGTCGATTTGCTTTGCTGGTCGTTTGTGGGAGTCTTATGGTTTTGCATGAAAAGTATGCTAAGGAGCCCTGGCGGCACATTGGTCTAAAAGTTCCCCACCACGGGGGGGGGGGTTAGCTTGATATATCAATCTTTAAGGCACGCAGCCCCTCCCACCACAACATTGCTAAAGCAAAGAAGAACTCAGCTAGCATGCTAGCTTTCGTGACAATCATCAAAAGAACTCCTTGAGCAATTTAAGTCCATCATGCAAAACAATCCCAAGTGTGGAACCTGTCCGCTAGTAGCACTGCGCTCCAAGGATTTGCGAAACACGGCCACCCACCATGTTGAGCAAGAGACAGATGGGCCAAACTGAATGCTCAAGCCTAAAAACTTCGAAACATTGTATATGACGATTGGCTTACACGTCTTGTACTTCCAAGGCTTGTGTAAACATACTGGTCCAAACGCCGGGCTGATCCGGGCTGAGCATACGAGTACGACACACACACTTTGAAGGATCCTTCCAGTTTGGTGAAGCGTGCCACTTCTCTGCAACAAGCTGGGTTGAACCAAATAGCTTCAGCAGGTTGTTGCTTGACCATACTCCGATTCCACTAGAATGGATTCTGCGTAATGCTTTCAGGCCTAGTAAGTATTTGGAGCACAGCATGTACAGGGCAAGTTTGCACAAGGCTCCTTCCAAAAGACATTGTCTAAAGCACTAAGGCCACAGAATTGAGTGTCACTCATCCTGACTCTCTCTCTCTCTCTCATGAATATGCCCCTTTTTGGTCCCACTTGCGGGTACAGCGGGCATGAGCCTGAAAGGACAATTCATGACACAAAGGCGTGCAACATGCAAAAATTCACTCTGCCCTGTGGATGTTTTAGCTTCTTTTCAGTCTGGCCTCCTTCAACTGGCGATTGAAGTCCAGAACCGTGCTTCTTGGCAGCTTGGAGACACGATCGTAGGTCACCAAGCCATTGACTTCTTCCTCGATGTCGTTCCACTGGGTATACACCTGTTGTCAAGTGATAGTGTTCATCCAGTTCATCGTGTTTTCTACTTTCACCTCCTTCCTTGAAAGAACAGCATTATTTTGCAGCTTCAAAATTTGTGCTATGCTTACCCAAGTGGAAATTCACAGCCATTTCTAGGCTCTTCCAACTAACTGACTCTGAAACATGGACGAGGAGCCACGGCAGACATCCAGTTTTCGCATAACAGTTCTTGCACACGTGCTCCCAGCTCCAGGAATCGCAGGCCAAACTCCTGCGCATGGCCAGTTGGTATGCCAGAGTATGTCAAGGTGTGTCGCTCCCGTGTTCCAAACTGCTTCAACTGGTTGGGCCGCGCGGTTGGGACATGATGCGCAACTACAAAGTGCCAAAGTGGACCTTCGGCGTTTCAGCCTGTACAGCATCGCATAGATATTCCCAGCAGTCCTCGGCGGTGAGACTCACATTCCTTAGCCGCGTGGAATGGTGCCAGTGAATAGCTATATTATATAGTCGTTTAATCAAAGTTCTTGCTCTATGGAGTGCAGTTGTTTCGTGAAAATGCTTCTCCGGAAACTTGTAGTATATTATGCTATATAATGTTATATATAATAAACGGATATATCACCACTACACTACCACTACAGTTGCCTGGCCCTGACCTGTTGTGCCAAAGTTCCCATAGGCCCAGGAAGTCTCTGGTGACCACTCGTGGCCCTAGCACGAAGTTGCAAGAAGTGCAGTCAGTTGGAGATGAATTAGAAGTGTCAGGGGTGGTATGCCATGGTATGCCATGGTATGCCTGTGTGCAGCTTGTGGCCTTGAAATCGCTGCTGCATTTGTCTATATACGCTATTCCTAACTGCTAGCAGCTTAGCACGTCAAACCATCAGAGCCGCATCTGTTTCGTCCCGTGCATCTTCCCCACGCCTCTAACGGAAAGCCAAGGCCGCCATATTCGCCTAGTGCCAAAGCACGACCCTGCATTGGCAAAGGCCACAATTGGAAGGTGCTCCGCCTCAGCTGCGTGTTCCCTCCTTCTTCGAATCTGAGGCAACTTGACTTGTCTTCCTGTTCTGGTTCTTCGATCTATCATTCTGCCAAGGTTCAGACCCTCGTACCTGAGCAGTAGCACTTGCATGCAGCTTAATAAAAACTAGACGACGAGTGGCCCGAATGCAGTTTTCATCACGTAGGAAGTCAGAATGTGAGTTATCTGTTAAGTGTTCAGTGTGAAGTGTTAAGTCGAATGAGTTGAGGTAGTGTGTGGGTCTCTGTGTATGTGTCTCTCTCTGTGTGTCTTTCTGACGCGCCGGAACACCCTTTTTCTGCAGGTTCTTGACCTCTCGCAAGTCACCTCCGCGTACTGGACTTGTACTACCAAGTCGCCAGTTCTCATCTTCCAGCTCCCCAGATACTCCGCGTACCAGAGTGGTACTACCAAGTCGCCAGTTCTTATCTTCCAGCTCCCCAGATACTCCGCGTACTCAAGTTGTACTACCAAGTCGCCAGTTCTCATCTTCCAGCTCGCCAGATACTCCGCCTACTAAAGTTGTGATCTTCCAGCTCGCCAGATACTCCGCCTACTAAAGTTGTACTACAAAGTCGCCAGTGCTCATCTTCCAGCTCCCCAGATACTCCGCGTACTAAAGTTGTACTACCAAGTCACCAGTTCTCATCTTCCAGCTCCCAAGGTACTCCGCGTACTATAGTTGTACTACAGTGTCGCCAGTTCTCATCTTCCACGTACTACAGTTGTACTACAAAGTCGCCAGTTCTCATCTTCCCGCTCCCCAGATACTCCGCGTACTAAAGTTGTACTACCAAGTCACCAGTTCTCATCTTCCAGTTCCCCAGCTACTCCGCGTACTAAAGTTGTACTACAAAGTCGCCAGTTCTCATCTTCCAGCTCCCCAGATACTCCGCGTACTAAAGTTGTACTACAAAGTCGCCAGTTCTCATCTTCCAGCTCCCCAGATACTCCGCCTACTAAAGTTGTACTACAAAGTCGCCAGTTCTCAGCTTCCAGCTCCACAGCTTGCTCCGCGCACTAGCAAGTCGCCAGTTCTCATCTTCCAGCTCCCCAGTCGCCAGTTGTCAGCTTCCAGCTCCACAGCTTGCTCCGCGCACCAAAGTTGTACTAGCAAGTCGCCAGTTCTCATCTTCCAGCTCCCCAGATACGCGCGCACGAGGGACAAGTCGCACTCTCGCCTGCGTTTCGCGCACGCACGATCTCCGCAGAGGGTTACGCGCACACCGGACAGATCGCACTCTCGCCTGCATTTCGCACACTCGACACGCACGATCTCCGCAGAGGGTTGCGCGCACACCGGACAGATCGCACTCTCGCATTTCGCGCACTCGACACACACGATCTCCGCAGAGGGTTGCGCAGGCACCGGACAAATCGCACTCTCGCATTTCGCGCACTCGACACGCACGATCTCCGCAGAGGGTTGCGCGGGCATGTGACAAATCGCACTCTCGCCTGCATTTCGCTCGACACGCACGATCTCCGCAGAGGGTTGCATTTTCGGTTGACGCTGTTCGTCCCACCCTCCGCCTTTAAGAGAGAATTTATAAAGTGGGGAAATGTTTTTCATTAGGACATCTCCCGTGCAAGTTTTTCCATACTCATACTTGCATCCTTGCACTGGGATTGCACTTACACTTGCATGCTTGCCCTTGGATGCTTTTTACCCTTACACTGGGATACGTATAGACGTGTCAGTGTTCAAGTGTCCGTGTGGAAGCGTAAGTGTTCAAGTGTAAGTGTAGAAATGTCAGTGTTCAAGTGCAAGTGTGGAAGTGTCAGTGTGTAAGTGTAAGTGTCGAAGTGTCAGTGTTCAAGGGATTTTCCGGAAGAACCCTTCGCAATGCTTTCGGGAAAAAATGAAACAACGCCTGAGAACCCCCAAATTCATTCGCATATTGCCAACGGCCCATTCGCCGAACCAAGGGGACGCTGCAACAAAGGGGACGCTGCGGACCAACTGCAGCCTTGGAAGAGATATGCCCCGTGAAACTGTACGACAATCAGAAAGCCCACTTTAGATGCAACTGATCGAAGTTCTCCCCCCTCCGTGGAGTCAGCGCGTCACAGGGCTGCCCACCCATTCTGTAGCTTTGGTGCGGCAGGTTTTCGTAGTTGTGAGCATCTACCAAATCACCAGCATCCATGCCGGGAAATAGATCAGCCACATCATTCCAGCCACTGGCCATGTTGATCCAACCTATCTACAGGCATTAATAAGCCACATGAAAGACGCACAAAATAATTCAAGTATGTCAAGTAGCGTCCAAAATCCGAAATACGGCTTGGATGGACCTGGTTGTTGTGGATCAAGGAGGCCCCTCCTGTTTCAGTTGCTCCCGAGAGATGCTGCAGGAAGCTGACCCCGCCATCAACTTGGATGGGAACTGTTGAACAAACAGCCAAATCGTCCGATAATTAAATCTGAGAAGCGATTCCCACCGAATTGCCGAAGCCACTGCACCACTTGCATCGTTTGGAATTGCCCCCAGGCTTCATTGAAAGGAACCCAGCCTCAGTTGCAGCCTCACAACGATATAGTCCTCAAGCCACGCACGAAAACTGCCTCTTAGGTTGGAGGCCATCGCTACTAGTAATCCCTTGATGCATTCTGGGTATCATATCACTGCCCGAGCAGCAAACAATGGATCCGAAGCTGCGAAGCCATGAGATCATGGCTTCAAGCTCCTGATTGGGAGAGAATCCCAGAATGTCCGGCACCTATCACCTTGGGACCTTGTGTGAAGCCTCATCCAATCATTTATATATATATATTATACATTTACTATAATGCAGGATAGTTTAGTGTTTCAGGTGGGTCCGAGTCTCAAGTTACGCATTGTGCCTGAGACTCAACCTGACTCAACCTCTTCATCCCGTGCCTTCCAAAAATTGGAAGCAGACTCGGGAAAGCGTTGAATCTCATCCATCTCCAAAGGGCTCACTGTGCCGGTCCTCATTCTTGGCACTGTCAAACTTTGGTCACTCCCCTAAACCAAGTGCTTGAGTCAGCTGCCGCATCTGCACCCCAAGTACTTGAGAGTCAGCTTGGGGCTGGTTGAGACCAAGGCTCTGCTCGAAGGTGCCCCGTGCCGAATCCCATAACGGCAATGCCCGGCCATCCCCAGCAGGGAAATCTTGCCACACCAGGAGGCCCTGGCCCAAACCGCACAGGTTGTGACACTTGTAAGGCGACAAGTCCAACTGTGTGACCACCAAGTCGCCAATACGCACGTCAGGTGAAAGTGAAATATTTCTAGGTGATATGCTCAATCAGCTAGTGCCCTCATGGGGGGAAGCTAGCATGTCCCGAACGTCCTTCCAAAAAGTTGGATGGCCCCTGGGTGCCCTGGAAATCAAGAAGACCGTTGTCGTTTCTACAGTCCTCAGTTCTCGGGCCCCGGGGCTGCAGTCCCAAGATTACCCCACCTCTTGATCACAAAAGTGATAGAAGATCGCCGGTAAGACCTCAAGCTCATGGAAGGCCCAAGTGAGCTTGCATCGCTACTAGGAGCAACAATGGGTCTTCTGGAGCCCTAAGTCCAGCCAGGCCGCGGTGGCGTGGACCCGAACTAGGTTGAAGCCCATAGCCTTGATCTCCCGGAGCTCCTCCAAGGCCTTACCCAGCGATGCAGAAGGAGGCCCCGAGCGGAACATCGGGAGAGGGAGAGAGGGAGAGGAAATTAGCTATGCCCTTCGTAGCTCCTTGCTACTAGTAGTAATGCCAGGAGCTACTAGTAGCTTCTTATTAGGTATACATATATATATATCAACATATATATATACTAGTAAAATGTCTGGTTACCATGATGTTACCACGACTGGTTGTCTAAGTCTAGTGAGCGTATGAAGATGTATGAAGCATGCATGCATGCATGCATGCATGCGTGTGTGTGTGTGTGTAACCACTGTTGCCTGCGTACTTCCACAAGGCACCGCATCTGCCGATTCAGAAGCATTCAGAAGCAACCCCTTACCTCCCACCAGGTCCTTCCGGTCACGGTTGCCTAAATGGCTGGCATCAGCACAAGTGACCGAGGTGCCAGTGGGCCCGGGAGGGCGATCAATGATTCAGGCCAGTAGCCCTGGTAAAGCACCTGGGTTTTGTACGGGATCAACAGGGTTCGAAGAATGGAACAGAACGGGGAAGAAAGCCAAAATCATAATTCTTATTCATTCCTTTCTTTTCTCTTGGCATGCAGTTGCCTTGGTGGTCACATGTTGTCAGTCAATATCAGTTACTGTTCTTGCTGCTAATGCATTCTGATACATGCTGGTACATTGATGGTGGTTGACCAACATTACTTCATGATGGATGGCCATTCTTCGTTTTAAAAAAAACATGGAAATTGTGTGGATCTTTCGCGAAGCATTGTCTTATATACAACCTTGTCTGGTGACTGACTGACTGACTGACTGACTGCGAGAAGGCCATGCCATTTTGCTAGGACAACCTGCTAGCAGTACAAATTCAGCCTTGAGCTCTAAAGCTCTGCAATGGTGCTGCGCCACTGGGGGAAGAACACCACTCTTTTTCGCAATGGCACTCCTCTACCATCTGAAAATCCTACGAGGGAACCTGTGCCATCCTCCTTTGGAGCAGGCTGCACAGTAATTGGACTGCTGTCCTAGGCTGGTGGAGTCATCCCATCATCACCCAACTTAGACGCACGTGGCTTCCAAGTGTCCCCAAATGTTTGTTACTAGACTCACCCAGCTCGCCGCAAATGTGGCTCACCTCTTTAAGGCTGCCTTTAAATCTGCCTGTTTGATGACCCGCTCCTCAGCGCGATCCCCAAACAGTGCCTGCAAGCGGGTCAGGGCAGCTTTCGCGGCCTCTGCACCTGATTCGTAACGCTCTCGGTGCCACCCTTCCGACAAAAAGGCCCTCTGCCCTTTGCCGAAGTCCACTTCGAAGGTGCAGTGCCAAAGCCTTCCCCCCCCCTGAAGCTACCTCCTGGCGAGGCGTCTTAATACGCACTCCAGGTTGAACCCGGGAGCTGGCCCATCCCATGACCTTTTGCCAGGCATCCTGCTCATGAACCAAATCCCAGGTCACAATATCACTAAACGCAAAACATTCCGTCGAAAATAATGTGAGCTTCTCAAAATGTTCCGACTTCTTCGTCCCCTTCATCTCCACATTGTGTACGACTACCGTCTTGTGCCCGTTGAAGTACAGCTTTCTCAAGACATCTGTGAAATCCTTGTCCGAGGTGATCAGGATAAATGCGGTCTCCGCTGGAGGTGTTCCCGACTTCTGCATGGCCGTCAGGTCCTTCTCGATCCGCGACTTGATCAAGTGATCTGCCGCTTCCGCCTTGTCACTGCAGTGAACCACCGTGATGCCAAAATCATTCAAATCGCGCACCATCCTTAGCTTTCGAGAAACCTAGCCACAGTAGACTGTCACAGGAGCTCTGTTCAAACGAGTCTAAGAAGCTGAGACAAGCCGACCCCTTGCTCAGGAGCCAAGCACAAAACACACATGCAATACGACGTCGTACAGTTACAACAACCTGGCAAAGCATGGCAAAGCATGGCAAAGCATCGTCTGTCTGTCCGCATAGTAGTGCAAAGGCGCCACGGCCCACATGTCCACATTACCACTCAACATGTAATTGTCTTTCAAGAAGGTCACCAAGGTCCGAATCATCCTGGAGCTCTCTCCCTCCATGACCTCGCCACCAATGTTCTGGATGTCCCAGAACAAACGCACCTCCTTCACACTCCCCCAGCAGCGCTGGCGCATGATGGTGGAAAACTCATGAAGCTCCGTGTGCTGAAGCAGTCGATCAAGAATTATCTTCGCATCGACGTTGTCAGATGCCTCGTGCTGCAAGATCTCAGCGAGGTCATCGACGGAAATGCCAAGGGATCCGCCAAGATACTCTTCCAAGCGGCTCTCCAATGAGCTCAAGAACTTCTGGTGGACCTAACAACAGGTTAGTAGGCACTTGAACCCTTCAGTGACAGAATGAGCCCACGTCCTGACCAACCGCTAGTGTCCACTAGTGCTAGGTAGCAACAACAAGGCCCCCCACCTGGAAGTGCCCCTCAGAATACTCGTGGTGAATGTGGTGAGCAAAGAGGTTGGACTCAGCCTTGCTAAGAACGGCCAGTGACTCTTGCAAAATACTGTCAAGCTTGGCCATCAAAAATCCTGTCATCAACCGTCCCCAGGCATTCTTTTGTGGTGCGACTCCCGGAGAATCCCCCTTCACAGCAGGCGTCACATCCTCGAGCTCTGGTATCGATGGAGGCTTCTCCAAAGATTGAGGGTCTGGCATCAAGGCCGGTTCAGAGGTTAAGGAGGGAGGATCTGGGCTCACAACTTGTGGGGCTTCTGGAGCAGTTGGTCTCACTACTTCTGGCGCCTCAGGCGGGACAGGGCCAACAACTTCTGGTGCATCTGGACGAATTTCATCGCTAGCATTCTTGGTTTCGCCAAGTTTTGGTGCTTCTGCAACTTCTTCAGGTCCTGGTGAGCTGCCTGTATCAGGGTGAACGGAGCCAGACTTCTTCGCAAACTTGCCGCCAGCACATCCCATCGCCACGTCCCAGATGGGAGTGGGCGGCTGAGGGTTTTGCTAAACACCCCTCTTGAAAATTTGATGGGCAAGTGATACGGTGAGTGCGGATCACTCCAAATTACCGTACAAGCAGTAGGTGACAAAAAATTGCACAAAAGAGGGGGGGGCCTCTCTCATCACTTCATGACACTAGGGATGCGCAAGGGTATCATGGGTGCTCCAGCAATTTTCCATGCCCGGCATTCTTTTGCATTCGGTGTTATGTGCGTCCATTGACTTCACATGATTCCAGGGAGCCAAACGGCTACGATTGACATAAACTCTAGACTCTAGTCCTCAAAGCGTCAAAGCGGAGGCTGCATCCGTATACGCCGTACACGCTGCCGTATACATTTGTCTTGCTTTAGGATGCTTCGCCGTCGTCCTTTCAAGCTGCCTTATCAGCCCGCCATGCATGCCACATAACAATATAATATAACCGGATTCCAATCGCAGTGCAGGCACACCACTTTGGAAAACGGGCTCCCCATTGAGAAGCAACGTCACTTCCTCCTGCCAGCCGTCTGGTTGCATGGGACGGCCAGCTTTGACAATAAAAACGATAAAGTAGGGGGCTGACATTGCATCTCACTCATTACCAGTCCTCATACCTTCCCACCTTCAGCTTAAACAATCTTGACCATCAGTGCCCCGTTGGCAGAAACCAAAATGCGGCTAAACCAAAACCAAAGCACTTAAAGCACTAGTCACAAATTGACCAGCGGTAGCCATCCTATGTTCTATTCCAACACAGAAACAACGTCAAGCTTGTCCTTGGGTCCATGGCTCTCTGACTTGGACAGCCATCGCAATGCAAAGTGGAAGGTCACCCGGTCGCAGGTCGAGTCACAGAGTGCCAGTTGCGCAGTGTACATCCTTGGCCGGCTGCGATGGAGGACACAAAAGGTGGTGACTCGGAGTGGCACATCCGAAGCCCAGCTGCCCTTCCATCTCTAGGAGAAAAAACGCTACTAGGGGCTCCTGGCATCGCTACTAGGAGCAAGGACGTTATTAGATACCAAATCATTAGTGCCAGCGGTTCTTCAAGGAAGCTGCCCTTCCATCCTTTCCCTTTCCGTTTTTTTACAGTGGCACCTGTAGCTGCCCAGGCTCGTGGGACGATCTGGGCTCCAAAGCTCCGGCAATGGAGGCAGATCCACCACTTGAGCACCCGCACTGCTACTCTCTTCAACCAAGGTCTGACCTGCTGCTCTCCAAGTCTTGCTGCCAAAATCCACAACCCATATCAAATGTCATTCCTTCCCTGTGTGCAAAAGGATGACAATGCGGGGTTGACAGGTGCCTCGCAACAGCACTGAAGCGGTCAGCTTGGCATTGAGCTCACAACCCGGTGCCACCTGCACCTGGTGCGTCTGAGACAAGAAAGAGGATACGAATCCGCGCAAGACACGTAGAGATGGCCAGCTAATTACTGCAAGGCCCATCTTTCCTTTTACACTGGTTCCTTTTGCGGCAATCGCTTGACCCGAAATTTACCTGAGAAGGGAAGGGGTGAAAGCCAGCCACCGTAAAAGATATCAATATGGTTACAGGGTGTCCATGCGAGAGCCCTAGTGAGTTCCCCACCTCTTTTCCTATTCTGATACAGTCACGTGCCTGAGTGACCGCCCTCAAAACGCAAGGAACAAGGCACAGCAAATGCTCGGACGCATGGCCTTTTACGCAAAGGGAAACGGCTCTTGGTACCTGTACGGCAGCGGCGGAAGGGAACGACCTGACGAACCAAGGCATGCATGACCAACTTTCTGTTTGGTTCGTCATGCTTCCGCAGTTGAATTCGTGGAAACTGCAGCCAACTCAAAAGTGTCTCTTGCAAGGCACGGCTGATCTTCGTCAAGCAATCACTCATCTGGAGTGTGGTGGGTACCCAGTGTACCGTCCTTGCATCAATCACTTCCTGAATGCTGCGGATGTTCACGAGTGAACGACGATCTTCACAGTTCGGATTCGGTGCCGAGATGCAATCGTAAAGTGATTTGCAATCGGTCACCAACAGCATTCGGAGCACTTTGCCCACTCTATGGGCTGGAGTCTGAAAAACAAGTTCGGCCAGGCTGTACTGAGCAAAAACCAGTCGGTCTGAACAGCTGTCTGCGGCTACACTTTCTGCCGCAAGAGTGCTGCGACAAACACGTCGGCTTCTGGAACTTTTCCAGTCAACTAAGGCTCCAACGGAAGTCTTCTCGCTGACCGAAGGTGGTGCCAAAAGGATTAAAGTTCCATGTTGACTCGCCGAATTCTTGGCGTTTGCCCATGAACTGTCGCTGAACCCGACGAGCGTTGTGCTCTCGTCGATGGGTACTCCATAAATCTTCAAACCCTTGTCTCTAGTGCTCTTAACGTAGAGCAAGGTGTCATTCAGCAACTCTAGCTCAGCACCTGTGGTTTCAGCACCTTTGTTTGACAAAGACACAGCGCTGGCGATATCAACCCTTGACTGACCAGCAAGCCATTGAAGGCATCCGCTGATGGATCTGTACTCTGGCCATTGGTGCTCTTCCAAAACTTTGCTCCCATCTGCTTTCTTCACAGGAATGCCTCGTTCTAGAGCATCGATGAAGCTCTTCTGAGTGATGCTCAAAATGGTTTCACCACTGGCATCCACTGAGATTTCCAACTCTTTACCCTTAAAGGTCACAGGACTACCGGGGTTCACATACCCTTGGGGTCCCCAGGTGAAGGCCTCTACGAACCGCTGAAAGGGGAAGCTGGGATCATGCGTCAAAAGAAAGTCATCCACGTAAACTACCAAAACAGCACAAGTAAAACCTGAAGCATTCACAAAATAAAACATCATGCGATCAAACGAGTGCACGCGAAATCCCAAAGCAACCAGGCGGCGTTCGACCTCAGCTGTCCACGTATATGGGGCATTTGCCAATCCATACACGTTGCCAGTGATCTCATACAGGGCACTCTGGCCAGCTCTCTTGACGATCTCGTCAGACGGCGGCCGCGTGAAAATCTTGCCCTCACGTTCTTCCATGTTCTGCTGGCCCTGAAGGAACGCTGTGGAGACGTCCCCGGTCCAGAGCTTCCAAACGGTCTGGGTCTTGAAAGCTTTTCCATTAGCACCTGAAACGTAGATGGTTCCGAAAGACGAGACGGAGTAGGGGCATTCCTGGTGATGCTGCGAAGATCTGGGTCTTGGTTGCCGCGTATGACCACGCGACATTTTGCACGCAAAGGTGCAACACCCTTGGGTTTGTCCCGGTACACCGCCCTTGAGCTCATGGCTCGACGGCGCAACTTTGGGTCAGCCAGGATGCGCTTTGCCTCTGCTGGTGGAATTGGCCTCAGGCTCTTCCATGTCTGGAAGCTTGTTGCTTCTTTCCGGGCGGCGTCCACGAAGGCTTCGATATAGTCAGGAGACTGTTTCATGATGTCGCTGCACTGCAACTCTTTCTCTATGGCCTTTTGCTCTTGCCTCGTGAGCGTCATACCCTTGGAAAACTTGGGGCCTCCGCTGGTCATATCTTCTTCGTCTGTGCTGGAATCGCTCAATGAACTATTGAAATCTCCAACACCTTTCGCAAGATCGGTGACATAGATCTTGTAGAAGATGTTCTTGCCAGTGAAGGGGTTCTCAAAGCTGCCATCCCAACCTTCTGAAACCTCCTCCAAGCTATCATCATAGCCCAGGAAAGAAGTGGTGAGCGCAGCTGACTTACCTGAATGCCAAAGTTCGGTCACGGTGTTCAAGGGCTCCTTGAAGTGGTGTGACTCATCTTCCTCCAGCTCTGGTTGAACTGGCCCTTCAAAGAGAAGTTCACCGGTGACCGCATCTAAAGTTCTCCTCCAAAGAACTGTTGACATAGCTGGACCTGATGCCAAGGAGAGGCTCGGCTTCGATGTCAAAAGGTCCAGTCTTGCCCAACAATGTAGGTCAGGAAATGGTTCACCGAAGGCGCTCTCATAGTTGTAGAGCTCGTATGTTCGGTTGTCTACTTTTCTGGCTTGGATGAAGTCAGCTTGCAAAGCCTCAAACGGCTTCTTTGAAGGTCTTGGTCTGATGCGTCACTTGGACGCTTGCTTGGACTGTGAGATGGAGGTTTTGGTCTTGACTCCAACTCTCTTTCCTTGAGATCAGGCGGCGTCTGAGGGATCATTTGTTCTAAGGCCTGGGGCGGTGACTCCGCCGTCAGGTCTACAACCTCCGGAACTGGAGATGAATGCTGTGGATCTTGATTGTGTTCTTGTAGAACCAGTTGCGCAGAATCTTGAGGAACTCCGGCGGGTTGTGATTCATGAGGTGGAGCTTGTTCTTCCTGAAGTATTCTGTCTTGGAGCTGGTATGGATCCCTTGACGCCGCTGCATCTTTGTCCCTCTCATCGAATGCGTCCTCCAAGGGAGCTCTGGAGGCTTGGCATGACCTTCTGGAAGTGGGTGTTCTGGATCTGTGTGATCCATGTCGTCTGGCTGGTGTGAATGGCGCTGGCATTGAACCAGCTGGCGCAAAGACATTCTGGGTTTGTCGAATGTCCTGTCGAATGTGCACTGCCATTGGACTTGACGGTGCGGGTGCTTCTGGTGTGTCGTTCTTGGGTTCGGTATTGTTTGTCTGTTCTGCTGTATCTGGGGCTGCCGGCATGATGAGTTCAGGGAACTCTGCATCTTGGAACTCAAGCTCTGCTGCTTCGGCTGGTGGGATGTCAACCTCTTCTGGAACGAAGTCATCTTGAATTTGATCACTTCGAATGTTCTCCTCGGCAAGTTTCAATGCATCCACATCCTGCCGTGTAGGGATGTACTGCTCGTAGCCGAACACATTGCGAATCTGGTTTCGTGCTACACGCAAGGTCTGACTCCCACTTTGCACCCAGTAGTTGCGACCATCAGGATCTCGTCCGAGAAATCTGGCTATTCTGTATCCGCCCCGTTTGCGATGTGAGCGAACAGTCCATCTCCAATATGCCAGAAGTGATCCCGGAGTAGGCTCATAGTCGTCAACTTCATTGGTCTTCCTCAACAAGGCTCTCCTCAAAGTAGAAGATGCTGACGCTTCTGCCAGGGTCTTCAAAGCTTCTGCTCTCATCAAAGCTGCTTGTTGTTGTGTCTCAGCCATAGTGGAACCTGAAATCAATGCTCTTGGATCACTCAAAAGATCAGTGCCAAAGCGAGGGATCCTCCCGAAGGCAGCTATATAGGGAGGCCTTCCTGAAGACCAAGTAGCCGAGTTCTTGGCCTGAGTGGCAGCAATCAATGCGTTGTCTATGTCCTCTCGACATGTGCAGGGTGTAGAGTCCACAATTCTTTCCAAAAGCATTCTCAAGGTGCCGTTGTGTCGTTCTATTGTCCCCAGCTGGTGATGTGCTTCTGGGGCAATCACATTGAGGTGTGTACCACCTTCTGTCATCTTGTCGTCAAACTCAGCCTTAAAGGCTCCGTCATCATCCACTGATAGCCGCATTGGAAATCCGAAGTGCTGCAGCCAGGCTGTCCTGAAAGATTCGTAGACATCTCTGGGTCTCCTGGATGGCAGTCGAATGGCTGTGTGGAGATGGGTAGCTTCACAGATGATGCCGAGAATTGGGTAGTTCTCAGTGGTCATGTCGCGGAGGTAAAAGATGTCAGCCTGAACGTTGTCAGCGAATTGTCCCAGGTATTGTGGTGTCGAAGTTGCAGGATTGGGCCGATGAAGTCCTTTTGCTCGCTGACATGCTGAACATCTCATGGCCTTGATGCATTTGATCACCTGGTCACTTGTAATGCCATTGAGCGCCAACAGCTTGATCATCTCATTTGGTGGCAGGTGACCCATGTTCTTGTGCGTTCGGGAAGTTGCCATTTTGATGGACTTGTCAACGCCACTGGTGTTTGGAAAGGTGATCTCTTCATGAAAGATCTCTCTGGTTGGATTGGGCTCTGCAAATTCCTTCTCCATCTGCCTCTGTTCTGCTTCTTCTCCAGGGATGCCGATGTTCTCATCGATCATGTCCGGGTAGCCGTAGAAGAAGAGAGCAAGCTCAACAGGTCTTCGAAAACAGCTCCTTGGAAAATGAACATCGCTGAGGTCCTCGGTTTGGACTTCTGCATCCTCTTTTCCGACATATTGCAAAACAGATCCTCGATGAGTGTGAGGAACAAATGAAGGATGTCGATGAACCAATGGCTGTTTGGCAACCTGCACCCTTGTCAGATGCCATGGAAACAACTGCTGGACCTGCTTGTAGAGGTCATCATCTGGTCCCAGGACGTAGTTCTTGGTGGCAGTCTGTTCCATGAGAGTGGATGCGTTTTGCATCAAGGTGTTCCACTGTTGTTGATTTCCTTGTGGAAGAGTATAGTTCGCCAACACTTTCTTTGGAAGGAATCGAGCTGGATTCATTTGTCTAGCGACATACTTGATGCCTTTAAGTATTGATGCGACCAACCCGTCAGGGTAATGCTGAGACAAGGTGACTTCTTTTCCTTGTAGAGGAATGCACTGGGCAAGTTCCTCTGCATTGAGCTTTTCGCTGAGGTAGTACAAAATGTCCTTGTTGTTGGAGGCAAACTTGAAGGTCTTCTTGATCTTCTGACCCTTGGAGTTCGTGGCGCCATAGGCACCGGAATGACATGTCGTGACCATACCATTGGTCTCCTGCAGCATTGCCACAACTGAGGGTTCTTCCCACAGACGGCTGTTGTTGGGGTTCTCGATCAAGTAGAATCTGCCTTCACTATTATGTTGTCGCTTGCACCAGTCCATGGTCTTTTCAACTATCGGTCTCTCTTCTTCACGACGTTGTTCAAGAAGTTCTGGTCTTGTGTTCTAGTTCATATTCTCCTGCATCACAAGCCAGGGTGTGCAATGTATGCTGGCGAGCAGAAAGAGAGGCCGAAGCGTCTGCAACATCCGGTCACAGGCTACTTGTGAATCATGTTGAGAAAGGTCATAGCCGGTGTTATAGTCAATCGGTGTGGTAGCTGTCAAGCCATAGCGCACTGCAGTCTTGGAGACTGTGCCACTCCCGGCGAAGATCTCCATGATATCAATCTTGGAATGAGTTGCGCGATGCTTTGTAGCTAAGGCTTCATAGGTCTTTTGTTCTGTCTGGGCAGCATGGATGGCTTTCTTGATCCTGCCCAGGATGAACTTCTTGTGCCCCTTGTAGTTGCTCTCAAGCTCTTCCTGATTCAATCTACCGGCCACTCGTAGAGATCTGCCTGGCTCATCGTCTCCACGGACTCCATGTCTGTCATGTCGAAGGTCTCTGCGGTGGCTGGAATGCGTCCTTGAGTCCTCATCATCGCACTTTCCATGGCGGCTCTGACCTGATTCTCGTGGTCGTCCATATCCCGACCATACTGGAGGAGTTCGTCCGCCACTTGATTGTGCAAATTCCAGGAGCCAAGTCGGTGGTGGAGGATTCATATTGGCGACTGAAGGCGTCGCTGAAGAGCTCGGGGAGGACTTCGGTTTCGGGAGTGCCTTCTGTGAAGCTCCTGGTGGTGGTCCCGACATAGGCTTGCTCCTGGGCTTCTGTGGATAGGTATTTGAAGACGATGGAAGCGGCAAAGAAGATTTTGCCGAAGATGCCCGTCCAAGAGGATACCATGTTTCTTCTTCCGGTGACCACTTCATCCTCGTGTGGCATAGAGTGCACTTTGCGAAGCGACCGTGGGCATTGCCGTACCTGGTCCACTGAGGGCGCGAGCATTGACCCACGTCCTTCAACGGCTTGGTCATGGCCTGAGCCACAGCTTTTTCCATCTCTTCCTGTTCCACCTTGTCCTGGAGAGTCAGCCAGGATCTTGGTGCCAGGCCAAATCGAATTGCTCTTGACATCGCACGGAGTGCCAGCATCTCGAGGCGGAGGATCATGTGCAGAACCCGACGCCAGTTCACAAGCCATGATGGTGGTGTCTGACGAAGCATCCTGGACGGTGAACACTCCTGATGTATCTTCGGGCCTCAAGTACTGCTGGTCAAGAATGCCTTCAGCGATGATCTCCGGATGAGGACACGTCCAAATGTGTGGACTGCTCAAAAACTTCCAAATATCATGCTGAGATGCACAAATTTCAAAATCACAAATTGGAACCGCTAGATGTCCGTTGACCTTGTGAATGGCCACTGTGACTCCGAGATTCTGAAACAAAACAAGTTGCTTGCCCAGATCAACTATTGCTCCAACAGTTTCCAAAAACGTGTTTGATGCCAAAAGTGGAACGCCTGTCTCAACAATGCTTGCACCCAACAAAGAGTAAACTCCACCAACACTTGACGGCAGGTAGGCTCGGGCCTTGGCTCGAATTGGAGAGCCGCGGCCAAACTGGAAAGCCTCGGACGCATCGACGAGTCGTGGTCGAAGTCGATGTTGGGCGAGGATCTTTGTGTGCTCATCTAACCAGGTTGCACCACAACACATACGCTGGCATGCTGCGTCGAGAACCATGTAACCACAAAGGCTGGTTGAATCCATGTACAAAACCTGGTTGGTAGAAGAGTCGGATGGGAGCATGTTGATCATGAAGCTGAAATAGTTGGGAACCTCGGGAACTTCATCTGGTAGTTGATGGGGTTCAGAACCTTGATCCGTGATGGTGGTGAAGAGAACCTTTTTGGTCTTACCATCGAACTGCTGCGTGTCTTTAGCTTTGCCGTTGGCTTTGACAGAGGACTTGGAAGTCGACTTTGCGCATTCCGTCACCGGCCCAGTGGCCGATTTGTCCACACGCAGAACAACTGCTTGTTCTCTTTCTTTCTTGGATCGTTCTGGTTCCGGTGTACTTTCTTCCCAATGTAAGGGATTGTAACTTCTTCGCTGTGACAGTCAGGACGTCGACAACAGCGGAGAGATCTGTTTCCTCATCAGCGTCGTCGTATGCAGCTTCATCCTCTTCGGGAGGCTGCTCATCGTCTTGCCAGTCTTCTGCGTCGTGAAACTCTGTATTGCCATCTTCTTCGTCGTCATTCTCCTCTGGAACTGCTTCCAACTCAACTTGCTCTGTGGCAAATGCTTGTCTGGACTGAAACTTGTTCTTGCCCTTTCCTTTCCCCTTAAAGGAAGAAGAGGACGTAGCGGTGGTGGAGCTTGCGATGCTGAAATGCTTTGATGGGCTGACCATCTTTCCCAAACAACTGTGGAGGCGATTTGTGTTCTGGGAAAGTCATGCACAGACTCTCAGCTATGGACTCGAAGGTGAGATTGAAGTTCGACCCGATCAAAACCAATCGACCGTTCTCCGGCGAAAGCCGGGCACGTTCGAGCAGTCTGTTGCCCATTGCTTCACTGTCATACATGCCACTTGGGTTGACGCCGATGCTCTGCAGGGATCGCTCTGCCCTTCGGTATCTGTTCACGAAGGCACGCATGGACTCTGAAGGCTGCCGAACTATTGTTTCAAACTCGCTCATGAGCTTCCTTTTCTGGTAAATTAGCTTGGTTTCAAGACCTTGGCGAAGCAGGCTCTCAATGTAGTCGATGCCGTCTGAACGATGCAGGCGATCAAGATCGATGTGCTCCAGCTCTTCTTCCGGTTCACCAGAAAGGCTCGTATACAACATCAATGCTGCATCTTGTAGGGGCATATATGCTTGGATCTGTTTCTTCCAAACTGCCAGCTTCTTCTGCCACTTCGGAACCGACCGGATGTCATCACGAGAGTACTTCCATGTAGGAGGGTTTGGAGGAGTCCCCCCTCTGAAGCGCACTCCCTTCTCTGGTCCTTTCCTACTGTTCCATGAGTCTTGTGACGAGTTGCTCTTCTCGTTCGACATGGACTTCTTGAGCATGGTGACGATCTCGTCCAAGTTCTGCTTGATGTCAGCCTCGGATTCATCAGCCTGAACTTGTTGCTGTTCTTGCGAAGCATTGCTTTTGCGGCGTCGTCTTCGTTGGCGTCTGGTCTGAGATCCGTCCGGATCGACAATGGGATCGTGTGTCGGAGTCTCGGATTCGGCGAGCTCACGATCTTCTCCGAAGTCATGTCCGGAGGTACTCGGTGGGGATCCAAAAGGGGGTGCTGCAAGCTTGCTGTCAGGTGTGTCCCAAGAGGTCTGTCGAGGCATGTAAAGCCAAACGCCTTCTCTGGTCTCACGCCGCTCTGACTGCCTAGTATTGTAAAACTCAACACTGCCACAACTTGCACAAACCCAATGATCCGACCACTCAAACTCAGCATGACCACATGTCCAACATCTCCAATGAGCTTCATGGGGGGAAGACGAATCTCCGAGCGGAGTGGTGGTAGCGTCAAGGGCTTCATAGTCCCAGGGAACGTCGTCATCGGCAGACATGTCGAAAACAAACGGCAAATCCTGGATCGTAGGCATAGCTCCGCCTACCAACTGATACAGTCACGTGCCTGAGTGACCGCCCTCAAAACGCAAGGAACAAGGCACAGCAAATGCTCGGACGCATGGCCTTTTACGCAAAGGGAAACGGCTCTTGGTACCTGTACGGCAGCGGCGGAAGAGAACGACCTGACGAACCAAGGCATGCATGAGTGGATTTTCACACCTATCACCTCCTCCCCCCGCTATGCCCATTTTGTACATGAACTCTTACTCCATATGGGGTGCCCTTCTGCGTCTGGTCAACAGGCCTCTTTATAATAAAAAAAAGGACACCCCCAAGCAACTCGAAGCTTATGAATGGGCCCCATCGTTTCTTGCAATCCCTCTTTTCCTATCACATCCTCCTCCACTATGCCTGTCTCGTCCACATGAACTCCCACCGCATATGAGGTGCCCTTTTCATTCCGGCAACTAGACCTCTTCACCGTGAAAAAAGGGCACAGCCAAGCAGTTCAAAGCTTGCCCGCTGCAATTTGTTCCCTTTCCTGCCCTCAAGGCGTCTTCACCATTAAAAAGGGCACCCCAAGCAACTCTACTAACATTTCTTGCAAGCACTCTTTTCCTACCACGTCCTCCTACGCTATGCCTGTCCTCCACCTTCCCCACAGCATTCTGGCTCCTCACAGATCACACAATGTCTTAAGAGATGCACACCTCCCTTTCACACTGTTTCACTGGCCATGAGAGGCGCACGTCTCCCTTTTTCTGGAGGGGTTCCAACCACTTTTCGCATCCCGTTGTCCCCTCTTTCCTATCATTGACATGAACCCCCACCCTGGTAGAAAACGGTATACATTGCCTCCTGAGCCCCTCGTGATGCTAATGATGCACTACTGGCCATCACCGGCATCACAACACCCCCAAAAACTACTAATTTTCACTACCAAGTGGCCACCTTCTTTTTTCGCTCTCCCCCACCAGGCTCTGGGTCAGCCTCTCCGAGATTGGTCTGCTCTCAATCACCCCCCCACACACACCCTATAACTCACTTCGTTCGCTCCATCAACCTCAAGCCTTGCCTATCGGCTGGGTTTCGTGATATATATATATATATATATATATGATCACCTTGATTCCCCGTCAGCAAGTTCAAGGACATGGTGATTACCCACCTCCAGGCGAACGCCACTGTCCGCTCTGGGCTGAAGCAAATGCGTTTCCGCAGAGTGGATGAGGCATGCTTGGGGCACCTCCTTCATGGCCACTGGCAAACTGAACAGATCTAACGCGGTCATCAACACGGGTATATAACTGTTGCCACATCTTGCAACAAGGCACCTCGAGCCATATGCTTTGCCATGGGCCTCCAGAACAAGATCACAACACCCTCACACCAACTCACACCTCACTGCATCAGTCCAACGAGAATTCCGATTCTGTGGCACCTCCTGTTGAGCAGCAACAAGTAATTATAAAAAATCTAGCAGCAATCCATGTATAATGAGTTGTGTACTGTTCCGTGCACAGCTGCAATAGAGTTCCCTGATTGACTCCCGCCCGGCCTGTGGCAGCAGAATACATGATAAATCCAGGTTGCAAGGACTGCTTTCCACGAGGCTGCCATCCACTCTCACAGCAGCGATGACAGTGGGGCTGCTCATCCACTTTGTACTCCTGAGTGCTAAGCATGTGCGAATGAACTCTTGACGGTCAGAAGTTGAGCGCCCGAATTTCTAGGGAAGCGGGACTTTCAGTGAATATGTGCTTGCGCAAATGCATCCAAAAATTCCGAGTGCAATTTGGAATGTGCATCCGACACTTTGAGGTCCGACCAAATACTAACAACTACCCGGCACACCACGCCACACTTTTGGAGTCATATGCTGCCAAAAAGCACCGTAGTGACTTGCTGTCCAATGTTCAAACCCAAGCATGCTCTTGTTTGGCAAGTTGGTTGGCAGCTTAGAGGCTTAGAGAGCTTACAATCCAGCTTAGAAAAGCAATGCGTCCGAGGATCGCAACCGCTGTCTGTGGGGTCCCAAACACGCATAATAATCTCCCACACGGCCTACGGGCCACGAGCTGTGTCTGGGAGCCGGAGAAAACCAGCAACATGCGCCAAAATGCGCAGCGTATGTCTGTCGTAGCCTAGGCCTCTTTACAGATGTGATCGGATTGCAGAACAAAAACCTCCCTGCTTGAATTCTATCAGACGAGCACAGACTGCTCTAAATCCAAAGGAGTCAAATTTCGGGCCAGTATGGACCAGTCACCTTGAAATTGCCGATTGTGTTTCAAACTGTGAAGGTGTTTTGCTGAGCGCTTACAAGTCGGTGGCATTTCATAAATCCAACTTCACGCCTCATCAGGCGGCAGCTCAAAGGTGAAAGGGTCGTAAGCACCTTGATGGGTGCCCAAAAGCACGCCATTTACGAAGATGCTGCATTCCCAATCACACCTTGCAACTGGTTCTTCGGCAACCAAGAACCAGCTGCCAACGCATTGCTACAACTCGAGGGAAGTAGGCACGGCTGACCCAAAAATTGACAAAACGACAGCAAACTGCTGCGAAAAAAACTTGGACTAATGACTTGTGACACTTGTAGACGCCTTTGAAATCAGACCGTTTGCCCTTGGAACCAAGGAACTGATTCGCTCACACCAGCTCTGCAAGAATGCCGTTTTTGACATACAACAAATGTCATTATGAAATTGTGAGTGGGAAATAACCACTCCGCTTCAAGTTTCGACAGGTGCGCAAATCAAAAGTGTACCCTTGACCTTGTTTGGCTCAAGTTCGGAAAAGCCCGACGTGCTGGGCACCCCATGTCATAACCACAGGTTATGAGCCCAACTCGACTTTTTTGATTTTCCAAGTCCACCTTCCACCGTTGTGAGAACGGGGAAGTGTTGGTCCCCATGGATCAACGACGGCGCCGACAGCAGCGATCGCGGGAGCGGCAGGAAGCTGCGGCCCCGCAGGTGGAGATCGGAGCGGCAGATCGCCGGCTGGATGCCTTGATCGAGGAAGAGATGAAGGCGAAGGCGGCAAGGGCGCAATCAGTGCCGGTGGGAGCAGCTGAGGTGAAGCGTCTGGGCGTGGCTGCTGGCGCTGGCTCTGGCCATGGAGGCCCTCCAGCGATGGCTGCATCAAGTGGCAACCAAGGACAACATGAAGTTCGACAGCTGTTGAATGACCCAAGAGGCCAAGCGATGGGACTTGGGCATTTGCAGGAGGCAGTTCGGCAGTCATTTGAAGTGTTGCAACATGCTCTTCAAAGGCCAAGTTCCCAGCCGACCCTACTTGATCCTCTTCTTCGGCCCGGTGATCAGGGAGGTCATGCCGGTACCGGATTCGGAGTTCTTCCAGGGCACGGGCTGGCGGCGGGCACTCCATCGTGGGAGAGCGGAATGGAGGTGGAGCGCACATGGCTGGAGCAGGACGTGATGATCTACATCCTCGGGTGCTGGAGCCTTACCCTACCACTCCGGTGGGACCGCTGGGGACGGTGAATCCCTTTTGGAGCGCTTCGGTACAGCAAGCCGCGAAGGGAGAGTCACATGTCCGGGCATCTGAAGTTGCAAGTGGTCAGCATCCTGCACCGAGTCCAGGCGTGGGGCATGTTGAACGTCTTCGAGAACGCATCTTGAGGGAGGCCGAGGAGACCTTCGCTCGGGAGGTGAAGAAGATGACGGACGCTGGAGATTCGGCCTCGTGCGAAGGCTGAGGGACCGCAAGAGCCAATGGGGCCCTACAAAGCTTGGAGGACAACCTGACACCCCTCCTGGTCTTGCTCCTGCACATGATCCTCGAGGTCGTGGAATTGGATTGAAAGGGGCGGTGAATGTGATGAAGCCGCCAGACTCCGTGACAGCTGCACTGCCTGAGGCAATGCGAAATCTGAAATTGCCACCACTGCCAGCACCTTCGACAGAGAATGCGGCCTTACTTTTTGGAGATTGGCAGATGGTGATCACTCCGCTGATGGGAGACCTCAGCACTTCGTCCAGGGAGTTTTGGGATTGGTGGAGGTGAAATACAATGAGTGGCTTTTGGCAACACCATTGGGGCGGTTGAGAATCAAGGTGGAAGAGCAAGTGTCCCCGCGGTTTCAACGATTGGATCAGCGTGCAAGCTCGACTTTGCTGGCAGCGCTTCCGGAACCGGTGAGAAAGGACATTGCTGCAAGTCGGAGGGTGGCTACTCAGGCGATCTTGTACAAGCTCTTCACCATCTACCAGCCTGGTGGGAATGCAGAGAGGGGCAATTTGCTGCGCAGCCTGACCGAGGTGAAGTGCGGCAGCTCCATTCAGGACACGTTAGGCGCCATTCAATTCGAACCTGGCGCCGGACTCGATGGTCTTGATTCAGGCCTTGTCCAAGGTAGCGGAGAACCTCACGAAGCATGGAGGAAGTCAAGCGGGATTCCGAATTGCAGCGGCTCGGCAGGAACTTGAGGTTGATCGGAGGCCCACGCTGATCACCACCATGCAAGGAGTTCGCAAAGTTCCTACAAGCGGAGGCGGAAGATTTGGCGTTGACGCGGTGGAGATGGGCAGCCGAAATCGAACAGGCATGCCGTTAGTACGTGGGGGACTACGGCTGGGCGCAAGCGTGGCGAGTCCTGCACTTTCGCCCACTCTTGGGAGGGCGTCAACAAGTCAGACAGGTGTTTTCATTGCTCCGGGGAGAACCACTTCGCGAAGGATTGCCCATATGGTCGAGAACGACCGGGAAGGGATGGAAAGAAGGCGGCCAAGTTGAAGGGGAGTGGAAAGGCTCAGGTGGAGAAGGAGGAGACTGGCCCGGGTGGTTCTGGAAGGCCAGGAACTACCTCGTTGACGAGCTCTATGTCCACGTCTACCAGGCCAGCGCCAAGTGGTGGAGAAAAAGGACGGGATGGTGGAGTAGAACCGGTCAAGAAGGGTATCCTGCATCGGAGCTGATCACAGAGGCCACATCCCTACTGAAGTCTCTCCGCAGCATGAAAACCTTCAGGCTGAAGCAGATCAACGTGGCAGGGAATGAAGAGGAACAGGAGCTAGCACTACTGGATGGTGGAGGATGGCACGACCAGAAAACGGGAAAAATTGCAGCCGATCACGGTGGAGTTGGCCCATGGATGTACGACATTGTACAGACATCCGGATTTTGACACTCTACTGTCGCTGGAGCCAGTGGAGCCGATCTTGCCACTACATCTACTAGTGGAGAACGGATATGCCATTCACTGGACTGGGCAGGGTTGCACGATCATGCACCAGCAGCTGGGAGCTGTGAAGTGTTGGTTGAGGTCGGGATGCCCGGTCATGAACCGAAAGGATGCTATGGTGATGTTGGCAGAGTTCGAGGAGAACCAGAAGGCTCGGAAGAAGTTAACCCAAGAGGATTGGAATTGGTGGCGCCGCATCATGCCGGACGTGCCGGAGGACGTGCTGGAGATGATGGTGGGGTTCTCAAATGAGCCGAACCCTGAGTTGCTGCCTTGGAATAGACGCCAGAGGCGTCGGCACCGACGAAGTAAGGGCTTGGTGATTCATCTTTTGTCTGGAGCTGATACAGGGAGATGGAAGGGCACTTTGCCAGACGACATGGACTGGATCTTCCTGGATTTGGAGTTGGGGGATGGCTTCAACATGCATAATGTGAACGTATGGAGCTATGTTTGCTCGCTGGCTCGATCTGGGAAGGTGAAGGCGATTGTTGGAGGTCCGCCCTGTCGTACCACAAGGCCGAGTTACTGGGATATACGGAAGCCATGACCATGGGAGATTCTTTGGCAGCCTTGACTAATGTCTTGGAAGGGCATGGAGATGAGAAGGGGACGGAATGCCGGTTGGGGGGAGACAACCAGGCTGGTCTTCGAATTTTGGAAGCACCAGACGGGCCTTGCAGACACGTCATCTTCGTCTCAGAGCTCATGCGTTACGAGAGCGCGTCAAATGGGGTGCTTGGAAGGTGATTCACATCCCGGGTCAACATCTAGTGGCAGACTTCCTCGCGAAGCCAATTGGGGTGGCAGCTCGATGGCAGCACTTGATTGCAGCGATGGGCATGAAGCCAGTGGTGGAAGCTTCCTCTGATAGCTTAGGGTCCAAAGTGGCCAGGATTGCAGCTTTGGTAGGTGGGCTAGCGGGAGTGTTGACTTGGCGGCCATCAGGTCCAACGGGCAAGGCCGCTCAAAGCCTAGCTGTAGCCGCGATGGTAGCTAGTTTGGCCACCAGCTGGAAAGCCGGCTGTGATTCCAAGAAGAGAGCCACTGGGCCGACAAGAAATGAGTATGTAGATCCACCGTATGGACATCAAGATCAGGTGAGGGAAGATGAACCCACCTGCAGTAGGGAAGATGGGTCAGAAGAGGAACCTATCACAGAACCTAGCCCTGAGGGCTCCCGGGATTTCGCGGTAGAAGTGCGCCATGGCGGAAACACCAAGAGGGCGCGGTTGGCTGCGCTTGGAAGAGGTTCCTCTGCCGCGACTGGCGAGTTGCCAGCTGTTGACCATGATCGACCTTGGACCTGGAGGAGATTCACGTTGCCGTCGCAGGGTCAAGATCGTTGGGATCGGCTTCCAGGAGGATGGCGGGTACGGCACCATGTCAGGCAGCGAATGAGACCTTTTCATCCAGTTCATCGACGGACACCTATGGATTGCAGCCAAATTCAAGATCGGAGAATTACCGTTTTGTGGTGCCATGGTGAAAGGGTGATCCGAGATGATGACTGGCGAACTGAGACGGAACCGCCGGTGAGGGATGCCTGGGTTGGATATACGTTCTTTCGAGATCTTCGCCCAGAGCCGGCTGCAGGGACATTGACTTCGACGTCTAGTTCATCTACTACCAGGGGGCAAGGGGATCGCACCTCTTCGTCGATGAGCAGTTCATTGACCTCTGGACCACCGCCAATGCCAGGCATTGCGGAACATGGCCTGTTGCCGGAAGACTTGCCCAGGTCGCCATGCGCTGGAGTCCGATTCGTTGGGATCCGTCTCCAACCAGAGTACTGGAATGACTGAGGGGATGAGCAGCAGCCTGGGAGGCTACGAGCAGAGGTTGCGTGGCCACCTACATCGAGGTGAGATGGATGGATCAGGCGCCTCAGGAGAATCAAGAGAACTTTCCGTTGTTGATGAGGAAGGCGACTATGGGTGGGACTATGATCCAGAGTGTTGGGCACAGGGACCTGGAGGGCATGATGGAACTACATTGGATGATGATGTACGGGATGATTGGCTGGCGTTCATGCGGGACTTGACTGTTGATGCCAGGTCGCCAGCGGAGAACAGGCCAGCGGACAGTGAGGCGAGCAGTGCAGAGAGACCTGACTGGAGGAGATCATTGGCAAGCGGGGATGAAGATCCACCATCATTGGACGAGATGACGGGTCGGGGGTGGAGAGTGGTGCGAAGCAACTTAGCTCCGCCGAATCGAGAGAGCTATCGAGAACCCGCCAGTGGGAAGCTCTGAGCAGGAGACGCCGAGCTGGATGGGTGTGTCCACCCAGGTGCCAGTTAAATGACCCTTGGGAGCCGCGACGCGGTTTTTCTGGAACCTCAAGGGTTGGGGAGGACTCAAGTGAGTCCAATGGTAGCTTTGAGATCTTTGAAGACCGTGGAGGGTAGACGAAAAAACCTACCCGACACGCGATGACTTCAACGAAGTCAGGGGGAGTGTGAGTGAGAAATAACCACTCCGCTTCAAGTTTCGACAGGTGCACAAATCAAAAGTGTACCCTTGACCTTGTTTGGCTCAAGTTCGGAAAAGCCCGACGTGCTGGGCACCCCATGTCATAACCACAGAAATAAAGCAACAATGCCCCTGGGGAAAAAACTATATATCTCATGAGGCCGCTGGAAGATGCCAAATCCCAGGCACCCGTCAACGTGCAGAAGCGTGCGTCCCCAGTTTGTGCTGGGCACCCTGCGCCGAAGCCAAAGCCTTACGGCACAAAGTGGTCGATGGAAGAGCCCAAGGGCCAGCTGAGGATTGGAAGTGCTGCAGCACTGCATGCCGCATGTTTGCTCAATGCGAGGGCCCCTAGACACCAGCGGCTGGCCTATGCAAGCCTGCCTACCTGACTTCATGGTTATTGTTGCATTGGCGGCACGGAACACCAAACAGACTGCCGGTTGAAAGCTGAAGCTTGAGCAAAGGGAGACACGAAAGGTAGGAAAGAGGGAAGAGAATAGAAGCTTGTAGAACACGCATTAGAAACTATTCGGAGCAGCAGGTGATAGGGGTAAGACATACCCTCAACTATTGTAGGCCCCAAATCGTGGGGTCCAACTGCCTATTACCTAGGGATTGGGCTGAAACGCGTTTAGGTGTTAAACCTGGGGGAACTCCGGGAGGGTCTATGATCTTTTAGGGACGTCCCTACCATCCTAGACCCCTCCATGAAAGCATCATGTAAGCGTGTTCTTTTCTGCACATTCTTTTGCCATGGTTGCCCTCTGCTTTCTTTACAGAGTCATACGAGATGAATCCCCACGGATTTGGTTGGAGTTGCAATTTTTGGTTTGTCAAAGTCGCAGTGGGGCCAGGTGACTTCTGGTGCCAGGTCAGTTTGTGGCAGATGATAGTTCTTCTCGCATTCGGTTTGGGGCGTCGAACAAATGCTTTACAAATGTTTGGATGGGAGAGCCCGTGAATGAGAGAGATGTGGAATCTCGTTGTTGGGCATCTTATGGTGTCAGTCCAGTCATTCTCCAGGACGCAATGGGGAAGCTGCGGAGGGCGCAGGCCAGTAGGGTGTGGGGTCTTTTATTTGAAGCCGCCATCTTCACATGATCCTTGAAACAAGCTCTTTCGCTGAAAACCATCATAGGCTTTTGGCACAACAGTAAACTTTGATCATGTGAAAAGAGTGGTGGCAAGTGCCAATCTTTGCAATCTTTACAACTGTTCTCATGGACTACACACCCTGACTCCTCAATACTCCTCCAAAATCTTAACTGGACGGATTTCTACTCCAAATGGATTCCCTGCTTCAAAGCCATGTTAGACTGTCATCTTAGACTTCGGGCTCCCTGTCGCAAGCTTCTCTTTCTTTGTGCACAAGGGTATGCTTTTAAATAGGCCTGGTCCAAAAAGCTGCATTGGCGCAATGCGTTTCTTTAAGCCTTTGACTAAAGGATGAAACCATCGTAGACCCCTCCACTTAGACTTTCTCTACTACATGAATTCCCACTTCCACAATTCCTTCTCATAGAAATACCCCAGTGATTCCTCAAAGGTCTCAAATGGAATTGGCCTCACTCCAAATGATTCTTGAAAAATGCCTCTTCCCTTTTCACTGGTCGTTGGCCATCAGCCATTATGCTGGAAGACTTTTGCATGGTCGTGTGGAAGCTTCAGAAATACCACCTCAGACCTGTAAACTCTAGGGCTAGCACACTGTGTGGACTCTTTGGTAACATGAACTGAAAAAAACAATAAGACACACCCAAAGAATGGGTCTAGGATGCTTTTTCAAGGCGTCTCCCTACGCGAAACTTGAGGATTACCACCTCAGACCCGTAAACTCTAGGTCTAGCACACTGTGTGGACTCTTTGGAGAAAGATGGACTAAACAAAAACAATGAGACAGACCCAAAGGATGGGGTCGAGGATGTTTATTTTGTTTCGCAAGGGCGTTACCCTTTGTCTACGCTAAGCTTCAGGAATACCACCTCAGACCTGTGAACTCTGTCTAACACACTGCTTGGACTCCTTGAACTCTAGGACCCCGGGGTCTCATGATTTCAGACCCTAAGTAGTTGAGGGTATTTCAATTGGTTCAATTTTTGGTTCAGCGAGATAGTGTGTGTGTAGATAGTCTCGAATGTTTCAAATTGCTACAGGATTCAAGTTTTGTGCCAAAATGGATTTGCGTTGAGGTCTTGCCAATTGCGCTGGCCGATCTTATTTTCCGTACTCCGGGCTTTTATTTTAAGCATGATTTTTCACCGCCACTATTTACGTCCTGGGGTGCAAGGATTAATCTAGCTTAGAATTCAACACTTGATTCAAGACTTCAGTTCAGGACACCAACAAAAACATTTGACATGTGATTCTATCTTTCGTGACATGCATCTCTGTTCATATTCCACTCAGCTTTGGTTTCTTGAATCAAAAAACGCTCAAATTTTCCCAGCCGTACATTTTCAAGCTCAACTACACAGGGTCTACTTTACTCACCTGTAAAGGGTCTACAATGTCACTGGACCCATTCTAGACCCTCCTGTCTCAGACCTCCAGGGTCACCCATTCCAGACCCTAGTTGAGGGTATGGTAAGACTAGAAACCGCCTTGTAAGCGTAAGACGGGTAGCGTAAAGCGGTGGTTGGCGTAAAACGGTGGTTGGTGTAAGCCGCGCAGGGGCGAGTGGTTGGTGTAAAACGTGGTGTAGGAGTAACGGTGGTTGGTGCACGACGACCGCGCAAGGGCGTCAACAGTGGTATAAAACGTGGTTTGGTGCAAACGGTGGTTGGTGTAAAACATGGTGGAAGCGCCGCGCGAAACCAGTTCTGAGCCGCCGTTGGTCCGTGCTTTTGTTGACTCACGGTCCACGTTGCCGATGTGCTCGCAAACCAAATGACCCGCATCGGGGTGATCCACTTCGGGACGAAGCGGTTGTGGGGGTCTGTATTGAAAAATCAATTCAAAGGGGTGCAAGACAAACTCAAAGGTATCCCCGTTGGGGGCTACCTTTCATGAACTGCAAAGACACAGTCGGCATTAGCTTGATGACGCTAATACGGAGAAATAACCTTGGCCGGGGGCCGGGGCCTGTCTCTGACCATCCAAGCAACAGCTCGTGCTCTGAAATCCGTAGAGAGCCACCACTGTGCGATTCTATTGGGTAGGGTACCTGCCAGAATTCGGCGGTATACCGTCCTTGTATGTTACAGAGTTGTTTTAAAGCAATATAGGTTGGAGGCCATAGCTATTACCCGTTAGATTGTATAACTGTCTACAATTGTCTCTGAAACGTGCCCAGCGGCTTCTACGACCCCATCGTGGAAGGATGCCGGCAAAGCAGGAGCATCCCTGGGACTAATATGCACGTCCCATTGGCCGTTCCTCAGTTCGACATAGTTCCACCACTTCTTATCAAGCAAAATGTGCTTAGGGACCTGGAAGCCTGCAGAAACTCTCAGTAGCCTGCATAATCTCCCACACGCACACCACATAATATGACAGGAAAAGCTGAGAGCACAGTCAAATGTCTTCATGCGCTGCATTCTTGCAGCCTGCACACACAAGTATAAATCCTTTGACATGCAATCTGACAAGGCTTTGGAATTGCGCACCTGCCCACAGCCCATCTAAATCAAAAAGACACGGGAACACTCTGGCCGATTGGGCAAGGCTGATGATCTCCGGCCATTTTGGTCAAGCTTCAGCAACAACCAGCGGGTGTCCCTTCGGAGGTGTGGCCTTGGATACGCCCAACCACCACTGGTAGTGGACGTCAGCGGCGGCGGCTCTGGATGCCTGAGACCGTCTGGAATGGTCTGAGTCTATGGAGCCTCTTTCGGTTGAAACAACCAGGCTCTCTACTCATGAAGTGCTCCATGGGCTGGACTATCTGATATCTTCTGGTGCTATTGGCAGAGATTTGGAATTTTCAGCGCTTTAGATGAAGGGCCTTGGTCTCTGTTGCTTCCATGGCAAGAACCAAAAAATTGTCAAAATGC
Organism: Durusdinium trenchii; assembly: GCA_963970005.1. NCBI lineage: Eukaryota > Dinophyceae > Suessiales > Symbiodiniaceae > Durusdinium > Durusdinium trenchii. Next base: position 1,024,446 of record CAXAMN010006224.1, read on the forward strand.
ACAATTTATTCATCTGCGATCTGCGATTAACAACTGCGCCCCTCTTGGCAACAGAATGAAGCTGATCATCCTACCCAAGCAACTGGGGCCAATGCGACTTCCCGGCCCTTGGCTGGATTGTCATCAGCCCACCATCAATCGTCTGGACAGCGCAGTCCTCAGCATTCTCGAAAGTCTAAACCAGAGCCTAACATCTGCAGGCATGTACTGAGCTGATACGGCATGTATTTCTACAAATTAAATTGTAGTAAGCCCACCTCCGAGAATCTAGCATCACAAGGACAGGAAGAAGGGAAGAAAACACATGCAAAAATGTTAGTTTTTTAAGTTCAATATGCGCTTATAATGTATACATATATATAATTACAGTAAACGGCCAAAGTTCCAGGCCAGCGCTCAGCAAAGCGCCCAGTGGGTCAGGGAAACCCACCACCAGCGCCACGTCGAAGTCTTCGACATTGGCACGGAGATCCGACAGCAGGCCTGACTCATGTTGCTCACTGTAGTTCTGGGAAGTTCTGGGTGCTGACGCTTTTTCAGCACCCCGTCACAAATCTCGAACATGAAGCCTGTAAGTGACCGTAGTACTGTAAGGTGCTCGCAAACATCAACCTGCATGCAGATCGTACTCCACGCCAGATGGGTATCAATGCTAGTTCCTGCAAGATCTGCAAAGGACAAAAGGCCTTTATGCCACTTGAGAAATGTGTAGATGTTCCACCTTTGCTAGAAAACCATCAAGGAAGGTTTGGTCCATTGCATTCAGGGCACCCAAAAGCATAGAAATTGCACAAATGCAAAATCCTCAACACATCTTAACACAACCCCAAGGAAGATGGGCCGCCAAGTCATTCACAAACATCGAATCAACACGCTCTCCACCTGCGAGTCCATCGTTGAACTCGTCCTGCTGCACGTAGCGCGCCGCAGCGCTCTGGGCCCCTTGCAGGAAGAACTCCAGGTAAGTTGGGGCAAAGAGCTCTCCAATGATGACCAGCACCTGAGAAAGGCCGCATTGTTTTGGGGTCTTGGATTGTATTGGTGCAGATGATGGATGGTCCGAAGGGCAATGGACTTCCTGTGAGCAAACCATGAGGTTTGGTTCTTTTCCGGAGTCGAACGATGCCCATCTCGCACATTCTTCAAACCCTTGCCAGGCCTTCCGATCCCTGAAAAATATCTTCCAAAGCTCTTGCAGCTCAAACTTGGACGCCTTCCTCTTGTTCCAAGCTGCTGCGTCAACAACCTGCCTGTACACAGCGTGTGAATCCCATGTGAGCTTGATCTTGGTCGGAGCTTCATGAGTTTTTGCTTGCATAAGTCATTCAACATTTGCATACTGCAAGGTGGTGAGAAATTCAGCAACCGTGTGGGTCTGAGTTGTTTCCAAATCCCAAAAGTAGGAAGCTGAACAAGCTTCCAAAATCACTGCCAAAGCGATGTTGTTGCAACAATGCATTGCAAAGCAGCCTGTTGCAAAGCACACCTGCTGAAGGCCGCAGCGTCAGCAGCTCTCGCACCAAGGCCTCTCTGTTCTTCCTGGGCGGCAGGCACCATCAAAGATCCTCACTAGCCAAACAGAGTGAAAATCTGTCCACGTTAATTCTATATAATTGGTCGGATTTTCTTACCTGCGTGAAAGGCAAGGATGTGCTAGATCCAAATTCCTCTGCATGTGTGTGTGTGTGCGCACGCGCAAAACTTGTTCAGTGGGAGAGAGCCTCAAGACTTGTGGACCCCTCAACAAACGCTAAGAACATAGTGGAATGAAACTCAAACTTGACAAAGGATCCGAAGGTGCATCAGCAACTCAGACTCTGCAGGGTATGCCAAGTCCCAGTTCCGCGACAGAACATCCTTACTTCGATGCGCTTAGTGGTGGTTCAGGGGTGGCATGCTGAATTGAATGCAACGTTAGAACTATTATGCTTGAGGACGATTGCCAGCAGAACAATATCTTGCTTCAAGTCATGGCAGCTCTTTATTTGTCCGAAGCGGCGTCTCCGACGGAATATCCAAAGCATTGGATGAGGGCCATATGCTCAAGTAGCAAGCAAAGTGTCCAGTATATAAACCTTGCCCTTGCGAGGTCACCTTTTTGCTAAATAACGGTTTGATATGGATCTTTCAAACACACGAAAGGAGGGATTTGTCATGATTTGTTGAGAGGTGGAGAGCAAGGATCTGTACATCCAGCACTCGATGGCCTATGTCAGCAACGCACTCACGTGAAAGTTGGAATGTGATTGTTCGTTTGTTGGAGGCACGCACGGGAGCCTTAAAGGCACAGCTTTGCCAGTCAAGTTGCGTCAACCGCCAAACAACTTTGGCCTTGTCGACCTCTCAGCAGCTCCTCGAAGCCCTTCGTGAGCTGCTCGTCGGCGCCTGGAGCATCTATCCACAATATGCATACGTATATATATATATATGTATATGATATAATATATTGTTTTTTGTACAGTCTAAGATCTTGTTTGCACAACATCCGGGCCTCTCAGCCACCGGAAGTCTTCCAGCTGCAATCTGATCAGTTGGCAAAGAATGGGAACACTCAGATGCAACCCAGGGTCAGATTCTAGGCCAACTTCAAGCTATATATATACAGCAACCAAAGCATACCAAAGCAAATTACAATACAAAACTGGGAATCTTGCCAAGCTGTCGGAGTTTTGATGCACTATACAATACAATGAGTGTTGCGTACAACAGTAGGCCTACCAATGCCACTCTTGTCCTTCCGAAGCTGTGCTGTTGCAAAGCTTTCAAGCTTTGGCCCGCCCTCTCCAGCCAAGGCTGCCTGATGAAGCTGGCCCCACCTGCCAGGAACTCGAAGGTATGCCTAGTGCAAGGCGGTGCAAGCAACAAATGTGTGGCGGCATTTATTTGGTATTAAACTCAAATACACATTCTATTATGCGGGGGCCCTATCTCCTTTAGACTACTTGAGTAGGAGGTCATGTCACACTATCTCATTCAAACTACTTTTTAGTAGCAAATCACACTATCTCGTTCAGACTGCTTTAGTGTCGTCAAGCAAACGTATCTCGTTTATGTGGGGGCCCTATCTCGTTCACAAGCGAATACTGATAATGGACAATCAAATAGAGCATGCCGCAGACTACTTTAGAAAGGCCTAAATAAAAGTGGTTGCTCAAATGCAAGGAGAGGGCTGCTGATTCAATCTGAACTGAACCAAAAGGGCCAAAGCAGATTTGGTGAGAGCCGCCTCAAATCCAGGACTCGCCATCCTAGTAGCTGCAGCCCTCGCTCTCCCGGGCGTGTGGGGGGCGGCTTGGCAACCTTCCGCGGGTTCTCCTGGGAACAAGTCACTGCTCCAAGATTTACATGCCCCAATGTGGATCTCCTGCGTGCCTTCACAAGACTGCTTTTCGGGGATGCACCATCTCCAACATGCTTTCTCTGAGAGTGGATCGTTGGGATGGATTTCTTGGCTCCAAAAGCAGAAAGCTCCTTTGGGCAAGCTAGCCAAGCTGTGGCCACCGGCGTTAGCAGCACCAGGCAGAAAGAGGGCAGCTGGTAATGGCTGGGGCCAAAAAGCATCAGCTGAAAGGCGCTTGCATGATCATGGGCAGAAAGCCATGCAGGGGGCAGCAACACAAGTGCTGATAGTCCTCACGTTCCTCACTCCCAGCTGCTGGCATGGCCCCACTCCCAATTATACTCGTCTTCTGGCCAATCGAGGCCATCTTCGTAACATTTGGGCATATTTGGGCTATATACCTGCATCATGCCTTACACTGGCAGGGGGTGCGGCCTGCCGTGTGTGCGTGTGTGCATTTTGTTGAGTCTCACCCTTGTCTTCTCTTCTCTATTGCTTGTATGGAAACTGGCTTGGCAGCAAGCACCTGCGGTTGACATTCCATCTTGGGGCCCTTCGAAATCTAAAGCCCCATGAAAGGATGTAAGGATGGCGTACGACTAACCACTGTGCGCCGAGCAAACATCTTGCCCCAATTTTCCAGCTTGCATGCTGCTGACAGATTGGCACTGGCGGTGTTCGTCTCAGCTTTCGCGAACCTTTTTGGGAGGAGGTGCCTTCGACCTTGGCGGAGTACTGAAATCAGTCTTGAGCGGCATTTGGAATAAGACTTGGTCAAAGAAAAAGTAAAAGACATATGAAAAAAGTGTTGAAAAAAAGACAATAACATGTTTTATATACGGTCTAAAAAATATATGCTGCTTTCAGGATTCAACTTGATTCTAGCACAACCTAGCTGCTGTTGAGCCAAGCAACTCCAGCCCTCTCAGGTGCACCACCGAGTAGGAAGGTTTTCCGGGTGCGCCATAGAAGACGTCCGCCTCTTTCTGAAAACCTTGATAGCAGGTCGGGCACTCGTAGCCTACATTCTGACAATACATTGAGATTCTTTCTCAGGTCAAAGTTGCAAGCAGGAGAAGAGAAATCAAACACGGAACGATTCTATCAGTCCTGATGCTTTCAGGCCACTTTCGGGGAGGGCACTCGTATCAGCGCACTGCACAGTCCAAACCCCTCGTCTGCGGGCTTCATTGAGGAAGATCTCCACCTCATCGCAGCAGCGGTTCTTGATTGCCAAAGTGACCAGGAATGGTTCATCCTGTGCCTCGGCAACTGCGCCCAGTGTGTCAAGCAGTGGTCCTGGGGGAGCCTTGTCACCATAGAGCAAGTCGCTACCCACCACATGGCCAAAAGGCCCGAGATCTTCAACAATCTTCCGAGCTCCATCAACATCACCAAACAGTAGGCGACGGAAGGTACAGGAGCCCCAATGTTCCTCACAACGCTCCCGCTTGCGCTCGCGTCGGCGTTTGCGCCGTTGCCCTGCCCGGGCATTGGTGCAGTTGAGCTCAGCAGTGCGGATGGCAGCCTCGTCGCCATCAGTGTAAACGATACGTGCGCCCAAGGAGGCCAGAGCTGCTGCCACCAAACCTGCTCCTCCACCGAGCTCCAAGACTGCTGGCTGGGACTTCCAGAACCTGGAGGGGTGGCATGTGACCCTGGCACCCCAACGCGATACCTCCTGATGGTTCCTTATGACACCAGAGCGATGCACATCCTCCAGAAAGACTGAATGACTCATCAAGAAAAGAATGGCCCACCCCACACCTGGCCGGGACCACTGCTGCAGGCGGATGCAGTTGCCACCAACCTGAGCTGGGCTTGAGATGGTCGGCCGTGAAGGCAGCATAGCCCAAGTACTCCGCCAATAGCAGAGCACACCTTGGATGGCGTGATTTGCTCAAAGGTTCTGTGGGAGGGATTTGGCACCATAGGTTTGACCAGCTCTCCATTGGCCCACTACATAAGGTGGCCCACCCCCAAGCTAGGACCAGCAGGGCTCTGGGATGTCTACCCTTGGACCTGGTGAGCATCCACTTTCGAGCCACTCCCACAACACCAGGCCGGCAGAATTCAAAGGCAAATCCCCTGCCACTGCTGCAAAGAAGTGCGTGCGCCGCCGCAGGATGCGGAAGCTCTGCCCGCAAACCGTCACGGGCTCCACTTCCAGGCCGGTGCAAACCTGCTCAGAACAGCATGGTTGCAAAACAAAATGTCCAGAGTGGCCACGGTTGTAGTCTAGTCTTTCATTCGGGATGTTTCTGGGGGCCTGTGGTGATGCAGGGTCCAACATTTTCTGCGACAAACTATTGAAGGACCAGGCATTGAGGAGCCTTGGAAATTCAACCCGGGCACCTCCACAATGATTGTGAGTTGTGAATTTCTATCATGCGGTGTATATGTATATATTTATATTTACTTAAGTATGTATTATATATATATGTGGTGTGTGTGTGTGTTTGTGTACATTCAACATATATATATATATTTGTATATATACTAACTACCGGGAAATGAGATAGGAGCTGTGAAAGTATGGTGGAAAAAAAGAATCCTATGTCATCATGCAATAGCCTATACGCCCCAACTCCTATCTCATTAGCCCAGCAAATTCCTATGTCATCAGCCCTGAGTATACGCATATATATATATATAGCAAGGGTCCTTCAGGCTCGCCTTAGTTGGCGAAGGCAACAAACAGAGTTCCCCAAACAAAGAAGTCTTTGATTGCAGGTATGAGTGAGTTCTGAATGAATCACCGCACCCATTGAAGTCCATTGAAGGATATACCACAGCAAAAAAGATCCAGACGCCGCAGGCCTGGCCTTCTCACTAATGAGCTGGCCGTTCCCGCTTGCAATTGGAGCCATCCGCAGGCACAGTACGGGTCACAGGACCATATTGCACGGTCTCGTTGTCGTCTTCCCACAAGATACCAAAGTCCAATGATTTGACAGGAATGATTCGGATGACTTGACTACTGAAAGGTTGTGATGCATTTATGCACAAGACCCGTGATTGGTCTAGGTGTTCGGCAGTTGAAATTAAGGCGTCCACCGTTTGACACCAGCCGCCAGTGTCAAATTGCACGCACGGTTTCTTTGTGAAAGGTTTCTGCCAAGTGGATCTGCTTGATGAACTTAAGTAACCCGTCCATAGTGCCACAAGTTATCTGCCTTTCTCATAAAGGAAGGGAAGCGACTCCAATGCATTTGTGCCAAAAGAATAAGGGTGGACCTTGAGATCAAAGCATGTGTAACACAATGGTTCTCCGGATACATTCACCCTACCTAGACCTAGATTGGTGTTTGTGGTTTTTTGTCTTCTAACTAACTTGGTCCATTCAGCTGCAGCTGAGCACTTGTCCAACCAAGTGCCACCTGTTCCAACTTCTCTTCCTTGAACTCTCCTGATCACTGATTTCTGTTGCTCACAATTGTAGTTTGGGAGGTCAATCAATACCCTTGACCTGCAATACCGCAAGCCACTGTTCACGCCGGGCCTCTGCCTCACCGTGAACCTGCGCAGAGCAACGGGGGCCATTTGGAGCAGATTGAATATAATGTTATATAAGGTTTCAGCTCCATCTTTTCATGCCTGCTGGTGTGATCTCTGTGGATGGCCATTGCCATCTTGAAACTCGAAGGCCACGACGGTGTGCCGAAAGGGTGGGGTGAAACCTCTGGGTGGGAGTCTTGAGCGCGAAAGATTGCACGTTCAACCTTAAAGAATGCAAGGTTTCAGCTCCATCTTTTCATGCCTGCTGGTGTGATCTCTGTGGATGGCCATTGCCATCTTGAAACTCGAAGGCCAGCTCTCCCACATTCCCCGCATCACCATAGTCGTGGCCAAACACATTCAAGGATCATAGTCTGTTTCCTGGAGACAGCTTTGAGGAGGATCTTGATGAAATACCCGCAGAGGATGCTAGGACGGCTCAAAGACTCAACAGTCATCTTCGGGGTGTACGAGCCCTCTTCAGAAGCCATCTCCCCTTTCTCCAGATATGCTCAGCTTCTTCTGTAGTTTGCAACCTGTATGTGGCGTCACTAGGTCGGAGGCCCAAAAGGAGGTAGTGAAGCTCTTCCTTCCCATGGCCCCCGTCCAAGCCAAGTGCAGCTTGCAAAATACTGAACCCCTTTCTCGACATTGAGGACGACCGAATCAATAAACACTTTGCAGAAAGGAGCTGAGCAAGATCAGCCTCTAACAGCAGAACTATGTCTACAATGGTCGTGGGGTTCTCTGACGACCCAGTTGAATGCCAGGTCTCCACATGGAGCGAGTTGTTGCTCAGCCATCGGCCAAAGGCCGTCAGTAGATTTGCTCTTCGCTCCCCAATGCTTTGCAGCATCACCCTACCAGATTGCAGAGCGACCCCAGAGGTCCTCTGGGCTCGAAAAACTTCGTCTCTGATTACTAGCAGGGGTGACATGGCGGCGACCGTACGAAGCGCGACCCAAATGGCTGCAGCATGGCATTGGGAGGTCCCGATCACAATCTTTGGGGGGGTACCACCTTTCAGGAGCGCAGACTCAAGAGAAGTCCAAGAACGAAAGAAGTCATGAGAAAGTCCAGATCTGAGGTGGGGCAACAGACAGGAAAACGGAAGCAAGCCAGGCCAAAGCCAAATGGCCAAAGTCCATTGAATGCGCTAAAGACAGGGCGATCGCCAGAACTGGCAAAGGCGACAGGGCAAAGACAAAGTACAGCCAAGAGATAGAGCCGAACCCAATTGGCTGATGTCCTTGAGAACTGAAGTCCATGCAAGGTAGCGATCTCCTCTGATCATAGTGCGGTGGAGAAAGAGTGCATCGCAGGCTGAGGAAAGTCTTTATCTCTCGAGGGGGCATCTGCTGTATTCAGGCGAGTCGGAGCGAAGCCAAAAGCTGGGTGTAAGTTTCGGGCGACTTGGTAGGCGCAGGAACGAAGCAAAGAAGGTCGCAAGGCAAATGAAGAGGACCTTCCTTTGGCGTGAGCCCCTTTGGCTACTCGGCTGTCAAGGAGGGCAACAAATCTGCAATCACCTCCTTCGTCAAGCAACAAAAGCTCGGCTCTCCAGAATATTGATATGTCCAGGTTTTCTCCAGTGCCAATGAGCTAAAGTCGACCAGCCATCTTGCAGAAGGATGTCATTGATCACCAGGCTCTCAAGTCTAGGGCCCTCAGGTACATCAGCCTCTGCATCAGACCTCGCCAGTGCTTCCGCAAAGCAGGCGGCGATGTGTGCAGCAACTCCTGGATGATAAACTGCCGAAGGCTTGGTGTATTTGCCAGCAATTCTGACATGTTGATGACCTCCTGGGCACGGTACCCGTAGGCGGGCCATATCAAGCCCCCAGCCGAGGAGCCTGAATGGCTTTTTGTGAATAGACCCAAAAGCACATGAGTTGAGAACAGCCTCTTCAAAGCCGATGCTGACCAAATAGGCCCACCATGATAGCCTTCCGTGTCTTGTTGAGTGAAGACCACCTTCGGCTTCTGAACCCCAGTTGCCTTGGGCGGAGGCATCACCGCCACCAAGCTCTTCAAGTTGGAGGGACTTGGTGATCCAGGCATAGTCAAGCTGCCAATGGGCTTTCGCAAGGCTGATGATCTGTCGGTCACCTGCTTGGTTGTTGCTTCCATTGCTGCAGTCCTCGAGGATAGGCCCTGCACTTGGTTGACCAAAGCCGGAAGCGTCTGACTGATTTGCTCCAAACTCTGAGCCAATGATGCGACTGTGGGCCTCTTCTTCTGTGGGGACGTAGTAGCTTGTTGTCCTCCTTTTCCTCCACCATGCGGAGTGTTTGCCCGCCGACGCGTTGGAATCTGCGCCGGTGGTTCGTCTCCACCTCTGGGTGTTTCCAAACCGTCGTCGAGGGGGCCAGGTGTCAGTGGCACCTCGTCGGCCGAGTAGAACAAGATTCTCTCCCCCACTGAGTCCAACCCTCCTCTTGCCCATTCGAGCCCTCGCAACCAAAATCTCTGGCGCGGGGATGAGGAGCGGCTCTCGGTAGTCGAAGGACAGGGCGGACATCACCTCTGAGACCTCTTCTATACTTCTCAGGTACCTTAGGACCTCTGCACTGAAATCCACCAGCTCTGCCGAGACGGAACGGTCCACCACCGGAGAAGGCTCCTGCAGGACTGAAACATCGTCCAACATTGCAGCTCCAACATCCAGCTTCAAATGGGGTCCCACCAGAGCGTGTGCATCTGCTGTATCTCCTCGTGCCAGGGCGTCGCCAGGTACTGCTAATTCGGGAAGTGCCAACAGGACTCCATTTGCTCTTGTCAAAACCACACAAGCCATGCAATGTGTTGTATGAGGAGAAGCAAACCCCAAACCTGCAAGGTCCAACACATAGGGCTGAAACATAGCTGGGCCGAAGTCGGCATAGAGCGGTATAATCTCCTCCTCCTCCACCAACGCTGCTTCTGCTTCCATGTCTACTGAGGGAAGGGCACGTCAAAGTACCCTGCCCCTGCCAAGTAGACCTGAGTCTCTGCCTTCGAAGGGAAGCCGTGGCAGATGGTGTCTGAGCCCTCAAGCTGTCCCACAGCACCGAATAGTTCCCTGCTAGTCCTGTAGACCTTGGGCGAGCTGATGTTGGCGCCCCTGACCACTGCGTAGTAGCGGTTGCCGATGTCGATGGTTGGGGTCCTGTTCACACGTCCTGCCCGGACAGCTCCAGCCCAGCTCCCGGCCTTCCAAGCCCGCTGGATGCGCTGCTCTGCGGTCCAACCTGCTGAGGTGGTTGACAGAGAGGAGGCCAAAGCACGCAAAGTAGGAGGGCAAGCTGCGAATGAAGCCTCAATCGAATCCCTGCTCTCGTACCTTGTTGGCGGTGTCGACGGGTCCACCTCCTGCCACGAAGCAACACTGGGAGCCGATGAAGGCACCGGAAGCACCACCGGATGAGGGTATCCAGCAGAGCCAGAAGCACCGGTAGCAACAGGGCCAGCGTCTGAAGCCAACCGCTGAACAAATGCAGCAGCCTTTTCAGCGTTCCCCCGCACTGAGATCTGTAGCCCCTGGAACTCCAAGGACAGGTTAAGCTCCTCGTCTTCGCCGCGGGAGGGAGATGAGCGGATGCTCATTCAAGTAGGCCCTGACTCTCTCAGGAGGTAAAGGCGGCCTGGAGTTGGCTGAGGACGGAATCCAGGACGGACGTGAAGGCGGAAGTCCAAAGCACCAAACCGTGAAGACCACTGAAGTCAAAAGGCCAGAGGGAGGGCTGGAAGGAAAGGCCGCCACGGACAAAGGGAAGCCTGCCGCAGAGAGACGGACAGGCCGAGCCCCACCAGTGAGTCTGCACACCTGAAATCAGGAACCTAACAAGTTAGGGGCCCAATCCATGCACCTGAGTCTTGAGCACGAAAGATTGCACGTTCAACCTTAAAGAATGCAATTATATAATATTATATATATATGATCTTTTTGTGGTGTTGGCTCTGGTGGAACCTTGCCTTCCAAGACTCTCTCTGCTTAGTCTAGCATGCATGCAAAGTCTCAAATGATAGAATGCACGAGAGCCAGCAGCAATGAGATAGAGACTGGGCATCTTTGGCAATGACAAAACTTCTGATTGTGTTGTGAACTCAGGCCGCACTGCAACGTTGGTGCTCGGCTGCTGTGGTCCATTTTGACCCCGATTCTGCTTTAGAGGCTATCCGCCACCCACCCAAAGGCGTCTGCACTGCATTTTGGCAAGCATCGGGCCGTGAAACAGTTGAACAAAGTTGCGCCTTTTCAAGTGAAACTCTGAAACTCTTCGCATCCCCACGGAGCAAGTGAGTACTACTGCCGGTGTCCCAAGCCAATCTTGATCCAGTCCATCGTAGCGCTATCTTCTCACAAGCTCGACATCCAAGCAACCACATCTTCTCCCAGCTGCATGAAGAGACGTGAAGAGTGAAGAGCATGAATCTCTACATTCGTCCGCTGAATGCCATGTGATGCTCTGATGTGCTCTTCATCCTCGAGGTATTGACTCTGACTCTTTGGCATCTGGGCTATTGGCTGTCCATGTCATGTCAACCCCGATGTCACAGACTGGCCATAGAGCTTGGAGCCATTCCATGTAGTGGGCCGCCTCAGTTGGGCACAAATTCAAACTGATTGATCCCACATATTGTATCAGGAGGCTTGAAGGCTTCCAAAGAAGTGCAAAGCACAACCAAAGGCGAGGGGTAGTGTATAGGTAGTGTATAGGTGGTGTATAGGACACAAACAAGGCACACAGTGTGGCAATCAGGGAATTGAACACACACGAGATGATACAGTGTGGTAGTGAAGGCAAAATGGAACTACAGCAAACGCTGCAGTACCCACAACGATCTGAGTGCAACTGCACAGGCCATCGAACGCAGCCAAGCTGCACGATGTATCGGTCGATGATCCTTCGAGCAGGCACGCCCAAGTTTGATACAAACAATCTCTAAAAGTAACGTAGAGAGCTCGTCAAGCTTCGCTCACACAAACACAAGCCTCTCTGTGTATTTCTTCGCTATGCTAAGTTGGCAGACGAGGATCTCCCAAGGTTGCCACAGTAGGGCAAAGCGCTTCACAGGCACTTCATGTTTCAGCAGTTGGAGCTTCAAGCGATGACAGCCTTGGCTTGGCAAAATTAAGCATTTGACATGGCTCTTGACATTGTTCAAGCAACTACGTAGCTGGTCTTGATCCAGGAGGCCCTACTTACTTACAAAAGTGCCACATGACTGAGTTTAAGCCACAAAAAAAGCATGTCAAGTTTGTCTGCAGACAGCGGTCCAATTCCTTCCTCTCCCACTTGCCAAGCAGCAGTCGTCAGACCTCCAAAACAGAAAGCACTACTTGGAAAATCCTCTGCAACATGCGCAGCCCGCACCTACAATTACAAAGAGTCTTAATCAAAATCATTCAAAATCCACACCAGCAACTAGGGCCAATGGATTTTTCGGAAAACGTTGCCCATTCAACTCGCAAAAGCACCTGATATTCTCCCTGGGTGAGATCCAACAGTAATCGGCCCCATCATAGTGCCGCCTCATCGCAAATGAGTGTGGCACAGGTATGACTCAGCATCCGTATAGCCAGCAAGTTCCAACGTCTCCCTCTCTTAGGAGCATACGTGCTGAAGTAAACATCTGCATGCTGACGTGGGATCATCGCAAATGTATCCTCAGGAAAGTGTTGCCCAAGAACAGGCCTACCAACATTGTTTTCCACTGAGAAAATTGTCTTCACACGGGCATACATTGCTGATAGTGACATGCCATTGATTCAATGGAAGGGACTAAATTAAATCAAATGATTCACGGTTGACTCATGTTGGTTAGTTCCCTAGTTCCACCTACCAACAAAGCACTGACAAGAATCTAAGAATTAAACCAAAGCTCATGTGCGTCAGTCCAGCTTGATGTGGGCAAATGCACTTTCCCTGCATCAAAAACGCGGATATCTCCGATGGGTACACCTGCAAAGTGACGAAAGCACAATCCATCCGGTTTCTGGACTACCAAAACCCTTTGCAGGCACCACTCGCTACTCACCCTCTAATTTGCAGCATCCCAACTTTCCCATCATAGCACATATCTTCACTTAAAGTCGTCAGGATAGTCCGCATAGTGGTGCAGCTCAACATGCCAAGTCGCTGAAGAACATGTCTGTGCGAACTCGTACCACCCAGTCTACTGGAGCACCTCGAAGCTGCCTCGATTGATGGGTGTGCTGTGCGCTGGCAAGTTGAAGTATTTGGGTTGCAATTCAGCTGGCAAGAATAGCACGGCTGTCAGTGAGACTTTCGACTTTCTGTTTAACACATTTTGAGCGAGGAAGCGGGTTGGGACCAGGATACCCTTAAATTGTATTAAATTGTTGTAACATGTTTGAACACGAGGCCTCTACCAGCCCTCAAGGCTAAACTCACTTGTGTTGTTCGGTCATCTTGGCAAGTGGCTCGAAGCTTTTCACCTGCTCCATGCACAGCTCCAAACGCCGCCACTGCGCATTGCAAGACATGGGATACTTCTCATGGCAACGTCTCCCCGGCGGATGTCCTAGCAATGTTCAGCAAAAACATCTACCCAGCCGGATCCCGAATGCAAAATCAGGAAGCACAAACAAGCAATGTGACGAGGTCGGGGGACGGCTTCAGAATGCAAAAAATGAGAGTTGTGATCAGGGCCTGGCTCCATCGCGTTCCACCGTTCCAAGCAAAAAGTTGCAATCAAAACTTGGTGCAAAGGGCTCTTATAGCCCCGTAGCTTCCAAGTATCTGGGTCAATGTCAAATCAAACAAGGGGCTAAATTATAGTGGCTAGGTCGGGGGGTTGTTGCAACCATCAGGCCAATCTGCAGTTTCAGTTTCCCGTCCTTCAATGTGCACCGGAATGTTCACAACGACGTCCTGAGAGGCACCAAACAGAACGGAGCAACGTTCCACGCAGCAGCATAAGCATAAGGGGGTCGTTCCACAACCATGGCACTGTTTGAATGTGCGAGCTTATCTTTCCTGCGTGCTTCCTTTAACCCTGTTGCGCCAGGGTTCGGGCGCGACTGTTTCCAAAGCATCAGCCATCTCTCCCCAACTTCGCCAAGGGTTGTGTCGTTCCTCCGCTGGAGCTTGCGGCCCGAACTCCGTGACAAGAACCGTGCGAAGATCTGAGAATCGAAGTGCATCAATGACCTTGAAAGCCACAAAGAAGCAGCTGTGAGCTGTGGCCACAACATGCCGCAAAGTCCTTCAGATTGGACGGTAGCAACCCTCAATGAATGAGGAACTAACAAGGACACAAGATGACACAAGAGCCTCTACTCTAGACAAAAGTGATCATTGCCATTGGGCCAACTAGAGTCACTAGAGGTTGAGGACATCCGATCAGTCATTGTGACCTTTTCAGGTCAAGCTACAATCTCTCTCTCTCCCTCTTGTGTCTGTCTCGTTTGCCGCTTCTTGCATAGCGACGTTGCGTCGTAAGCTTTCGTACACAGCTCTTTCCCCGAAGCTGCGCAGGTGCCCCACGATGCACACGACGCCGCTGGAATGCTGGGATTCATCAACATCACGCTCTAACTCGCGCATAGCCCGGTCGTAGATGGACTCCTCAAGCCAAGAGTCAACTAAAAGAGATCAAAAGAGGCTTCCCCCAACGGCTTGCACAGAAGAAGAGTGAAAGCCCGAGCTGAACACGCAAAACACCAGCCACCGCCCGTTGACACCCCTTGTGCCAGAATGCCAACCCCCGCAGCACCTTGAGCTTGGTTCCCTGCAGCAGCTTGGGATGCCCCGGAGGTTGGGAGCCCAACTCCATCAAGTTGCTGGCATGTTGGAAGATCTCCTGGGCCAGTCCAAAGAAAGCGGCTGTTTTTCTGACTCTGCGTGGCTTGGCTACTCTGAATGGCACAAAGTTACTGCGAGGAGGACATCTATGCCATCTATGCACACTCAAGTCGCTGCCAGACAAAGGCTCATGATGATTCACATGTTGCGGGCCACCTTTCTTCACATAGACCCACAAAAGTGGGATGAGGAGCCACTGGATTGCAAAGTCTTGGCAACGGCCTTTGGGGATGCAAATGCCGAATGTGGCCTAAGAGCACATGGACTGCCAATGTATATACTTCATCTTACATCTGCATCAAAATGAACTGATCATGTCTGACCTGCAGGCAGGAATATATACCTTTTTGTTACTTTGATCTGAGCAGCTGGGACATCCAAATCACCATCCATCGGCCAATGTTGCCAGAAATTTATGGGATCCCACTGGACCTCCAAGTAGCGACCCTCATAGAATCCTGTGATGCACCTCTCACCAGGAACATCATGAAGCACAGAAATGCACGGAGGTCAGGGTTGCTTTCTTCAAAGCCTGAGGTGTATCAGTCATATCTATATATATATATAGTGACGGACTTTTACTTAGAACCCTATTTGTTTTCCAAAACTAATTTTCCCATGGCATAGAAACACAGAGTCCATGCAGAAGACTTAGAACCCCTGAGCGCAAGAAGACACTTAGAAACTTCCTGAAGGATAGTGATAAGTGTTGTCCACTTAAATATATTTCCGGCACTGCTAAGGGAAACACACTTAGAAATGACATCAATCACTTAGAAATCTTGTGGTTTGTTTAGAACATATATGAACAAACCATGTTTCAGAGAAGGCCTCACCAATCCACTGCAGTCACATGCATCGGGGAGCATCCTTTTTCGTTTGTGCCACCTTCCCTTAGGGATTAGAAGGGGTAAAAAAATAGTGTTTGAACCTTTACCGCCTCTGACACCACAGAAGAGTAGCTTTTACGGAAACAAGACAGACACTACCACTGTTATGGCACAAAAGCGGCACGTTTTCTTCTGGGCAGAAGCGGTGCAAAGAGCACCGCGGTACATCTGTGATTTGCAGGCTGTGGACTGTGGCGAGATAGAACAGTTTCCTTACAACAGACTGTGCTTCTATGTGTCTACAAATTGAAAGTACACCCATTTGATGGATGATAGGGCATCCAAGCCAACGCTTGCATTCATGCATGTTTATTTTGCTGTTAGATGTTTCTAAGTGTACGACATCGTTTCTAAGCCTGGGCCTGCGGGAATAGCAGGGGCGCAAGTTCTAAGTGTAGCCGCAATTTCTAAGTGTAATTAGGAAAGTTACCATGCACTCTAAACCCAAATTCTTTTTCCAAACCTGTTTCTAAGTATTTGAAGGGCAGTATATTATGAGCACGCGACAAGGGTGCTTTCCACTCATGACTCTTGGCTGATGGGAGGAAACCGTTCCATCAACACATCGCATCACATCAACAACAAATCAGAGTTTGTTGAGATTGAGAGGACGCTTGATAGAGTTCCAATTTACATGCAGGTTGCCGGTCACGGCCAATTTTGTGGTTCCAAACGTTATCAAAATATCAAAATTCTTAAGGCGTGATAATTGGGCATCAGTCTGGGGATTAACGTGGCACCTCGTCATTTGCTCCAGGACCTTTGCCCATGTAGCACCTGGCTCTCAGCCCAAGAGTTCATCTGCCCATCCAAACACGTCAAATGCTCAGAGGATCCCAGACTCTGTACCTGTTACTACTAGCGATGCACTTGTTACTAGTAGCTTCTTGTTACTAGTAGTAAGGCACTTGTTACTACTAGCGATGCATCTCCTACCTGGCACTGGTGGAAAGGCTTCACCGCTGGCACTGCAGGCGCTATCTTCTTCGGAGCTCAGCCCTTCAGGTGCTGGGCGGCCCCAGCGGCATTGCCTCGACAACCCGTCCCTACCATCCTAGTAGCGTCTTTGCTCCTAGTAGCGATGCCAGGAGCCCTAGTAGCGTCCTTGCTCCCAGTAGTAAGGCCAGGAGCCCCTAGTAGCTTTATGTTACAGGAGTCTCAGAAACAGAAGCGGGACAGGGAAGATTCAGCCTCGCCCACCAACCAACGCAATTGGCATCTGCATCGCCCTTGGAAGGGAAATGCAGGGTCAAAGCAAATGACAGTGACATCGGTTTTCTTACAAGAGTTCTTGCAGAAGCAACGTCACACAGCACCCCAGAACATGTTGAGGGTCTGTCAACTGTCAACACTAGTTGCCTACTACAATCTACTACAGCTTCATGCTTTCTTTAAATGGCTCACGAATGTGGACAATAATAAATACAGGGATTGGAGGGAGAGGCTGAATTGGCGCGGAACGGAATGGCAATGCGTGCTTTGTACCGCAAAAAGTGTGAACCTCTGCTTGATCAAAAGCCATGGACGATCTCGCTGTGCTCTCTGCACCTGCCAAGGTGCAATCTGTGCTGCCACGCTTCTTTGAGCGAGAAGCACAGCCAGGGCCACATTGGCTGCCAGCATGGGTCACCGAAACCATGGCAAGACGTTGGCGGTGAGTGTGAGAATCAAGCACCAGGCACCAGGTGCACACACAAATGCGTATATATACCGTATACTAGCCTAAATATTATATATACAGTGTATAAAATATATATATACTAGGTGTTTGTGTGTGTGTACCCAAGGGATGGGATTGACAGCTCTCCAAGGGTGATTCACCACTATCAAGGGGCCACTCATGTGTTTCTAATCACAAGTCTGTCGAAAGGCATCAGCGATACCACATGCTACAAGAGCGAAGAAGGGCCTGGAACAAGTTGACGTGCATGCCAGAATGCAAGCCCTACAGCAATGCTGGCATGATGGTAACTTGACACTTCCTTGAATTGAATTGATTACTGCGCTTCGAACTGGCTCCTTCACAGGAACTTTGGAGGTCTCGCGCGCTCGCATTTTCCACCCTCAACAGCAACCAATGTTCTTTTGTCTGCGATATCCAGAGCCCTTGCCTTGGTTGATCTAGCGCCACCAAAAGCATATCAAAAGTCTAGAAGCCGAAATCATGCTAGCATTGCTTAGAGAATGCGCTTGCAGCATGTTTGACCTTGAGACCTTGAGGCATCCTCGACTGCTTCTAATAAAATCGGGAATGAACAAGTCTTGCATGGCACTGTGTTGTTCCTGCATGAGAAGCATACAAATGGACTCGGGTGTTACTAGTAGTAAGGCACTTGTTACTACTAGTGAGGCACTTGTTCCATCTTGTTCCTAGTAGCGTGGCACTTGTTACTCATTACAGTCCTGGAGGACGGAGCGCCCAACCCTGTGCCACTATGTCACTATGTGCTAACTAGGGGCGCTGTGGCTTCTTGGGCTCTGCCGAGCTTACACTGGAAGTATTCGACGATTCCTCAGATAAGAACACTGCACAGTTGGGATGTCGGCTACAAACGCATGAAGCAAACTTAAACAAGCTGAGTCTCAAAGCTCTCTTTTTGTCGGGCAGCCGCCGGCAAGGTAGGCGCCCCCTCAAAATGTACAGCCGGGCTTCATAAGATCTGTTGAGTAGGTGCCACAAAACATGGACAGCGATACCAAATGTTTTGGAATCACATGCAGGCTCAGACTCATGATGCTCTCTCTATGGAAGACTGTGGGTGCAAGCCGAACCTTCTATCTACAGTCCGAAGCTTCAGCCATGCCTGCAACTCACTGTAATTGGGTGCCAGCCCAAAGCTCGTCTGTGCCGGATGCAGTGGTGACGCCTCCATTGTGTAGATGAATATAATCATCACACGCTGACTCAAACTCTGCAACAAAAGAAACACGCTTCTTGGACCAAACTAAAAGGATTAAAAAGGTATGCAAAACGTCCATCAAGTTAGCAGCTACAAGCACGAGAACCATTGCAGGCCTGGGGATCCCAAAAGAAGCTGACTGTACATGGATCAAACGTGTACCCCAATGCAGTGCACAATTCGTTCCAGACGTTTCGCAGGCTTGCTCATGCATAGCTGTGGCCCCGGTAAGAACAATGATAAGAAAAAGAAAGTGGATAGATCCTACCAAACCTTTGCAAGGTGACCAAGTATAGAAGAGTAAACGAGGTGGACCAGAGATTCAACACGCAAAAGTGGCAGCGTATTAGACAAGCACTAGTCACTAGGCGGACACTCTCCCTTTCGGCAGTGCGGCAGGCTTGTCTAACGAGACCAAGATCCAAGGATGCAAGCCTCTGCCAATGGGCTGGTCGCCGTTTGCCTTCCAGCCAACATGCAAACACCCGGGAATTTCCCAAGGCTTCTTCTGGGCCTTGCATGTCACCCTGTTCTTGAAACATGCACATCATCCTGATAGACAGTATCAGTAACACATCTAACCCTGCACATCCCATCAACACAAAAAGTTCAGAAGCAGCAAGCTGCACTGTGACTGTGCCACCAAAGCCACAAAGCTTCGTAGAGAACAATGATCGGTGGGGCTGTGCGCATGGGAGGCAGAGTAGTGGGGACACTCGCCTCATGGCACCGCTCGCAGGGAACAAGTTAGCGCAAGGAAGAAAAGGCCTCCTCCTTCGACCTTCAAGTGCCAGGTCACACTCGAAAGGTTCAGCATAAGACTCCAATGCAGGCTGAGTGGCTGTATAGTGTCTGATTGGCCCCGGTGACATGGTGTATTCCCGGCTAGGTTCGGCCTTTTGCTGCACCGGGCTGCACATTTGCAGTATCCTCAGTGCAAAATAGCGTTGAAAAATACCTTGCATGCTGCAACACCAGCGAGAAGACATAATCATAGAACCCATGTGGACATGACTTATTCATGCGCAAAATGGGATGGCCAGCGGGTGATTCAAAGAAACCACCGTAACCATCATTAAGACTAGCAATGCCGAGGGTCGAGGATGGCAATGGCAAGCATGCATGAGTCTTCATTACGTTCAAATTCGCCACGCTGCGACTGGTGAGCCCTCGAAATCAGGCTCCAACAGGCCTTGAACCAAAAATGCAGGCTGTGGCCAAGCAAGCCCCGCCTGATCAATTCACTCGCCAACTAGTAATAACATGCAACAACTGCTGTGTGTGTGTGTGGCTGTGAAAAATTTTACGTATATACACATACATCTATAATTTATATATATATATATGAATACAGTATACATGCATATGTGACTAGATGTATGACTAGATGTAACTAGTAGACACCCGCAGGAGGCCCTCGCCCAGAAAAATGTATGTCTTCCGCAAATGGATGCCGCTGATTTTTGATAATCTATGATCTGTAGCGTTCCCACGTGTTGAGGCCCGTAGGCCCTTCAAAAACGATTGTTTGATTATTGATAGTACATTAATGTTCCTCATGCCTCCAACCTCTGCCCCTGCCCCTGCCTCTGCAATAAGCCCACACTGCACCACCAATAGCCTCTCAATGGGCATTCAACATGCTTTGCGATGATTTTCAAAGCCCTCAAACAAATCACATCCGTAGAAAGCCAGGAAACATCATGAAACGTTTACATCAGTTCGATCAATGATTCGCACTCAATTTCCAGGCTCGCCCATTTCACACAACCAAAGCCCACTCTGTGGGATGGTGGAGGTGCAGGAGCGACTGAGCTGCGGATGTCTCGAAAAGACACGAGAAAGAAACAATGCATTGCAATTGATCATTCCGTGTCATTCCCAATTCAATTCGGTGGGGTCCTTTTGTTAGGAGATACGAGGGTGCCACACTGCAAGAGCTGCTGGCAAGCCGAGCGACATGGACAAAAAAGCCCTCCTACCGCCTACCTTGTTCTGTGACCAGGTCAGCATCTATGCGCCAAGAAGTCCTCGGCATTCCATGTGTCGAGCTTCGCCCTTTTGCGGAGGCACATCTATTCCAAAGACTGTCCAAGCTAGGCAGCCTGCACGAGCCTGCAGCTAGGAGAGAGCTTCAGCGGGGATTGGTCAGAGCTCGTGCTTTCCGCCTCTTCTTCGCCAATTAGGAAGGAGTAGGTAACGTTCATTCCATGGTCCCTCTGAATCACTTGGGGCCTCTGCAGCACTCGCTGCCGATGATCTTTGAAGCGCAGCTGATCCATGCCACGGTCCATGACCATGATCAAGGCATATCGGTTGCAGTTTGCTAGGACGCCACGCTGGCCAAAGGCCACATGCAAGCGCTTCCAGAACAGCTTGGAGGCAAAGTTCATCGCCCAGCCAACGAGCACAACATCTGCTGTGAAGGTGCTGTCGTCCAAAAGCATGTCTGACAGCGAGGAGCAAAGCCTTGGGATTCACATGCAAGTGCAATTTCTCTGGAAATATGTCAAATGGATTTCAATTGGCTGATAAGAAACCAACATGCCATATGCATCCATATGCTCATTTACTATAGGTCCTTCTTCCTTGCCAAGCAGTATCAACCAATCTTGTGACATGTTTCATGCGTTGTAATGACGTGATAGAGTGTGCGTCGTGTGGTGTGGAATGAGAATGTCGTACAGTTGGCAAATGGTGAGTCGAGAAACTTGAAGTTGAAACCCAGCTTCTCGCTACACCAAGCCCATTCCTCCACAGGATCCAGCACGGTTGCGTGGATGCTGCATTGGTTTGTTTCGTCCTAAGTACTGCTGCGCTTTGCGACTCATGATCGAGGGCATGAGGCTGTTGACAGAATCATCAACAACAACAACACCACCAGCAGCAGCAGCAGCAACAGCAGCACCAGCAACAGCAACAGCAACAGCACGAGCAACAGCAACAGCAACAACAGCAACAGCAGCAACAGCAACAACAACATCCCAGCACAACAACCCGTAGATCGAGCCGGAACCAAAAACACATCCAACCACTATCACCACTATGAATATTATCCATGGCAACAACGCTGTTCATAACGACAACCGGAAAGAACAGCCACCAACACGACAGCGCCAGCCACTGATGCAACAACGACAAAACCCAATCACACCCACCTGAGTGACTTATTCGTGTCTATCTTGGTGTCAACTAATCGTCTTCTACGGCTGATTCATGAGGGCCCTCCAGTACCACATGGAAAATTAGTGAAGCATCGTGAAGCATGAAGCAACTCCCAACAACGAAAAGTCTCAAACCATTCGTTGAAGAATTGGCAAGCACCAGCTGCGCAACATCCAGGGCCACCAGCCAGATCGACAATGCGCACATGCTTGTTCCTGCTTGCGGTTGACTTTGCGACTCCAAGATCAGGGCAGAGTGCGGCTAGTCAGTCGACCCCAACGTGGTGGGCGTGCAAAGGTGACACTTGAGTTCGGATTTGGGCCGGGTGTAGGCAAGTTAGCCAACAACTAGAGAAGATAAATGATCTTTTGGCAGCAAAGCCACCGAGGCTGATGGAGCTTGTTCAGGTGGTCGACCGAACCTATCTTAATGATTGGTCTGCTCGTGCGAAAAGTGACAAAAAGATCCTGAAACAGCGTAATACGGAATATGGCTTGCACGCAGCTAAAGGATCCATCCCGTTTCACGAAGGCCTATGGCTAAGCGGGGGCCTCCTGGCTAGCCCAACAGTATCGAAGATCGATCAAGGATGTAATCAATACTATGGTTAATTGAATTGGTTAATGTGAGCCTGTTCTTTAAACCCCTTAAATGTCTTGAATTGTCCAGAACGCCACAAATCAGCAAAAAGCACCAAAAAGTATATAATGTGCGCATATAGTAATTAGCCCAGCTGGAGACCCCAATAGCCAGATACAAACCGGGACAAAAGAAAACTCTGGAAACAGCTGCTGTTTTCAACACATCGACCATCTCTTCCTTGGACACCATCATCACATAACCGGGACACCATCACAAAATGACCAGGGCACCATCAAAACATGACCGAGACACCGTCACAACATGATTGGGACACCATCACAACATGACCGGGACACCATCACAAGGTGACCGGGACACCAGCATGACATGACGGGGACACCATCACAACATGACCGGGACACTATCACAACATGACCGGGACACCGTCACATGACCCGGACACCATCAAAACATAACCGGCACACCGCCAAAACATGACCAGGACACCATCACAACATGACTGGGACACCGTCACAACATGACTGGGACACAATCACAACATGACCGGGACACCGTCACAACACGACCGGGACACAACATGACCGGGACACCATCACAACATGACCGGGACACCATCAAAACATGACCGGGACACAATCAAAACATGATCGGGACACCATCGCAACATGATTGGGTCACAATCAAAACATGATCGGGACACCATCAAAACATGACCGGGACACCAACATCACATGACCCGGACGCCATCAAAACATGACCGGGACACCATCCGCCCACCAGCTCTGACGGTGACCCGACGGCGCCCGTCCGCCTATTAGTTTTGCAAGACCCCATAGCATGGCTATTGGGGAATATTGTAAATACACATATGTATAATACCTTTGGAGTTGTTTGTGCGTTTGCTCGTCTTAACATGTCAAATGGTGTCAACTCCGATAAGAATCATAACGATGTATATAAGACTAACAAACGTAGAAGATCATATTACAGTAATTAAACAATATGAGCGTGCTTGTGAGTTTGTACATAAGAAGCAACGGGTGATGGACTGACATGAAAGGCTTGCAAGTGCCCGGGGTTCAGTGTGAGATGTAAGCAAACAGAACCGCACCCGTTCCTTTTGCGAAATGTCATCTGAAAGGGTTGAGTCACAGTATGCTACCAATATCATCCAATATCTACCAATTATTCCCGGCCATGTGGTACAGGGTGGGAGGTCACTCAATGTCCGAACCCCTAGCTTGGACGTGCCCTGCCCGGAGCGCTATCAAGCGCAACATTGCAGACTAGTCAACAACAAATACAGCATTAGCTAACACCACAAGGGTTGCTGCATGCGTCCTCTTGATGTGCCCGAAGAAACGTTGCCAGGGTATAGTATGTTCATCTTTATCTGTCTCCAACTTTTGGTCACTTTGCTCATTTATAGCGGCCAGCTCTTTCAACTCGTGCAATTCTGCTTTGACAACTGCAGCTCTGGCTGAAAAATACTCCTGGATGTAGGCAACTTGAAGCTTGTAATGTTTGTACACGTGTGCTCTCCAAGGTTTGTCTACCATCTTCAGCGCAAACGTGCGACCCCATGCCAGGAGCCGCTCCATGAACTCACCATCTGTACAGAGCTCCATGCCCTTCTGCCAAAACCCCCGTCCATGCCGAGATTCCAACACCTGAATCGCCTCCTGAGCGGTGGCGCTATTGACATCAGCACTGCGCAATACCTTTAATGCCTCTGCATCTTCTGCACTGACACAGCGTTGCAAAGCCAAAGCAGCCTGGCTAGTGGCTAACGACCCCTTTGACGTTTCGAAACGTCATCAAATCAAGTGAGCTCTGCAAAAAAAAGTATGATTAAACCCCTATGTCGCATTACTTTGTAAGGCTCCTGCTTACGCTTTTCTTACGCGACCACAATGTGAGCTTACGCGCCACGGATGTTGAAGAAGACCTTACGCAGATCTTACGCTTCTGTATTTTTACAAATGAGAACCATACTCCCAAGGGAAATGCTTCCGCGAAGGCTCCTTTTTGCAGGTGAGCGGAGGTAGGCAAACGAAAAGTTGGCTTACGCGAACCTTACGCGGAGCTTACGCGAACCTTACGCCACCAAACCCTCACCAAACGGAGCCTGGCATGTTATGAGATGTCATGATGGGCTGACTTGAGAAAGGTTTGATACAGAGTGGCACACACAAACAAGCACAGTGCACACACCTGAAACACAGGCACAAATGTCAGTTCCCAAGGTCCA
The DNA here is from genome assembly GCA_963970005.1 of Durusdinium trenchii. Taxonomy (NCBI): domain Eukaryota; class Dinophyceae; order Suessiales; family Symbiodiniaceae; genus Durusdinium; species Durusdinium trenchii. The sequence continues at coordinate 1,048,904 of CAXAMN010006224.1, forward strand.
TACAGTTCCTTTCTTGACAAGTGTGTGCTAGGAACCTACTCATGAAAACACGACCATATGGCAAGCTTACGCAACATGCATGTCTCACAACTCCCTTACGCAACCTTACGCTTTTCAGGTTTTTGCTTACGTCCAAGTTCCATATGACAAGGCCTTTACTTAGTTCATCTTGGGAGGTTTCTTGCGGTGCTCAAGTGGAAAAAAGGGAGGCATCAAACCCAAAAAAAATCAATCCCAGCAACATTCTCTCCACCCAGCTTCCACAATGGCCCCGGACCCTCTGATTTGAGCCGCTTGCGCGGCAGGCTTTCAGATGATGGCATCAAGGCATATCAAGGCTGCATCGCAATTTTGTGTACAAGCTCCCAATGATTCCAGATCCAAGGGAGTCAACCCAGGCACATGCCAGCCAACCTAACAAAGGATCTTCACGAAGCCTCATATAATGGCTCTTACACTTGTTGTTCTCAAGCATTTGTGTATATCTTTGGGGTCGTATTGTATATCTATGTGGCTGATGTTGCGCCGTGAAAGCCTGCAAGTGCTCAAAAATAAAGCCAAATCTTGCAAGCATCCCACCAAGTTCGGCCAAGTGGGACACAGCCTCTGTTTACACTGCCTCTGTCTACTCTCTGCATGTGAACAACTCACAGGCAAACGGAGCAACCGTCTTCTGAACCACGTGCTTGCATTCCCAGACCCTACTTCAAACTGCAATCCTTCCAACTGACTGTGCCAATTTCAACTGGCGGGCTGACCTTGTAAAATCAACAGGGTGTACAAGTCCAACATGAGCTCAGGCCTGTTCTGCCTCAGTGGGTTCTCACAGCTTTGCGGACTTGGACACGCGGCATGCGTGCCAAAACATCATTTTCGTTTCCATGAACGACACTGCTGACATTTCCAGATGCAAACATTCGGGTTGGGGAAAGGGTGCCGGGCACCTTCTCTAACCACAAACAAATGCAACATAATAATGCAACACCAAGAAATGTCTCCAGGATCACTGCTGCTTCTCTGCCGCCTTGGCTCTTCCACTGTTTGACCTGAAACTCGTCTCACGGGCACCCCAACACATCAATAACATAGATACAATGGATCCGCCATACACTTGCGACAACAGTTTTGCCGATCACTGGCGACAAAACCCAGCACCCCCAGCATGGGGGGGGGGGGGGGGGGGGGCGGGGTGGTGTATGCGAACGTTCAAAACCACTTGCAGACCTCCACACGATCCTCATCACCATCAGCATGGGTGTGTGATGGTGTACGCTAACGTCTAAAACCACTTGGGGGGTGGGTTGGGGTATGCTAACGGTCAAAACCACTTGCAGACCTCCGCACGATCCTCATCACCATCAGCAAATTAGGGTCACAAGCGAACGCCTCACCCATACAAAGCCTGGCTGACGCTTCCCCGACGCCTGTCAACATTCAGTGGCTGTCCAGCCTTCGTCGGCCATGCCTTGGCTCTTTCTCACGGGCGCCTGCGCACTTTGAGGTGGACTACGATCATTCGATTGCAAAACATATCGGGATTATTCATGCCTGACTGAAAGGGTGGTCATTGGCTTGTCTTGTGACAAAAGATTGAGAAGGATTGCCATCCTTGATCCTGATTGGACTGTTTGTTTCTCTGCTTTTTTTGCACCTTTTATACCTTTTATCTGGCCCGCGCCGTGTGAAACTCTCCACCTTAAGTATTCGTGCATTGTCTGCTGCAGCTTGCTTGCATCAGCTCGCCACAAGAATGTGACTCCGTGCTCGGGATGCATGTTCACCCTCTGCTTAGCTTCGTTCAGGCGCCAGGTGCGAGACAATCAGACAGCATCACTGCTCAGGGTTGTCAGGCGAGCAGCTCCAAAACAAACACGCTTCGAGGCCATTCCACGCCAGCTTTGGGAAGAGTGCATTCAATCCATCTTCTGTGCAGCTTTTAGCTGAATTGCTGCCGGCCGTTCCCAGTTCCAGAATGGATTTGACCCGACATCAGCATAGATAATCAGCTGCGTGGTGATGGTTCAATCAACTCTTCGGGTCTCTCACACCGCGTTTCTCGCCGCAGCAATTCTTTTGGCAAGCCTTGTGTGAAGGGGAGCCTGGAATCTGCCAACAATCTCTCCAAGAAGTCATACCTGGCAACTGAAGACCAAAACCAGTGAAAAAAATCTATACACACACAGTCACACACACACACATATATATATATATGTAACATGTTGTAAAGTACGTAAATAAAACTTCACAGAACTGTGCCCAAAAATGCGGAGTCAAATTCGGTCGGCATCATTTTTTATAATCCACTCAAAGCTGCTCCGAAGACAGCAACACTTTCAACAGGTTGACGAGGGTTGAGTTCCTGCAAAGATCAGTTCGATGCCCTGGCCGATGATTGTGTCGCCCGAGGCGAACCTCTGCCGAAACCACGGAAACGCCTATCCAGCCTGCAATCTGTACAAAGGTGTCCCAGGCGGATTCGCGCATATACGCTTGATGCACCACACGCAGCCGGTGTTGGTAGAGTTGCTTCAAGTGTTCCACGTGCCGCTGGACCTTGAAACGATCAAGGAAGCTGGGTTCAAGCACGCTGCTGATGCTTTCAAAGCAGCCCTTGGGCCGCACTAAGGGAGCAATCTCTGGATGGGGCAAAGGTGGATCACAAATGTGATACCACCAAAAAGCTTTATCAATGCGACTGAGTGGGTCACAAACCACTAGCAGCACCTTCAACTGTGGAATCCGTGCCAATGCCATCCTGACCCGAAGATGCGCCCATAGATTAGGATGTCTCAAAGCCTTCAAGGTTTGGCGACTCTTCCATTGAGAATTGAACTCTTCTACTTCTGACCGGAAGGGCAGCAGCCGGTCGTTTCGGAAAAAGAAGTCGTCCTCTTCACCCAAATTCGACAATTCGATGCTTTGCACCTGTTGAAGCCATCGGCCCAAGGAAGTGGTCCCGCAATTGTCAAGACCTGTAGTGAGACAACAAAACAGCAACGATGATAACTAGGGACTAGGGAGCAAAAAGAGAAAGAAAGTGATAAAACAAAATGTTAAAAATGATTAAAGAAATGGAAAATATGTATTTGTGGTCGTTGAAGCCTGCAATGATCAAATCCAGTTGAAATTGGGACCAATGGGACAATTCCGTCACATCCAGCTGTGGCTCTCCAGGCACAGGGAACGGAATCGGAGAGTTGAGGACATTCATCAAGTATCCTGGGCTGCCCAGTTGTATGGCACAAACTCCTATAACAAAACTCCATGCAAGCACATTCTCTCGCGTGACAAAAAAATAGTATTTTTAAAAAAGAAACGACAATTTGATATATATATATGTGTGTGTGTGTATGTGATATATGCGATACAACCGACGAACCGGAACACAAAAATGGTGAAGGTTGCCTGTTGCGTCCAACTCCCAGCACTCAAACTTACGTCAAGCCTAAGCGGAAGCCTTCCCTACACATTCGGGACCAAGAACTACAATGGCACCACAAAAACAAAGTCCATGTTCATGTTCGTGATTTCATGTTGAATCATATTGAATCCAGGGCACCTGGAGACACTTCCTCTCTGATTTCAGTTTCGCTGCAAATTTCTGGGACACATAGCCCAATGAAGACCTTGATCGCCAGTTCTTCCACCCGTTTCCGCAGCTCTGCACACCCTTCACATTCCACGGAAGTTCCCAATTCGTGAATCCAGCTATCGAAGTAAAGGTTCCGGTTCAAGGCAAGCTCCCAGTATTTGAATCCTAGCACCCCGCGACCAAAGCAATAGTTGCTAGTCGGTAGCTCGAGAAATTGCAAGTTCAGGCTGTTGCTGCCACTTCGGTACACATGTTTATTCAATGGATTCAATTTTCCCGCATCAAGGACTTCACCTCCCACTCTCCACACGCAAGAATATAAACACTAAAATAGTGATAAGAACCTACTAGCACCGCGATTCTTCACAAAAACATCATGTTGGCACACAACGAACCACGGCCTTGGGACCAGCAGTAGGATGCGGATAACTCTGACATATTCAAGACGTAAGCTGCATGGATGTCCATCTCACTGGTGTGTTCCCAGTAATCAATCTTGGCAATGGTGGAACCACCCGACACGCTGCTCAGGATCTCGAAGTTCGCGGGTTCAAAGAAAGCATCCCGGCATTTCTCAGCTGAAACCATTGTCAAGCCTGGAAGAATCACACAAGGCACGACCTCCACCACATCACTGCCCGTACTAGGCACCTTGTCACGATTACCAAAATGCGCATGGAAAAATGCAGCTGGGCCAATGAACACCGGAATCGGCTTAATGAAACTCATCCGCAGGTCTGCAAAATAGTGGTTATTTATGATTCATGATGGAAAAGCACGCGGGTTCATAGCAGGTGGTTTGCTTTGACTCCCCCATGCCCCACGCTCCGGGTAATGCAACTGCCCGATGAATTGAGGGATGCCACATTACCCCACTTCCATCACAATTGCCCCACATCCATCACAACATCGCGCCTCTCAATTGGAAACTGTGGTGCTACCACTGAGTAGAAAATCAAGTAAATATTGGGACTTGAGGCCAAGGGGGGGGGCGAAAGCTAGCGCTCCAGAATGGGAAAGTGGAGGGCAGCGAGGTAGGAAAAAACACGGCGCTCTTTTTGGAGGCAGGGGTGAAGAGTCCTTTATATGTGGCTCTTTGCCCGGATCCTCCTGCGAGAGAAGAGAGAGAAGAGAGACGGAAAGACGAGAGACAGAGAGGAGAGAGAGAGAGAGAGGAGAGAGAGATGAGAAAGAGATGAGAAAGAGATGAGAGAGATGAGAGAGATGAGAGAGATGAGAGAGATGAGAGAGAGAGAGAGAGACAGTGAGACAGTGAGACAGTGAGACAGTGAGACAGTGAGACAATGAGACAGTGAGAGTGAGAGTGAGCGAGTGCGGCCGCAAGATACGCAACGCTAACCGCATGCCAAAGAGCGACGACAGGACGGAGTCGAACTT
>CAXAMN010006224.1:1062598-1089053 GCA_963970005.1 Durusdinium trenchii
CAAATGGTCAGGCTGAAAGCAGGGAAGCAGAAGCACAGCCAGAAGCACATGCAAAGCCTTCACCGGAAGGCCCTACAGAACCAGCTGCAGATGCTTCACACTTAGAACAGCCCACAGCTCTTCAAACACATGAGCAGAAACCTCACAAAGCAATGAAACGATCATTGACAGAAGCACCACATCAGGAAAAGAGCAAGCAGCAGAACATAGCCAAGGCAATGACGTTTCAGGAGGTTATGTCAAGTCCGTCAGCAAGCAGCAGCAGCGAAATAGAAATTCTGAAAGCTGTCAAAGCTGTACCTCCACCAGCCCATAAGAGAAAGAAGTCAGAAAAGGTAAAGATTGAAAAGCAGGAAAAGCATGAGCCGAAGGTGAAGAGAGAACCGGACATCAAGGAAGAAAGGGAAGTCAAAGAAGAGCATGTAAAGAGGGAGATTGCTACTCCAAGCAAGCTTCCGTACAAAAGAAAGCTTTCTCCAGAGGCTTATTTGGGTCAAACCCCAATCAAAAGGAAAGACCGACTCCGACTGTATCAGATGGCAACGCCTCAAATTCCTTCCAAAAGGCGCAGGCTGACCGAAGGTGAAAAGGCTTTGGATGAGTTGAGGATTGCCGTGCAAAAGAAAAGAGCCGCTGAGAAAAGAGCCGCTGAAAGCGGTCAAAGCACGATCACTCACCATTTTCCTTCAACAGCTGCAGCCAGTGGTTCCACACCTCCAAATGTGACTGCAGCAGCAAATGGGGAACCAGAAAGCCTAGCCCGCGATGAGTGTGAGAAAGGAGTTGCATGCTTGTCCATGCGGGAGCTGCAGTACTATACCCTCATGCAACATGGATTAAACAATCCAAGCCTGATGTTGCAAACATACAACCTCAGGACAGTCCCGCAAACTTTCCACATCATTCTGTCCTCAAAGCACGGGTCGTCCTCCCAGTACATTGGTCGGTGCAAGGTGGATGAGTGTTCAGAAATTACTGCCTGCCTGCAGCTGAAACAGAAGCCCATTTCCTTCCAGAGCGATGTTGAGAAGCACTACTGGCATGACCGCATCAAAGATGGAAAGGCCGTGTTTGCTTGGAGAGTGCGGGTGACGCATCAGATTCCAGTAAAACCAGTGAGATTGACGTTCCAGAAGCACCGACACAGGCATTTTTTTTTGCACGAAAGACGTCTTGGAGGCTGGGGTCCCTCGCCCACCACAGAGAGCATCTCTCTATGAAACAGCTCCATTCTTTCTGCGGCTTCTTTCAACTCGTGATTACCGGCTTTTGCAGTTGACTGCACAAGCGCTAGATGGACACAAGCTCCGGATAGGTACGACTTGTTCAGGCTCGGACATCATAGTGACTGCGATCAAGGCCACCATACGCCAGCTGAACAGGGAGTTCAATGTTGCTCATCTCCCAATTCATACCTTTTCAAACCTTACCCCTCACAATAATTGTCAGTCCTATGTTCTAAGTGTGGGTGTTTGCAAAGTCTGGCTTATATACCCTAGCCAAACCGAAGTAAGGTTTCAATTGGCATGCGGCATGTGTTCTCATGCGAGATAGATGAGCAGCTGCGTGATTACATCATGAACGCCTTTGAGGAGGTTGAGCATTTGTTCTCCAGCGTGGAGGGCTTCACACGTGGCACTGCATATTGCTACATATGCAAGACAGTGCACAAGGTTGTGGGCACAGAGATGACACATGTAGACCTACTGGCCTGTGGACCCTCATGCAAAGATCTCAGTGCCATGCCTGAGCAAACACTTGTTCTGCTGATTTTATTTATATACAGGTGTTGGCCACACAGGAAATTCTAGGATGTTCTAAGTGTGAACCATGTCTCAGCAAGGCAAATTGAAAAGCACGAGATCCGCACATGCCGGTTGCTACCACTCTGCGAGTTCCAGTGAAGGAAGCTCGGGCGTAACCTACAAGTCTGGATACAGGGATGCCCTTTGTCAGAAAAAGCAAACTTTGGGAAGCTACTGTCTTGGCTGTGTGACGTTTATACGATGTCACCTCTAGTAACTCCAGCATATAGAAAAAATATGAAGAAATCCTCTCCAGTTCATACTCTCAGGCAATCAAGGGCCTGAATCCTATTGCTGCTCTTTATGAGAATGTCCGCGGAGCGGGTGAGTGGATCACAAACAAGGAAGGCGAACAAATTCCACCAGCTATCACTGCGGCTAAGCTTATTTGGTTGCGTGCACCAGTTTTTGATGGACTGTTTTGCTCCCCCACTCTGCGCATCTCTGTACAGGCAAACACCTGCTTAAGTTCATGTTATTGTCTTGTAGTAGACACATTCAGCCCAGGTTGTTGCAGAGGATATGCAGCAAATGGGTTATCAATTCGCACCTTGTTTGACATAAAACAAACCATTTTCACTCTTTGATTTGGGGCCAACCATGTCTCATGTGTTCCAAGATGTTCTAAGTGTCATATTCAGCAGCTGGAACCAGCACTCTCCAGGCAAGCTTGCTGCTCGATTCCCAAAAGTACTTGGTCAGACAAAGGAGGAACAGAATTTGGGGGTGCAGTCAATTGATGAGTGGCAACAGCGATGTGACCCAGGAGCAATTCCAAGCAGCCTGGTCTTCAACCCTGAGAAGCATGCAAACGGACTTTCACTTCCCAATGGAGGTGGTGTTCAACCAGAATGAGCCAATTCAGCTGCCCAGAACACAGCGAGAGAAGGACATGCTTGCTGAAGCGAAGCAGCTCTATGCAGTTACTCGGAGTTATACACATATAATCCGTGCAGTGCAATGTTTCATTTTTTTACAATGCATCTCAACCCCCATTTGTGCAGGTGCCCTACCACCCCCACCCTGTGAATGCGCCCTCTTAGAACATCAACAGATTCCCCTGTTGATGGTTTTTGTTTCTTTGTCCATTGAGGCTGCTGGGGGTACCAATGTCTTCTTCGACACCAGTACATCCAAAAGCCGGAAGTTGGAATGCTCCCTGGATGTTTCAACATGCATTACACCATCACATGCCGTTTACTCTGTGGACATGGGCAGGTACTTGAATGTCCGTGAGCTGCTTTCTTGCCAAGGAATCTGGAGGACGGACTCAGAAAACATAACTGCCTTTGACCAAATGGTTGGGCAAGAGAAAATGGCTCATGGAATAGCTGGCAATGCCATGACCAGCACAGTGGCACAGTGTGCCTTCATCAGTTGTCTGGTGACTGTGGATGCTTGGCGTGGAGCTTGCTTCGACTCGCCGGAGAAGAGTGCCAATCGTGACATGGAGAGTGCGGATCTTGATCACCGTCCTCCTCCTGCTAAACGTCGACGTGGTTCTGATCTGGCTCATCGTCCAGCACCAGAAGCAACAGATCAAAGAATTGTGCAGCACACGGAGGACGGCGCAGATGAGAGTACAGAACAGCCCACCTTGCCACTGGTTCCCCCTTTCCGATTGAGGAAAAAAACCCATCTCCCTTTGATGGTCCAGGTGAAGAAGAAAAAGAAGCGTGGAACTGGACCAGGAAACAAACGCGGGAAAGGAAAGAAACCAATGCCCTCTATCTACGAGAAAGAGATGATCATGCAAGCTTATGACAAGGCCGTGAAAGATGGTGAACAGAAACCAATTGAGAAGATCAAGAACATGAGAGGATTCTTTCCTGGCTGTGTGTACCAGTCCAAATGGGCGGGGCAGCGAGAGGCACAGCAATGGCCTCTCCTGGTCCGATGTTGCCCAAAGCTTATCCAGAAGCACAAAGAGCTGCCAAATTCTCTGAGAAGGATGTTGCAAATGCAAACCATGAAACGTTCCATGCAGGCAACTTCATGCAGCAAAGCCGAGACGGTTCACATTCCGTGGCCTCTGCAAATGTGCATTGAAGATTTAATTATGGAGCGCATATTGCTTGGTGAGGAGGTGACAATGAGCTTTGCCAAGAGCACATTGGTCTTTGCAGTGGAATTGTGGAATGAATCCCTGACAGCGGTGCATGAGATTCTGAAGAAGAAGAGCCTCGAGTATCTCCACAAAGGTGATGCTGCCCTAGCTGATTTGGAGCCGGCTGAGTTGGAGCTGAAATTGAGTGCAGTGATGAAACATGCGCATGACATGCTGAAGCCCATCCAGTTGGCCGACAATGAGGAAGCCCTCATGTGAACTTGCCTTCCTTTAGCAAGCTTGCCTTTACTTCTTGGATGACTTATCAAAAGTGACATGATGTTCTAAGTGTGGTTTCATGTCAAGCCCGTGTGGTATCTTCCTTTATGTTTCTTTCTCTTTGAAGTCTTTGCCACAATTCTCACTGTTTGAGGAAGAGAGCAAGAAGACTGTGCAACACCTTTGGCATCACTTCCCGGGCAAACCCCAAGCCAGGAAGCCACCTTCCTTTTGATCACCCATCCCTGGAGAGGGTTCGCCTCTATGTCACCCAAGAGGCCTCCAAGAGAGGCATACATGAGAGGCTGATCGGCAACTTTGATCAGGTTTGGTGTACGGATTATCGCCCTAGTCCCAAGGTGTTGGGGAAGCCTGCGACTTGGAGGAACATTCAGAAGGACCCGCTGGCCCGCTCCAAGTACCTTCGCACTGTAAGACACAACATCGAAAGATCCTTGGACATGACTCTGACCGAGCCGGATCCTGGAGCCAAGAAAGTCAAGGATGGCCCCAGCATGCCAGTTGTTACTGGAGGTCCAGCCTCCTGGGCGACAGTGGAGGCCTGGAGGTCACCGAGAACACTCACGACGTTAAGCTTTGTGGATGGTTGGGTGGGTCGCGCCTTCATAACCTTTCGACAAGGTGACATCAGTGATGCTTCAAGGGATAAGTTGAACCAAGAGCTTGGGAGGTACATCCACATCTCACAGGGTCAGGCCAGATCCCATATCTGGAATGAGAGCACTTTGATGGTGTACTTGGACTTTTTGGCAGAGGAGCTACGCCTCCGTAGGCGGCAACTTAATCTCGACCGTTCTGCCAGGGCCCTGATCATGATGGATCAAGCTGGGGCCCATATGAGTCAGACATACAAACGGTTGCAGGAGAATTGGGCTTCCCAGCACAACGTTGAAGCTTTGCTAGAGAAAAGCTAGTTGTATATACAATAGTGTCAAATGTCAAATTCTAAGCATTCTGCCATCTGCCATTGCATTTACTGGATTGTTCTAAGTGTGGTAGTTTGCTAGGCTATCCTTCTGGCCTGATTGCTGGAAAGGGTTGTGTGTGAATTGCTTGAGCTGAGGAACTCATGAATGGACATTCAGAAACGCCGATACCGGGCGGCTTTGGGGCGGCAGGCGGCCCTAACGACGGCTGGCACATGGTGCTTCATGCCCTGACAAAGGGCTACTTGCGCCTGGCGGTCGGTTGGGGGAGTGCTCCAACATTACGAAAGCGCCTAGATGAACTACAAATGAGTGTGCAGGCTTGCCCATCCACCAAGATCCTTAGATTCAATCCCAATAATCTTCTCTGTTGTGCTCCCCACTGTGGCTTTAGCCTTAGACTACCACCAAAGATCACTAAAGTATGCTCTTGAGTACGCAGTCCTTTACACAAACCCAAGACTGAGGTGTGGTGTTGAGATGTCCATTCGCGCTGATGCCTGGGCAATGAACCAACTCTCATCCTCCCAGACATTTGCTTGCATCATGCTGGGTGCACGTTCTAAGTGTAGGGACTTGCCGGGTGTTTGATTTGTCAGAGAGGTGCACTTGGGAATTGCGTGCAAAATATGTCATAAGGCAAGGACAGGATTCAAACACAAACAACTGAGTGCCACAAGAGATAATACAAAGATATATATATATATATACTATAATATATTATACATCCACAAGTTTGCAGGAAATATTGGCTTTGAGATAGATGGCATCCGCTCTAAAAAGAAGGGCACTGGCATGAGTACTTAGTGGCTGCGCCAAGGCACAACCGACTCATTTGGTATGCGTGGTTGCAGCGTGGCTATACCAGTCAAAAGGACATTGCAAGATGGCACTTCGGTGGAGCCTTGGGTTGTACATGGTTGTTGAAAGGGAATGCCCCCCAGTGCCTATCTCATTCTGTACACGTGCATGCCAGATGCACACTTAGAACATGAACATGCATTTGGGGATCAATTAGGACTATGTAAACTATACACGCAGAGGGCAGGGGGATGTTGCTTGTGGTTTAGATGTTGTGGACCATTCGAGGCCCTATGGGAAGTCTAGCAAACTTGCAGCTCACTTAGTTTTACCAAGGAGACGAGGAACAAGCCCAAGAAGCAGTTCAGCGAACCCGTTCCTCTATGACTGGCCTTCACCATTTGAGTGAGCTGCCTGAGTTTGATGGCCGTGAAGATAATACTTTGCGACACATGAGAGTACAAGAATTGGTTCCTTGCTTGCAAGAGGGATTTGCCAAGAGTTGTTTACAAACAAAAGCCGTTTGATATCAGTGGCAGGGATACTACGGACAGGTGTCAAGCATTTGTAGAAAGTCTGAAAGTAAAACCTGGTTGGCTGGCACAGCACTTAGAACATCCAAGGTCGGGGAGACGGAATATGTCTGGGCCATTCAGGATGATGAGAATGTGAGCACTCGTGCACCTCTACCAGCATGGATGGCGCGGATCATCGAGATGAGGGTCTGCAAATTTGTGACAGACCATGATTCCTGGAATACCACTATTCAAAAGAGAGAAGCCGCTGGCCAATCACTCACAAAGAGTCAAAAGGCAAGGTATGATGCTTGGAAGGCTAGTTGCTGCGAGCGCTTGGTGTTCAACAAGAGGCGCCAAACATTGGTACAGGAGGTGAAACAAGTCAATCGCGATTGCATAGCTATCGAACTCAACCTTTCTGAAGACCCATGTGAGTTGCAAGTGGCTGCATCAAGTGGAAAGTGGTACAGGCTAGTCTTGCTGGACTGTCAGGCATCTTCTGAGAAGTCAGCAGCAGTTCCTGAGATGCTGGACCAAGCAGTAGACAAGGAGAGCTTGCAAATGGACAATGATGCAGCAGCTTCTGGAGCTGAGGAGGAGGGCAATGAGCGTGAGTTGACAGAAGCAGCGATTCAAGAGCAGGCAGCACAGCGGCATGCTCTGGAGGGTGGTGAGAACTTGGACCAGCCAGATAATTGGTTGGTTTTGGCCGACTCCGATGAAGACATTGAGCAATTTGGTGTACCAGGAGCCGTGAGCAAGGTCAAGAGTTTCAACTTGAGACCTGCATGGTGCACGTTGGAAAAACAAGGTCTGACTGACCTGCCCAGACATGTAGTAGGTTGCAGCATCAGCTGTCACTCTACAAGTCAGCAGTGGCAAGCCTTTTACCCAGGCTGCAAGTCTGGAATGTCATGCAGCTGGGGCAAGACGTCTCACAGATCAGAATGCGAAGCGATTCTGAGGTGTGTGAGGGCCGTTTTGGAAGGGCACGTCCGTGCTAATCCAAAAGACTCTGTCTGGAAGAGGCAACTAGGTAAAGTCTTGAAGGCGGAGGCATCCAAGAGCTTCTAAAGCATTTGTCAGGGAAGGGTATTGCAATAGGGATTTAACACTTAGAACATCCCCTAATGGTCCTGTATGATCATTGTGTTCGTGTCCTTTATCATAGTTTACCTTGGAAGCTGATCACGCCTGCCTTCTCTGCCCTCCTGTGAGCTCCTTGCCAGAGTCCTTCTGCAGCGTTGCTCGTACTACAAAGAGGTGGGGGAAAGCCTACACAGTGATTAGCTGTTGGCTTTGCATGCTGATCAGCCCTGGTCCTGCCAAGTGTTCCATTTCTTGAGTTCTTTTGACGTGTGTGTTCAAACCCTTAGCTTCAGTTTGCTAGAGAAGCTTCACACTTAGAACATCTTGTTTATAATGCTGGGTTTTGTGAAGAACAGCAGGACAGAATATGTGGCTGGTCGCCAATCCTCAACAAACACAAAATACCTTTGCACGCACAGAAGCAAACGACAATGTTGCAGGCAACGGGGGCACTTCTTGATGGATATACATTTGCAAGATAGGTTTTCACACTTAGAACATCCCTGATTCTGGTAAATGCTGTTCTGGTTGATCAGACACTTGTGAAATCCCTTATGCAACCACAGGACATATTACTTTGTGCACTTTGTTTTTTCTGTTTGAGAGTGCCGGTGACCAATCCAATTGCTTGCAGCAGGTGTTCAAACACTTTATGCTGTATATATATATATGCGCTGCTACTTGTCTTTCATGAGCTGGAAAGACCTACACTTAGAACATCGATTTGTTGCAATCCTGAAAACAAACACCAGAAAGAGTACAGTACTGTGTGGCTGTGCATATATTGTCTTACTCTCTCAGAAGCACATGCACATGCACGGCCAGAAGAGCAATCTGCAGTGATGTGCAAAGGCCGATTGTGGAAAGATATTAATATATATATATATGGTAATTATTTATTATTCTAGATTTCAACTTAGTAACCCATACATGCAGCTACAAGGTAGCAGTCCTCACTTAGAACATGTCTCATGACATGCTTGACCCACCAAGTACACTGACAAGCTGCTCTTTGTCAACAGGCCTTGCACTGCAATGTTCTTTTCAGCTACTTTGCTGGTGCAGTTTCCGGATTGTGGGGCCTGTCAGAGATAGGCAGATCCGGTGCTTCAACACCAGCTCTGGGTTTGCCAAGTTGTACAGAGTGCTTTCATTATTGCTCAGCAACCAGTATGACAAACACACCCACTTATATAAGCTAAATTAGCTGGAGAAACCTACACTTGGAACAGCTGGATGCACAGTCTCAGCAGGCTTGGCAACCAACGCAGTACATTCATAATATAACGAATGTGTGGCTCCTAGTTTTCTTACATGAATGTGGCAAACCAAAGCAGATGCATTTGCAGATGCAAACTGGATGTGGCAAGCAATGCAGGTCAATTCCGATTGTGGATTTGGATTGTGGAAATATGAATTCCCCAGGTAGTACTCCACACTTAGAACATACAAGATGGTCAAAAAGTTCATTGGCACTGTTTGCTTTGTCAAGTGTTTTTCTTCAGCGGCCTTGCTTTGCGTTGTTCCGTACAAGAGCTGGCCTAGGTAGTTTTGAGATGGTTTTTGGTACTGCCTGTAGGAGATCTAAGCTCTTGAACACACACATACAGCATCCTTGAGAAGAATATCGTTGAACATCGCCTGAGAATACCAAGACTACCAAGAGTGTGATATGTGCATGTGCGCGTGACAGCCTCATGCCCACCAAAATGGTGGAGAAATTCAATCGTGCTTGCAATTTAAGCTAGAAGGAGATGTGGGCAAGAAAAGGAAAACACACTTCTTAGCGCTTAACAGGATGCAGACTTTGAGATTGTAACTTGTTTTTGCTGGGTTGATGCGGGTCTGATATGAAAGAGTCATTCTTGGGATGTTCTAAGTGTGTCGCATTTGCAGCAAAACGAGCTTTTCAGAGACCTCATAATGTTTCATGCCTATCTATTTCTGATGTTCTAAGTATGCAATGTTCTAAGTGTGGTGACTTTTCACCAGCGACCTTGATGTTCTAAGTGACTCTAGAACACTTTGAAAAAATTTGATGTTCTAAGTATCTGTCCGTCACTATAAATCTTTCGTGTCAATGAGACAAACGTTGTTTTCGACTTGCCGGATGCTACTGCCATTGAAAGCAGTTCCACCTGGTTCATCTTTGAACTTCACATATTTGCCGAAGGTGTGGGGCAGGCCATTGTGGCGATGACCTCTATGCGTCGGTCGTCGAGGGCCCCAACCGCGACGTTGAGGCCGCGAACAAGCACCTGTGCCGCGACAGTGGCGCCGGCCTCCCGGCAGACCCGGGCCGCAGCGCGTTCCAGGGGCGCGCACGCGTGCGGAGGTGACCAGACCTAGGGCAAGCGGAATGCCCGTGGAGGAATCGAAGGAACCGATGCTGTCGACGAGGTAGGCGCGGCGTCCTTCAGGCTCAAGGGGCCTTGTTTCTGGGATTTGCGCACATCTGGCGGAACAGTATGTAGGAGGCTGAACCACTCCCTCCGCCCCTGGGGGGCGTTCTGTGTGTGCAAGCGCTGATCGAAGTAGTTGGCGCGGTTGCAGCATAGGAGCTCTGCTGATCACCTCTGCATGGTAGTCCTCCAGGCTGTCGGTGGAAAAAGCGCCTGAAAGTGGATGACACGCCCGAGTAGTAACCCCGCAAATCCAGGTGTTCCCAGCTGCCGCTGCATGTGTGCCCCCACATCGGAACGCTCAGCTTCAAAAATTGCGTCAGCGCCACCTTTGGCCTGCGACAAAGGCAAACCTTGCTGGAACGACAAACTTGTGCCGCTCTGAGTCGCGGTGTTCTCTGGGCCCTGGAACCTCCCAAACAATGATAACATGTGCGTTGCCCCTGAGGTTACGAACCTTGACATTCTGGTTCCCAGTGACTGGCCTGTTAGCGCCTTCAGCAACGGATTCTCCAGTTCAACTGTCCAATCTGGATGCGTCCCTTGCCACCACCTTTGTCCTTGCCGTTGCCGAAAGTGGATTGGACGGCCTTTGCCCTTGCCGGGAAGATAGCCACGAGCCAGCTTCACATCTCGGTATGAATCCAAAGCCTTTTGCACCTCCGCCTCATCCATCACTTCGTTCAAGTCGCCCTCTGGCCCTCTGCGGCGTGGACAAAGTGTTCATCTTCCTCCTCCGGGTTCGTGTACGAGGCCCTCTCATTCTCGTAGAACGCACCGGCCATGGGCTCAACCGCAAAGCATCGCAAAGCTCTCCTCGGTAATGTGGATTTACTTGACCTTGTCCTTGGTGACTTTGCCGGGAAGCCTGAGAGCACTCGTGATCTCTTCTCGACGGTATTTCTTTTGTGACCATGTGAAGTGTTTGTGCTCCTGAGTTTGAGTCAGGGAGGCCTGCCTGTAAAGGATGTAGCCACGAACGTCCCAGGAAGATCTACACCCTCCCTGGCCAGGTTGGTGAACGCTCGCCCAATCTTCTTGGCACACTTTCCGAAGGATTCTTTTGGCTGCTTAGGCGTTCCGTAGACGACTGTCTCGAACACCCTCGGAAACGACACCTCCAGGTGCGGCGTGAATTGTTCCTTGAACTTGGCCGCGATTTTCTTCGCGCCACGCTCGGACACGATCTCCGAGACCTCTATCTATGTCGCCTACTGCCACTGCAGCCGCCCCGGGCCACTGGCGTAGCAGCTTGACTCCACGCCCCCCGCTTGGCCTCCAGGATGTCGGTCTCGAACAACCACAACTGCACCTGCTTCTCGAACTGGCGGAAGGTCGTTTCTGGGTTTTCTCCATCGTAGGGCGGAGGTGGATCTCGTGATCTCGTTCTCTTGGCACGTAGTCCGCTGCCCTTCCAGTACTCGTACTGGTAGCGAAGCCTCTTGGATCTCGCGAGCGCCTCTCTCTCTGCTCATGTGCCCCCGTCCTGGACTGCCAACCGAGGCTCCGCGCTACCACTGTAGAACCAATGGATCACGAAGATGCCTCGCCCAACCCTCGGTCCTTTTCTAGGCAAAAATGTCACATGGTACGGCCCCTAGTGTTGAGCCCGAGTACCACTCGAAAGATTGGAACCCAGGACGCACGAACCATCGATCCGAGTTTCACAAAACCATATGAAACCTGGTTCTTCACTTTGTGGTGCGCTCACTGGTCACTGGTCACTGCAAAAAATTGCAAGCAAAAGTTGGGTATCGTCATTCAATATAAGTATAAACAGCCTGACAATATCTCACACGATCTTACAAACAGGAGGTTGCTACAAAATATTACAAAATGATCTTTTGAAAAAGTTGCCTTTCTACAAAATGACTGGCCGTGGCCGAGGCTCTATTTTGACATTCGCCTGAAATTAAGCATGACATCACTGCAAAATGAAAAGACCCCTGCCAGAGACACTCAGAACTAACTCAAATCAAGATTTGTGCAGGCCTTGGGGCCCACCATTCTGTATTGGATACTCCTATTGGGATATCCTTATTTTTGTTTGTTGATGCTTAACAATTATTTTGATACTTATCCCTTCTGATCGCGGCTTGAAAGGCAGTGTGCGCGTAACGTGGATGGACACCGTCATGGTAAACCAAGATGCCCTTGATGTCTGGAATTACTGTAATTTGTACGGAATAGAGAAGAGGGAAGGAAGACACCGATGGTCACAGACGGTTGACACGCGAAGTACGGCGAGCTGCACTCACAGGCCGCGCTCTGCTCTACCTTGTTGGGCCAGCTGTGGCGCGCCAGCCGACCACGCTGGCCACAGACAAGGTCCTTCCAGAGGGCCTCTCCCTAATGGACACCACCACGCCAAGACACCTGCTCCGCTGCGCGTCTTGACGCACGTACACAATCGTTTGGAAATCATCTTTCTGTGCCGGATTCAGATCAAGCATGGACACGCGCACCTTACAGTTTAAAGTCTAAAGATTTTCCTGGCAACTGCAGCTCTTCTTTTCGGCGTCCGAAAACAACCGCAGTGTCCTTTACGCCGTTGGCTGTTGGGCAAAAACATAATTTATCGGTGGATTTGCGGCGAAGAACGGTCAAAAGAATATTATATATATATACATCCTAGGGTGGAGGCCATTGCTTCTAGGTTGGAGCCCATTCCTATTAGGTTGGAGGCCATCGCTCTTAGGTTCCTTTTGCTATGAATTGCCGGCCCTGTGGATTCCGTTTAGACCAACTTGCCCCACCAGCTCCTTGGAGCCCTTGCGCCCTACGACTTCCAGGGGCCCACGCGCCAATCCTGTGTTTCCCGGTGTCTTTGGCAACCCACACACTTGAGAGATGACGGGCTTGCATGGTTTTGTCTTGACATTTAGTGTGGCACTGAAACATCAAGGTTGTGGTGGAAGGCCAATGGGGCGGACCCGTGGGCCGCACAACATGAGATCAACATCTTCTCATTTCCTTCGTATTTCTTTCTATTCAGGGAGTTGGGTTGTGACATGTGGGTGGGTGCAAGCAAGGCAACGGGTCCGCAAACCAGTGTGGCCAGTAGTGTGGATGCAATTGGTGCCGAAAATGCCCTACTGTGCGTGCCCGCGTGCCATTCAATCATTGTATTTTGACATGTAGTTGTGATCAAGGAAGTCGCTCTGGACGCACATTTTTGTCAGTGCCTCCAGCAGTATGCTCTTACAAAAGCTTGACCATGGCAGAGGCACTACCGTTGGTCGCACTGAGGACAAGCACTGTCGGACGTTAGCGCCTTGCCATTGCTGTGCAAGTGGTGGGCCAGAGCTGCATCGCAGGACCCCACAGAAATGGCCCTCACAGAAATGGCCCTGGAGCTTAGCACCTTAGCACCTGCCTTTGTCACCGCACCCCTGCCAGCGTTGAAAGGTGTGGTTCCTCCAATCGCAGGAGGCCCAGTGCTTGGCCAAAGATCTCGACAAAACCTGTATGAAAAAGACGGTTGTATTTCTGGTTGTTATTCGCTCGGCCAGCAAGCCAGCGAACTCCTGGTTGGGGTCATCGTGGTCTTGCGCAGCGCCGCAGGGTAAGGAAAACAGATCCTGATGTAAAGAGTGAAGAGAGAGCTTGGATGGTGTGAACGATCACACATCCGCGCTTCCCGGACAGAACCATAGAGTGAACTGAAACGGGAGGGATGCTTTCCGAGAAGTTCTGGCGACATTGTGACGATTCACCTAAACAATACGTGTATATTTATATTACAGTGTACAGTATATTTTTTGCAGATATCATATATCATATATACTGCACTGTCCGCATGTGGCAAGGGTGATGGGGCAGGCTGGGATGAAGGTATGGTGCGCATAGTGGGCAAATAGTGGGGTTTGTCCTTCCACAGCACTGCTGCCTGGCCAACATAATGGGACATTGTCGAACAATGAGGGCTTGGACAATGGATGAAATCAGAATAGGACAGAGTGCAACCATGACTTCTGAAACCAGAAAAGGGCAATCAACGCTCCTCCGATTCCTCTGGAGTGGGGACAGTGGGGACTTGAGAAAACATACAACGTATGTTTTGCGGTCAGTTGCGCCAACGAGGCCTGGGCTGGTACTCTTTTTTGTTGCAATTGCTTGTTTTTTCTCACCAGCACCGGGCTGTGTACAATTGCACAACCAAAAACGGTCGAGCAGACTCGCCGCAAAGGGAAACAGTCACTGCCACCAGGAAGGAGTAGAAGCTTGACAAAACGGAAAGGCAAAGAGGATGCAGGACACGGGCTTCTAGGATAACATCCAGGGTCTGGCAAGAAGCAAAGCACATCATGCTGGCGTCAGGGTGTCTCCACCTTTCTAGGTATTGTCAAGCAGGTTGTGGGCATGCCAAGCCATTTTATAACTCCTCACCCCGAAGAGACGTTCACTCCACAACCCGGGTCATATTTTCCACGAGTTGTGTTTAGGAATCTGGATAGACTTGGATGTGAAGGCCTGCAACTACTTCAGCACTCCTTTGCTTACGGAAACTCAAGCTTGTGACGTCAGGGCCCTGCCTGACCAAAACTGGACAGCAACAGCAGCACCAGCAAGATACTACCAGATACCACCAGCAGAGCTGACAGCTAACAAAACACCGTTTGTATCGCGGAGCGTGGAGTGAACCAGCAACGGCTTCTTGCCAAAGGGGGGCGCCACAAGACCGTCAAATGCAGGTTCTGCCGAGCATCCGAACCACAGCGATTGGAATGGATTCAAATGGAGTGGGCCAAGAAGGGGACAACAAGGGAGTTTGACATCTTCCGGTCCCTGCCGACACCCGGGAAGGAGGCATTGTCTGGGGTAACCAAAGAGAGAAAGAGAGAGAGAGAGAAAGAGACAAGAATCTTGCCCCCCTACTGTGTACATATATATATAATATGTATGCATAAAATACATGCAGAAAGAAAGTAAAGGAATCAAAAAAGAAACAAAAGAACTAAAGAAAGAACGAACTCTCAGAGGCTGGCTCGAAATCTCAGTCATGGCATGTACCAGGCAGTGGCCAGCACTACGTTCTGAACTGGAGAGGGCCACCCCGCCAGCAAGGTTGTGATCCGGCGGATCCTTGCTCCTAGTAGCGATGCCCATTGTTACTAGTAGCTTCTTGTTCCTAGTAGTAAGGCCAGGAGCTACTAGTAGTTAGTAGCGTCCTTGCTCCTAGTACTAGTAATTTCTCGCTTTTCGCACCAGCTGGAGTCGTTGATTGCAATCGCTCCTTCGTCTTTACTGCCAAGGTAGATGCTTCAACAGCAATGCGTTCGCGAGGCGTTCAATCTTGCAAGCCTGATTGCAACAAGCATGAAAACTCGACGATATTTTTGGTCATCCGTCTGTTACTGCTTCTGCAGTGCGTCAAAGGCGTAGGACTCTTTTATTCCTTTCATGAAGTACGACGAAGGACCAGATAGGCGCTTTGTTTCTGAGCAACATAATCTTCTACAAAACTGCAGCGCGGGTTGACCATGAGGTGAACGTTCTTTTGAACACACTCTTACAACAGCAGGGGGGTCCTCCAGCATGCTCTTGCCTTTTCTCACCGACAGCACTTGTGCAAATGTGAGAATCCTCTGTGAGACGGACCAGGCGGCATTTGGACCTCAGTCCTCGCTCAATTATCGCTTGTGCCAACACAGACAGGCTCGGAAAAGCCTTGACAACCATCTTATCGAAATCGAAAGCAGACATGAATTGGCCATGCTGATCAAACAATCAGAAACTCACTTCACAAGAACAAAACCATATAAAGCTTGTGTTCTCCAATGACTCCAAAAATCTCTGCGAGGCACTCCAGCACAGCATGACGAATGGTATTGATATTGGCTCCACACAAATGTTAAATCTCCTGAAACACTCTGGAAAGCCCTCAAATAGCGACCAGTAGGACGACATACGACCTCCTTATCTGTGCGAATTTGCATGGCTCCCTGCTTCCACTCTCAGGCCTTCCAGCCTGGCACTGGGCCACTAGGCGCCACGACGGAAAAGGACCAGGGCACGGAATGCCAGAAGAACTCACGACACCTCTTATCACCACTGATATTGAACTTCTTGTACGATAGCGCAGTCAAAGGCATGACCAGCGAAACAATTTGAGTGCCAGTATGTCACGAATTAAAACCCAAAGCAATACGACGCACTCTTCTTGATTCGTTACTCGACATGAAATGTTCGAAGCCCCTACGGCAGCTCCTCAACGTTTTTCCCTCAGCTGCTCTTTCAACTTCTGATTCTCCTGAAGGCATCGCAAGCTTTACTCATCCGAGCTTAACTCAACGGTCTGCCCAAGTCGTCAGAATTCAGTGAAACAACTCTGCCAACATCTGATGAGAATGGTGGAGTTTTGCATCAACAGGCTATGGATTCCTCCACAGTGCTGTTCTATCTGGCCTTGTAGAGATTGTCGCATAACTTGTCGAGTGCATCACGTTGCTTCTGCATCACCTGGCATCGATTCAGGGAAGTTTATGGGCACGAATTTGCTTCCAGGAATGACGTCGCAATCGCTGTGGTTCAATAGATTCAAAAAACCCATGTACCGCGTGCGCTCAAAGTCTAGGATGGTCATCCCGAGTCCGCCGCAGCGTCCCAGAGCCTGCTGCTCCGAGGCAAGCTCCGAGAGCCGGGCATTGTTCCGCAGCTCTGAGTTCTCCTTCTCCAGCTCCTGGTTGGAAGGCTGAGATCTGAAAAGGTTTTCTATTTATCCTACTTATTTTCCACTAGCCCGCGAACCACATGCTTTTTGAGAGTTGAAGCACACCAAAATGCAGAACCAATCGTATTGATCCTGTCCAGGCATACCGTTTCGCCTAAACGAAAAACAATAAATGAAAGAAACACCCTTTTCTTCCAAGGAGCACTAGCTTGTGATACCGTCACAAAATTCCTCAGCTTTATTCAAGCCCACCTCCATGTGAGCCTGGAGGGAGTCGATCTCTTCCTTGCATTCACCTAGTGGAGGGAAGCTTCGAAATCGAGCCTCTTCATGGCATCAGTGCGCTGTGCTGGGGCGAGAAGTCGAGAAGTTCACCATACACTACTCGGCTCTTCAGCCTAACAAGTACAGGACAAAGCATGAAGAAAGCTGATCGCCGTTTTGACGGTGTGCCTCCAGCAGGGGTTCCAACTTCTTTCAGCATTATTTGACAACCAGGAAGCATCCCAACATGATCTGCACTGGTGGTGCTCTGTTTCCGCCCACCCCTGCAGTCAAGCTGCTGTGTCGCTTGTTGGAACCAGAGACCTGCTTTGAGAACTCATCCTTAGCTCTTACAACTCCGCATGGGCAGCTCATAAGTTCCTCATCCTCTGACCAAAAAAGCAAATGGGGGGCCCAGCAAATTTCTTCAAGATGCCTTGCGGATGGCGCTGAAATACCATGTGTTTTCACAAAATGCGTTCTAGTCTAGTCTTGTTGAGCGAGTAGGGCTGAGTAGGGTTGGGCAGTGAGATTTCAAAACATGACCCTCAAGTAATCAAATGCCCTGCCATCCTACGAACCGTTGCGTCTAATTCAAAGTGTTGACGATCAAAAAGTCAATCTTTTGCGGTGTCCTGCTCTGGGTCCACTGGATGGATTGATTGCTCTGGCCTTGTAAGTCACTCTGGAGCACGGCTTGCGTCTTGCGCAACGTCTGCAAAGCCGGTGTGTATCCGGAGATCAAAGGGATGATACTGCTTCCCCGTCAGCACTTTACTTGCGCTCGAAGAGTAGTGACTTATGCCTGACATGACTATCAAATCCTTCCAGTGTGAGGAGCCCAGCTGCTCGTGATCGAAAAACAAGTTATCTTCCCTAAAGGATGCCAAGGACTGTGTAAAAGAGTGTCCCCAAAAAAACTCCACGAACCCAAACAACTTGACAACGTATTACAACTTGACAACCCAAATCCGCCCGCTTGCTCGGGGTGCCTCATTTTGCTTTTCCAACTGGGTGGCATTTGCTCTGGAGGACACACACATCGCCTAGCGGCAAGGACAACGAAGCATGGAAGGTGCCAACAATCACCGAATCTCAGAACAAAACCGGGAGGAAACTCTTATATACACACAGTAATTAACTTAATCCTGGTTGCTCAATGGAAGAATCCACAAACCAAAAACTTACTGTACAAAATATGCGTTAGGGGCCTGGACATGACATGGCTCACCTGACATGTGCATGGGCAGCACTAGTGGCCTCGTGTTCCTTCAGCCGTTCTGTGGCCGCCTGCAGGGAACAAATGGGAATAACAGGTCACAGTCGCAGAGTCAGAGTTTTATTGTATTGTTTAGCCCGCGCCCCCCTCCTCCTTACTTAATTAAGTAGGCGCCTACTCAATTGAGTAAGGTAAGCTACTATCTTACTGTAGCTACTAGTTATATACTAGTAACTGGACGCAGGATAGCTCACACACTAATGATTTGGTTTCAATATTTTTTGGGAAACAGTTCAGAGTGGTTCATGTTGATAGTTGTGGCCATGTCCGCAGTGTATCGAAGGCCGAAGCACGATGAAACGATGGGTGGTGAAAGTGTATTCGCAGATTCCTCTCCACCAATCTTGCGACTCTTACCGACTCCCATACTCTGACAAAGCAGTGAACAATATGTCATACCAATTGAAGGCAAGTTCTCACTGCATCTTTACAACCACCCACTCGTGTCACAGGACGATGAATGACATGGCACCAGGTCTTGATGTGGATTTTTTATGATTTTTTAGCTTTGTTCCGCCTGCATCTCCTTCTCTCTAGCCTCCTGTTGCTCGGCGAGTTGAGCCTCCTTGCACAGCTTCTGCTGATTTCACCAACATCACAACCAACAACTGTTCAACCCAAATGAATGGACACT
Organism: Durusdinium trenchii; assembly: GCA_963970005.1. Classification (NCBI taxonomy): domain Eukaryota; class Dinophyceae; order Suessiales; family Symbiodiniaceae; genus Durusdinium; species Durusdinium trenchii. Next base: position 1,081,337 of record CAXAMN010006224.1, read on the forward strand.
GCAGAATGTTTGGAAAGCCCACCAAGTTGCCTGAGCTTCGTAAGTCTCGTTGAACTTTTGCAACTTGCCTTGCACAGCACATGTGGAATGATCGAACTGACTCTGACTCTGTTGATGTATGAATTGACTCATTAAATAATACAGAGATGACATCCTGACTCTTGCCCAACTCCTTGCTCTGAGGCCAGCAACTTCGCAAATCATCGTTTTCTTTGAGGAAGCCATGGCGTACCTGGCTTGTCAACAAGATAAGCAAAAAATGTTCAATCAACAGCAACAGTGAAAGTAAGATAAAGTAATGACAAACTAAAACAATTGCAGATTGTTAGTAGATAGTAAATGACTGTGCTCATCTCTGAACACGGCCTCGAGCTCTGCATCCATCTTTTCCTGTACATCTTTGATGGCCACCTGAAACTTTTCCTTGAGCGCCAGGGCCACAAAGGGGATGAGCACGATCAGCACTGATCAATTCTGCAACCCTCCAAAGAATCTTGGCATGTCTTGGCCTTAACAACTCAAGGCCTTTGCAACCCAACCATTTGTTTTCTAAACAAAATAAATTTTCGCGAATGATTTCAGGCCACTTCCGGGTCAGGTGTCTCAAGTCTGGCAAGAACGACTCGGCTCTCGAACGGTTCTCGACCGGCTCCATGAGACGGCGGTCTCGAACGGAGCTCCTTGAGCTCGGAGTGCCGCTGTCGCTCCTCTTCCGCGATCTTTTGATTCTCCTGCTGCCGTGGTCATCGAGGAGAAGACGGAAAGACAAAGACCGAAGCACACAACATCGTGAAATTACTTTTTTGGCGCAGGGGGGCGGCGAAGGCAGTAAGAGTACGTTAGTAAGCTACTAGTAGCCATTAAGTAGGCCGCTACTAGTATCTTGGACGCAGAAGTTCTCAGACTTCTTCAAGGAAACTCCCTCCGCCTGAGGGCGGGGAGCTTCATTGAAGGAGCCAGTAGATTTGGGAGGATACTACACTTAACCTTGCCGGACATTGAACTACTGTAAGCAAGTACAAAGGGAGTTGTTTTCCTGGACGAGAAGGTGCAGGTGTTGGTCGCGACAGTTTCTAACAAAAGGCGTTACATGTTCGTTCATGTAGAGCCTGGACATGCCTAGACTCTCACTCCTTGGCCATGCTGTTCATTTGGTCTTTCTGCTCTCTGCAGCAGCCCTGAGCGAAGTGCTGATGCTGGGCATCCACTTCCATTTGGGACTGCCCAAAGAAGTACCGGAGCACTGAGAGGTCAGATCTTCCCTAATCTGATGCTTGCTCATTGGCGTGCTCTCCCACCTCCAGCTTTCCCTTCATGCTGCTGAGGCGTTGAGCCTGGTGTTGGAGTTGGGGCAGAAACAGCGTTGGACAACCCACCACACAACCTTCCTGCCTTGTCTCCAGGTGGAACACTCAAGATCAACACGCAAAAGTCTTCCAGAACGCAAGAGGTGCGTAATGGTATCAAAGCAAAATAACAGAAGCACGCTAAATGCTGAGGGAACACTTCTTAATAATTAGTCTACGACTCCACCTACCCAAAAAGATCCAATTCGCCTCGGCATCGCATCGCTCGCGATCGGATTGGAGGGTTTCTAAGCGCTTCTGAATGGAGGCCTGGAGGAAGCCAATTGCGAAAGCTTCAATCGGTTCAAAAACATCAGAGAACGTAGAAGTAAGTAGTGTTATATATATATTATAGTAGTATATCGCTTTGTTTTTTGGTCTACCCACTCTTGTCCCATAACCCCCGTGAAGGTCTCTTCAAAGTATCTCATAGAACGAGCATGCGGCATGCGTCTTGATGAAGTTGGCCAATGTCCTTGGAAAAACCTGAAACCCTGTGGATTGTGGCAGGGAGGTTCATATTTTGAGAGCCTCCAAATTCTTGTATAAATTCAATGAAGAAAATAGAAGGATAAACAAAGTAGACAAAAAAAAAGGATGCTAAGGCCCTTTTAAGGGACCTTGCTGGTATGATTGCCTTTCGTTGTTCATCTGTGTTCCTCCTTTGTCTGTCCAAATTCAAACTTTGACTCGCCTTGACCTCCTCGTGCGCCCTAGTCTCATCGATCCGCTGTTGGAGCGCCTCAACGAGTCAAACAGGCTTTGACATCTTTTACATCCTGACGGATACTAGTAATCTAGTATGTGCAAAATCCACTCAAGACAGGATCCATCAATGACCGAAACATGTTTTTAGTGTTGCAATGCGTTTTGAAGCAATTCGTTGGTGTTCAACACACGGCCAAACGTCAGACCTTGGTGGCAACGCAGTCCACTGCCGGCATCCAACGCATTGTTTCACAAAAAGCCATGACAAAACATGTTTAAGTGTATATCAGCATCTGTTTAAACTAGGGTGCGCTCACTTGGGTCCTAACCGTGTTTTGTCTTTTCTAAAGACCCTGAAATCTTGCTGGTGCACACCTCATGGAGGATCCGGATCTTCTCTTCATCTGAAGTCTTGGGATCCTGCAATCACGGCTCGCAGAGTCGCTCAACCACAGTCACCCCACGTCATCTCATGTCGCCTCGTTCCATCTCGTTCCCACTTGGAGGAACTGTTCTTCAAGGTTGGCGAGGATGTTCCCTTCTGCACTTTCCCCAAAACCCTCGGACTCACATAACCTGACCCATGTGCATCACAGCTCCTCCACGGAGGCTCGGATTTTTTGGATCTCTGCCTGCACAAGGCTCGGTTTTTCTCCGGTCAATCTCCGCTGGCGCCAAGAACACGCAAATCGCGAGGAATCGGAACCATATCATTGGTGTGTCAAGGAAAAGGAGCTCTTATTTGACTTCGCCACAAGGTTCAAGAGCAAAGGGGTTACAAACATGCTGAGCATGACCTTGCAACCTAAGGTGTTCCTGTGAAGCCTCGTCCCCAATTCAGCTATTATAGAGAGGGAGAGAGAAAAAATATATCGCCAGGTGGCCTTCCAATCTCTCGAAGGCTTAAAGCTTAAGGCCGGATCTTCTACCGCCTTGCTCGAATGCCGCTACAAAGCGGAGTCGGGCCGAGATGACCAACTACAATCACTGCCTTCCAATCAAGCAGCCAACAGTTCCCTTGACTAGGCCAGGCGCTTGTGACTCAAATCACTCTGGAAACATGCTTGAAAAAGCTCTGAGATAGTATGTGAAACGCGCAATGTTAAATAGGGGGGCTGATGAGTCTGACGAAAACACGTTGGATCATCCAATCCCATCAAAATCACGACAAGGAGCTCTGAGCCGCGTCTCACTCCTTGGGGCACCACCCTCACTGCCTCAGCATCAAAGAGTATGCATACGCCAAACACATTCGTACAAGTTGCAGAAACAATGCAGAAACATGTAGAGCACCGTTCCTTGGTACAGTTCCTCCGCAAAATAGTTGTCTTGCCTACATCTCTTGGAGGCCAAACACACATGTTTCATAAACAGGTAAAAGAAAGCATGTCCAACATTTGCAATAGCATGATTGGTTGACCAGTCAGTGCATGGAGTTGAGGCGGATATCAGTGGGCCATGTGTGGTCCCTATCGATGTTGCCAAGTGGCATGCCGCGATCTGTCGATCCACGGACTCGTCCTGCGACTACATTGCTACATGATTCACAAATAACAGAAAGGCATTGATCTGAGATGATCTGAGATCTAGCGATGCTTAGGGGTAGATGTTTGTAGGCTCTTTGTTGTTTCCTACATGTCGACCTCTCAGAGTTCAACTTCCAAGGTGCACATCCCTCTTGGAAAAGCGTAGACCTGTTTGCATCTGAATGCAAGGTCTAGATCTCCTAGAAAAGGAGCTCGAAGTTGTGGAGCTCTCAAATAAATGTTGCTCAGGTTTTGGTAAGTTCGGTGTAGACCTCTCAAATAGAGATGCACATTAAAAAGGCTTTCCAATGTGCATCTCTCAGATAACTTGTTCCATGTGTTCATGTCAAACAACTAAGTCCCGATATGTCCAAGGTGGTTTTCTTTCAGCTCACTACGTTCGCAACAATTACAAGCATGTTCGTCAAATAGTTGTCTCAAATCTCTGTGTGGATCCAGTCTTCTAAAAAACGCCACAGCTTGTTCCGACAAGAGGCATCAATGTTGTACTTTTACGCCTTTGTCCGTGTAGAAGCTTCCCCTGAAGCGATTCCTCTCTGTCCTCAACTTTCTCCTTCATGGGCAGTGCCTGGAGGAATTGACTGACGGTCCAAACTTTAATCATTGCGCAACAAACTGAACTGCGATTTGAATGCCACCGCATTTCATGAGTGCTTGCGACTGTCCATCGCAATGAAACCATCATCTTTTGATCCAAACACTGACAGTGCTGGAGTCGACCATCTCAGGCTGCAGCCGAAGAAGATGAGGAGGAGCAGGATGTGGTCGGAGCCAACAAAGCAGACGACATGGATGTCGCACCTTTCGTATCAGCCTCGTGTTGCAACAGGTTGCCGACAATTCAGCTTACAGTAGTGGAATCAGAATCCCATCTCTCTATGGAGATCCCAAAGATATCTTGGCTGGCGATGTGGAACCAATGCTAAAATCATGTTGAAGGTACCCAATAGATTGGTATTCTGCAACCACTGCATTTTGCTATGCGCCTAAGCATATAGTGGAAACATGTTTCTATAAAAATGTTGCCAGTCCTAACTGGATCTTGCGGCCATAGAAGAAAAATACTGGCAGTACCTGGATTTCAACAGTCCTAACCTGCCACAGGCTCCCCGGCGCAGTCTGCCTCCTCTTCCTCCTCGCAATCCGCTTCCTCTCCTTCAGGAAGCTCACCTTGTGAGGAGGAGAGCTGCATGAAAATTGAGTCATCAGCAGGAAGCAGGAGCGACTGCTGTGATGGAGTGTGGCTGGTGATGGAAGTGGAGTGATTCACTTGGAACACAACAAATTCAGCAATGTTCAAGTCTGGCATCTTGTCTCACAAGAGCATATTGAGTTCGTTTCCCAAGAGCGTTTGGCGCTGGGCACCAGCCCTGCATATATGGGATGTGCATTGATAGCTCTTGCAGCGGCATGAAGTTGCAGGAACTACTACTGAGTATTGCCCCTTGCCTGTGCCAAAAGTAGCTTCTGTCCCGCTGCTTGATTAGCCCTGGTTCTAGAGACAACCTATTGAAATACACGTGTCTTCAGCGATGTTCAGCCTCCAAACAACCAACTTAGATCCTTCAACCACCGGTTGCACTTTGGAGTGGACTTCCGACTTGTCCAATCCTGGCCTCCAACCGGCCGGCCGCCCACCGGGGAGGATGATCCCATGCGGACCCGCCCCGGAAGGCGATGGCGATAGCTGTCAGTGCCGAGCTAAGCTGACACAAGTGCTCTCGTGTCTTTGTTCGATCATTCTCGATTCTAGGTCTTCGGTTTTTCTGAACGTAAAGCTTGACAACTTCAAGCTCTTGTGCAGTGGAAGTGCGCCAGTACGCGAGTTCTCTATTTGCGGTCTTGTGTGAGAGTCAGTGCAAGGTTGATTGGAAGCGCATGATAACTGGAGTCGGGCTGGATGTGCGAAAAGCTCAGCAGGATAATCTGCTGGAGCATCTTGCGTACACAAGCGGGTCAAGCATAATCGCTGGAGCTTATCTCAATGAGGACATCTGTTGCATTGGAGTTTTCGGAGAGAATTTCTGTGTGGTTGAGTGAAAGCCCTTGGAACAGCTACTCTTCCACCGTTGACCTTGCACGCGATGGGCATCCGGGCTTCTCGAGCAAGAAGCAGATGAGAAGAGTCCAAAACTGCAAGTATTTTGCTCCAACAACACAACATGTCTAACCTGGCAATCCCAGGCATCTCCGGCTGCACACAACTGCAAACTAGCGATTCACCCGCCCTCAAGGCGCAACTGCCCATTTTCCGAGTCAGCGATTGCTAGGCTTGCTTCCACGCCAGGTTGGTGACCTGCAGAACGAGCTGCTGAGTTGCTTCATACTTTGAAGGCTCCAAGTTTGATACTGATATCAGATCTATCATAATTCTATCTATGGTGCTTGTTCAAGGTTGTGGACATATTTTGTGTAGCTTCCCAGAAAGGCTGCATGACAAGTCAAGAAAGAAATGGTTGCAAATCGGTTGTTTTGGCGGTGTACCTGGTCCACCACTAGCTGCCACACATCAACGTCTGGTCCCAAAATGCACAGGTGTTTGGCCAGCGAACACTAGCGTCATGTTTGCGCAGAACGAGTTGCAACCCCGTTTGGGGGGGCCCCAGCGTTCTGCGGGAAACTAGCAAATCTGGATCGGCAACAGATTTGATGGATGCAGGCTTAAAAACTCGGCAAAAAAGGGCCTTTGAGTTACAGCTGTGACTTCTAGGCACGTCTGGAAGGTGCTCCAAAAAAACACAAAGGCTGATTGGGCAGTGTATATATACGTTTTTTCCAGGAAATAGGAAACACCTTCCTCGCCAATTGAGTTGCACAGCCAACAGGGTGTTGCCTCTGCTTCACACCCTGCAAATCCCCCAGTCAATCTGACCGAACGCAAATGAAAATGCTCATCTCTGATGTTTTGGGAGAGTCTCCCAAGCTGGAGGTCTGGGGGATCTGAGCCATTCGACTAGAAAGCCAACTCAGGGCACGGCACAATGCAAACCAAAACAAGCTGTTCAGCTGCTTAGCTCGCTTTCCCTGAACCAAGCGACTATGCAAACTTTAGCATACTATATACAGGAATGACATCCTGCTACGGCTAAGAACACGTGTTTGGCACAAGTCCCAAACTGCCAAACTGAACGCAAGGAAAAAGAAGAATCTGTATTCAGCGCTCTCTGCCTGGACCTAAGGGAACCAGTACTTGCTCAAGATTGTGCCTCAAGTGCCCCGAGAGCCATGGCTCACGCGGTGGGCGTGATCCAGCCAGAAATCCAACGAAAAAATCGCTGTGAAACGCGTGGTATTCAGCTCTCCAGGATCAATGCTTTCGTTCTTCGAACTTCTTTGTGACAAACATGTGGGCACAAAAAGAACATCAGATCAGTGAAAATACTCAATGTCCTATCGAGTGAGTTAGAAGAGATTCTATCCAAAGTGACAAGCAGTAGACATGAACATGTTACTCCAAAGGCTTGACCATAGGAGCTCTTGTTCCTAGTAGCGTCCTCTTATTACTAGTAGTAATGCCAGGAGCTACTAGTGGCTTCTTGCTCCTAGTAGCGATGCCCTTTGTTACTAGTAGCTTGACCATAGAGTGCTCCCTCACACCATCACTGGTCACCCCCGACTTTTGAGGGTCCGATCCCAATGGTCCGTTTTCTCAGCCAGCCTTTCCGAACAGTCCAGACGTATCAGGTTGCAAAAAATAAACATCTGAACAATCTTGAAGCACTTCAAATATTTCAAACACTCGTTTTCTATTTTGTTTAATATCTTTCAACCATCTGAGTCTGAGCCGAAAGAGGTAAAACGACACAGAACAACTCTTTCAAAATGACCCCGTCTGGAAATGCTGACTGGGACCTTGTGCCTTGAGAAAGCCTGCTGCATCTCAACATGCTATGAAGTTTGCATCTTAGGCTGGCAGATGAAGGCCGGGCAGTCACTTGCGCACTGGGAATTTCGGTCACTTGCGCACTTTGGGTCACTTGCGCACTTGGCATCAAAAATTTAGGTCACTTGCGCACTTACCTGCTTCCTAGCAACGGGTGGTGCCTACTCCACATGCAACTAGTGAATGGGTTGGGGTGGGGGGTGGGGGGTGGGGTGGGGGGGTGGGGGGGGGGG
>CAXAMN010006224.1:1094053-1135282 GCA_963970005.1 Durusdinium trenchii
ACAGTCCTCTCGCCTGAAGGTCCAAAGTGTACCAGTCCCAAAAATGCAAAAATCCACCATTTCAGGGGTGCAGTAAGCAGAAAAGTTTCTGCCTACCACCCGTCCTTGACTATATATATTACAGTAATAGAAAGGAAATTTCGGGCAGCAAAATGTCCCGCACCTAGAGGTTGGTCTTTGATGGACGCTAGCTTGCAAGTGTGTATTGAAAGTACCGCCATAAATCTCCGAGGCCAGAGCAGCCAACTCAGAGTCCACGTCTGTGATGACCTTGGACGGCAACTCTTTTGACAGGCATCAGCAAACCATGCAGAGAGATGACTTTCTACTTCTACCAAGCAAGTGTTATATAATCATAGCTGTTTGTCCTCAAGCCACTTTTCATCCCACCTTGGGGTCTTTGAGGTGTCTTTGAACATTTGAGACACATTCCGTCCAACAAGCATCAAAATTGGCTGCCGCAAGGCTGTTAGGATGTCTGAGATTCTTCCTTGCAGTCAAGAAGCTGTGAAGTCCCGCAAACTATCGTCCTAGCGTGCATGAAGACACGTAGTTGGTCCACCATATTTTGCAGAAGCTGCTAAATCAATCTTTCCTGGCTCCATGTCTTCAGCTAGCCGCCCAATTGGGCTGGCTGATACAATGCAAACTCCACTACAGTACTACTACCAGGTAATCTCCAGCAAAGAAGGTGGGCGGCGGCTTCTGGCAATGATTGACCAAAAAGAAAGGATGTTGGCTTGCAATGTGATGTGAGGTGCCGAAGTCAAGAATCCTATCCAGAAAGGAAATTCAATGTTGGTGAAGCCAGTTTCATCAAATTCAACTCACTAACATCGGGAATATGCTGCAAACCCAATCACAGACTCTCCGGTTTGGAAGTTGATATCGAAAACCTTTTTTTTGAACCCACTACCTTTGGCCCGAAAGAGGTGATTACAACACGGGAGTTTAGTACCTGTGAGACATTTGCTTGTTGACCTAAATCTGTTGGTCTTCTTTGGTCTTCTTGCACAATAACTCCAAAAGGTAGAAGGAGTCATTCTCTCTGACCTCTGACCATCTGATGCTTGGCGAAACTTAAGCAGATCTTCTTCGACGCCCTGAACAAACACGACTCCGTTTGCTGTCCTGGAAGAGGCACCGTTCGCCGAACCTGAAGAACGTTTCGGGCGCAAAGTGCCGGCGCTGTGGATTGATTAGACAGGATCTTGACCATGGGACCACATCCGAGCGCCCTCGCGCATCACCGATAGAATAGAATCGATCATCATCCACCACAAAAACATCACCACAGAACGTCTGAAGGGGATTCCAAGGGATTCCCACAAAACCACAAGGACCCTTGGCTGAGCCACAAAGCATTTTCACCAAGCGGCCATGCACCCTTGCAAAGATACGTCTTCTTGACGCCATCCACAGATTCCTCCAGTTGGCTGCTTTGAAAAGCTACTGTTCAACTTAGGCGAGATGATGCGGACAAAGGCGTGTGCTGTCCAGCTTCAACACCCCAACAACCCAACAACAGAAAAGCAGCACAGCAAGCTTCCAGCTTGCTTGTTGATGTGCATGCTGCATAGCAATTTTATTGAGATTGTAGGTTAGAAATCCAGGAGGACCACAGAGCAGCTGTACAATGTAGAGGTGTAACATGTAGACGGGACATTGTCTGCCTTCAGTTTGTCTCTCATCTAAGATGTTTGGAGAAAGCCTTCAGGTTGTGCCTCAAAATTGTCCTGATTTCATCTGCCCTCTGCCATGCTAGTAGTTATAGAGTAACTATTACTATTGACAATCGCTTGCCCTCCCTTCTTTGACACTGCACAAATGTATGTATGTGAGCCAAACCTCCACTTCTGGCCATAGAGGCCAACTTGCCCGGAAGACAACTTCTTCAATTCACTTGGAACCAACTTGGCACACGTTCGAAATGAATTTGGGATCACCCTAAGAACCAGAAGTTTTTGCTTATTGGTGGGGTACCTGGGAGACAGACCGCTTGTTGTTGAGATGGACCTAACCATGAATGCTTGTGTGAAGGTTAAAACCGTTCACGCTTTATGTGATGATATTTAGACATGTCACATGGATCATGCAAATTGTAATTTGTCCAACCCCTGATTGCCCTTTTTGAGGGAAAGCCCAAAAAAAATTGGAATGCTCCCGATCAGCCTCCTCGTCTGAGTCAGATTCCATGATCCCGTAGCTCTCACGTATCTTCATCAGGCTGCCTGATGACTTCGCTGTCAACCATGTCCAAACAACAACTGGAATACAGCCCATACTTCCCTCTATCTCTTCGCGAACTATAACAGAACACGGGTGGCTCCACATTGGGGCACTGTCAGCTCCGGGGACCTTTGTCTTCCGAAACAAATTCTCGTCCATCGCAGTCTCAGTTCTCCATCCAACACTGGCTTCAAGCCCTCAGCTTCCCTAGCCTGTGAGGAAGAAGAAAACAAGAGAGATTAAAACAGGAAGGTACCCAGTAAGGCAGAAAGGCGCCCTTTAAAACCTTCTTCAGGGGGGTTGCTGACCACAACCCCGCGACCACACCCTGCTGCGTTGTAAGGGGCGTGGCTCCGTTATATCATTATACCTAAATTGTGCCACAAAACCCGCGATCATCTTCGCCCGGAACATGCGTTTTTTTCCTCTAGCCTCATTGAATATGCGGCTCTCACTTTTGCGGAGATTCACTCGTTTTTGGGGTTGTTTCCATACATCCTCACAGTCAGTTTCTGTGTTTGTGTGTGTGCAAATCCCTGAAAATCCAAAGAAGAGTGATGATATGTCTTAAATGCGTGGTTTTTGGCCCACCGACGATTTTGCCTGAACAAGTCCCTACGTCACTCAACTCGCTCCGCATTTGTCACGCTGTGTCCAAACATCGTTGAACAGTCATGTAAAGGAGGTGTCTCACAGGTTGCCGCCCAGCCTTCAATGACGAAGACCAACTCCTCTTCAAGCTGGCCTTCCTGCAAAGGGGACAGAAACTGTGGCTCCAGAAACCAAACTCAAACCAAGCACTAGCATCTACTGCGGTCAAGGAAGAAATTGCCTACACTACCTGAGACAAAAGTGACAAAGAATGTCTTGGGTTCAACGCAGTCTTCCGGACAAGTTCTTCAATCAGAAGGGAGCGCGCACACACAGACACAAACAAACACACGAACAGCATCGGACAGCCTCCACCACAAGGTCTCCGGCTAAGGATTGGACCTTATTTGCAATTTGGTGAAAGACATCATGTGAAAAGGCTGTTGCTTCTTGCGAGGAGGAGGAGGGGGGAGGAGGATGAGAGAGGGAGAGGGCCTGCCACTGGTATCGAATGTCAAGATATCTATATATACATCGTGACACTGGCTCATTTTGGACACCTAGCAGCGCAGCAAGGGAGCTTCCGTTCAAGAAATCCTTCAAACAATAACTGGTTGGATTGCTTATCCAGGTGATGAATCTCGCCAGCAGATGCTGTGAATGAGGATCCCCGGGATTCCTGGACAAACAATGATAGTCACGGCTCTATGAAATGACCATACTCTTGAAAGGGTTGATCACCTGTGAGATCTCTGCATCCAAGCAAGAGGCCCAGGTAAAGGCAGATGCTATCTGTCCAACGAAGCCCTCTGGAGCTTCCTGACCATCAAGAGAAACAAAAGCATTCACAGAGTCAAGCACAGCTGCGCTGCAATTTCTCGCACCTCTGACTAGTCAAAAAAAGAGTACAATGGCGTACAAAACCTGACTGCCAGCCAGAGCTCCGTGAAATCAAACGCAACCAACCAGCAGTCCATTTAAGAATGGGGGTCTGGCAGGTTACTTTTAGGAATAGAATTGACTTCCATCCAGGGACTCTGTCCTCGAAGACAGGGAAGCTCATCACTGCAGAGCGAAGAAGTTCGAGGGCCAGTTCTCTTTGGCTGGACCTCGACTTGCGCGGCTGAACCTGTCCGAATGTCTATGGAGTCTACGGCTTCAATGTTGGAGGGAGCATGTCCCAGTCTCACGGGTCTGAGGAACTCCTCGAGCCTCGAAGGGAAAATACAAGTCTCGTGACTGGGATTGTTGAGGTGTAGAATGGCCCTCTTCGGTCTCCACATCTTACTTGAGACATGCGTGAAGCAGTCTTGAGTCTTGACTGTCAAGCAGTCTAGGAGCACCTGCAAACACTCAAAAGTGAAGCTGAAACGATAGAGGCCAGTTCTAGTCAAGTGAAACAATGTGAAACATGTTTACTATTCACAACTATATGTTTACCTGTACCCTCTTCCGATTTCAAGTCCAAACGAGCGCTCGTTTTGCTCTGCTTTAGGATTGGCCGTTCCCCAGCAACTGGTCAGGGCACAAACATGTCAGAGGAATGCTGACTGTTCACCGTTACTCCTCCATTCCTTCTTTTTGCAGATGTGGGAGAGTAGGTCAGAGTAGGTGGCCAATGCCAATATGCATTCAAGTTGCGGAGAGAGGTTCGATAAAATCTTTGGTGCAACTGAAAAGCTCAACTCCTGCGAGCATGATGTGCAATAAGGCAATGGCAATAAGTGTTTGTGCACCGGTGACCTTTTAATGTGGTGATTCTGATGGAAACTTAAAGTCCAAACCAGGAAAGAATGTCCATTCTCCGGGAGTTCAGGAGTGGATGTGATTTCATCACGAGTCTCCCAAGCTCCGAGTTCATCAGCCCCTGAACCTTGTCTGAACCTAACGCAGGACGTGAAATCTTGACACGCTCCTGCTGGAACTTCTGCCGCAGCCCGTGCTCCACACGTTTCTGCAGGTCGAATGGCACCTGCCACCGCCGTTGTGGAGATTCCAAAGGCAGCGTTCTTTAAGGATGTTTTATAACATCCCCATGTGCTTTTAAGCCACGGCAATGACCTACAACCTATAAAATACTACATACATATTGTAAGTCATACGCTGCGCCATCTATATACTATATACATATATATATATATATTTATTTTTTCGTCACTCCACAAGTTGTGCATACACGCGGACTCCTTTCTTTTTCACGGTTGGGGATGCTCTCGGGACAGCTTAGCTGTCTAAGTATTGGTACTTTGCATCACCACTGACCACTTATCACTATACATGTTTGAACCACTTCGGACACTCTATCGAATTCAGACTACCCGCCTAACTCACCCCATACCTCGTAGTCGATCTCTGCTTGGGTGATGTCACACTCCAGCATCTGTTCCAGCTCCCGCCACTTGAGTCTGGATGGCGCAACTGCCACGTTGCTTGGGGACGGGACGCGGGCGTACCAAGTCAAGCTATCATTTCTAGCGGCTTGGATCATAGCCTCAACCAGCATACGTCTGCTAGCTTTGGACTTTGTTGAACCTGAAACAAAAGCTTCCTTCACACCTTCATTATCTATGAAGTAAAGAACTCTGGCTTCACGGAGTAGGTGCGAGAACTGTCTTTTGCAGATGACCACCGGCATCATCTCTGCTTGTGTGATAACCTGCTCATGACCGAAGGAGTGCCAGCTATCCACTATTGCGTGAGGGACAACGAAACCAAAGGCCACCGGGCGACTGAGCCTAGGCGACAAAGTCACCGCCCCGCAGGACGCCACTCCTCCCTCGTACGCCCCATCTGTGAAAACCAGACACGGCCGCTCGTTCGTCAGTGCTCTCAATCTCCTCGGCGGGGCATTCCTGAGCAGGTGCGCGGCCAGGTCCAGGGATGAGGATATCTCAGGGGTCACAAACTTCACTGACTTGCCCATCAGCGCTCTTTGCTTGACTGGTTCAAGGATGGGTGCCAACCACCTACCACTGCACTGTGCTTCTGCAAAGTTCAACCTGCCGTAGACCTTCGCCGCCATAGATGGGGGAAAAGACCGAAGATGGGCTAGCTCCCGGATCACCGCATCCAGTTCGTCAGCCCTCTCTGGCTTGTTCCTCACCAGGACTAGACCCTCACTCACTTTTCCCAGATCGATCACCACCCCGAGAACGACTCTGCGCAGGAGGCGCTCGCTTCGTCTGCTCCTCAGCAATGCCCCACCCTAGGGTACGCATGGCCTCCTCCATGACCACCTGGGACCTCACTGCCATGCCTTCTACGTCAACATGAGGGAAGTCGTCAAAGTAGGTAGCATCAGGAACCTCTGTAGAACCTCCTTCAACGCTCTTGCAGCCCTGTTGAACGCCATAACGGCCCCTGTGGCTCCGAAGGGCAACACGCATGAAACAAAGAACTTCACACTGTTGTCACTGGGGTCGAGCGCCGCAATGACTGCATTGCTTCTGTCCTTGGGCGCGAGCGCCAACTGCTTTTACGCTGCTTTCAGGTCCAAGCACCTACCACTGAGTCTCAATGGTTGTCCTTTGAACTCCTGTGCGTTGGGCCCCTCCAACACGAGACCTGATGACCCCCTCATCCTGAGGCCCGTGGACCCTCATCCACGCTGCAGCTAACGAGACTACCTCGTCAATACCGCCGAGGTCTCCTGGGCCGTAGCACTCGTTGACGGAGAACTCACTGAGGTCGTCAATATTCCTTACTTTATGACCAACGGCCCAACCTTCTCTCGGACCTGCTCCGCACTCAGGGGGCCCTCCAACCACTCATGCGCCACCTCCTTGATCGTGGCCTCCCAGACTTCCTGGGCGATGTCAACCGAGCGATCTCCTACATCAACTTCTCTTCTAGCCATGCGCATGGGATGGGGATCTTACTCTGCACTTCACTCTGGGCGGATTTGGCCCCCCCTCCACAGGTCCTCCTTGCTCAGGTGCAAAACACCCCGCGCCCCTCCCTTCCCCGGTGATTGCCATGCCCTTGCAGATGTCCTCCACAAGGTTGGTGTCCCCATACCCCCTGCTTGATGAGCTCGTCCAGCAACAGCAACTTCTTTGGCCCCGAACCCTCTGCCACTTTTGCCTCAAGAGTCCTGCGCAACGCCTTTTCCTGGTCCTCCAACTGCTTGACCCTTAGCTTCATCCACCTCAACTTCTGGACTCTTTCCTCATGGATGGCCTCTGTTCCTTTTGTCAACACCTGGAACATCGCATCCAAAGTGTGGTCTGGGACTTGGAAGGAGGAGTCACAGGGGTGTTGCAACTCTTGGGCTCGACGAACTGCTTCCACAGGTGCGATGGGGATACCGAACTGTACCACTCTACCACTTCTGCCGTCCCCGGTGTCTGCTCCCCCTGCGTCGGACGGGAATTGATGCAAAACACGTGCGCCGGCAGGGAAAACACGGTCTCCAAGGCTAATATCACGAGTAGATCGCCCCTGCCACCGGTCAAGTTGGGCCAGGTCACTGGGTTGATGGATCTCAACTTGCACTTGTTGACCGTCTTCAGGCAGCATGGGCACCGCACGACGGCCCCTGGGCTGCCTGCCTGCTGCAACTCGCCACTGGCTGGACGCCTGGGCAGCGAGGGGAGTGGCGCGGGGCTCAACTTGGATTCCTGTATGGCCTCTTGCAATGGCAGCTTGACTTATGATCACTGCTATGCGTTGGCAAAGGATCAGGGGGTACTCCGCTTCTGCTGCGGTGTCAAACTTCCAATTCCCCGCCAAGGACCTGCTGACTCCCCACTGCTGGTGTGTGTGACTACCACCGCACCGCGCTCCCAACTTACACAACTCTGCACAGTTGTGTAACAACGCCGTTTGCTTGTCTCGGGTGCCCCCGTGCGTGCGCGCATGAAACAGTGAAGTACACCCCTTCCAACTGGAACAGCTCAGCGACGCAAGGGACTAACCACATGTAACTATTCTGGGGGTTCTCAATGAATGCAAACACTTGGCGTCGGTGGGCGTGGCGGAAGACACTTGCAGCCGTCTCATAGCACGCATTGGCTAGCTCAACTCTGACCAAATTCTGCCCTCTGAGGTCCGGCAGTCCAGCGGGGTACTCCTCACTCCTCAAAGGCGGCGGTGACGGCACTCCACGTTTCCGAAGCCACAGTGGGATGGGTTTATCTCTTGCACGTGACGCAGTTCCGCATGGTGGAGCCATTGGAATGAAGAAAACTGTGTTGCGATCGATCTTGTCCTTGATGAAGCTTGCACTACTGACTTTAGACAGGTCAAGCACTATACATGGTCCTACTCGGTTCTTACACTTCTTGTGGTCAATACCTACTGGTGAAAATCCATGCAACTTCAAACACTTAGAAAGCTTGCACGACCCTGCAAACAACTCAAACGTTTGCGGCACTACGCCGCTCACATTTTCACTTTGCTTATCAGAGCTGCGCCGTCTGGCGAAAAAGTCTGTACAAATACCGGGATCTGTGCGAGGTCTCCTAGCTCCTCCCGATTCCAACACAGCGCTTGCTGCTTCTAGCACTTGTCACTGCCCGGGGCAGTTGACTGCCGCGTGGCCTGACTTCCAGCAGCGCATGCAAATATGGAGCCCTTTGCCGCATTTGCCGTCCTTTGCCTTGCAGGTCGTCATGTAGTAGCCGTAGCAAATGCGCCCCCTGCTTCATCGGCGTCAAGCCCCAGAGTTCTTTTGGCATCTTGATGGGCATCTTTTTGGGCGCTGCTGATCGATCCTCCTCATACTGGTACACCTCCTGCTTCTTCTTCTTCTTGGCCTCTGCTTCTTTCAGGCGCTCCTTCAGCTTCTGGTTTTCTTTCATCGACTTCCTCTTGCCTGCTCCCGTGGGTTCTTGCTCCACAGCAGGCCCCTCCTTGTTCACTTCCTTGGCGCTGCTTGACTTGCGCCCGCACAGCATTAACAGAAGCGTCACGAACGCCGGCTCGGCAATCACCTTCTCCAATGCCACATCCGCCAGCCTGCGGCCTGCCGGATTCCTGCCAAGGTCACCCTGGATCTCCTCGCTCATCAACTTCCAGGCCCGCCTATCAGCTGCTGTGAGCTGTCCCAGTGTGACCTGATTGTATGCCAGGCACTGCTGGAACAGCTTGTCCACCAGCTTCTCGTGTGTCATCACGTCTGCCACCTCCAACCAACGCCAGGCCTCGCCTTGTATAGGCTTGCCTGAGCCTGAGGTCGGTCCTGGTGTCTGCATCCGGCATCTTTGCCTCATCATGAGCTCTGAGGTGTCCACTGGCATCTCTCTTGATCAGCTCCTCCGTCTTGATGTTCTGCAGCTCTTGGTCCCTGGTCGGGATCTCGTGGGGTGCCATGTACTTGAGCTCCCCATCGATCTTCATGGAGTGGAACTTGTCAACCACATGATGGGCAGGTTCCAGCTGATCATTGATCTGCAAGTGCCCGTAGGTTGCTCGCAGCCTGGTCTTCCGTTCCACTGCCGGGAGCTTCCTGGTCTTAGAGCCATCTGGCTCCTGTGTCCCTTCAAGCCGCTGCCTCAACCCTGCAGCAACCACTGTGTAGGCCTCATGGTACAACTTGCGGAGCTTGGGCAAGTCAGGGTGGTCAGCTCATCTCCTGACCCCAACTGGTGGCGAAGGCGAACGTGGATAGAGTGCTCCACCCGCGCCTGTTCATCTCTGCCTGGTATCCATCGAGGCCCAAGTCCTTCAACTTGGCATCAAAGACTGCCGTCGACTCCGTGAGTGTGGCCATTGCTCAAATCGGTTCGCACCTGGCCTCACTCTTGAGCCCACTCTCACATGAACCAACTTTGACTTGCGTGCTCACCTCACTGCTTCCGACCCTACAAACTCACCAACCTCTCTTCACCTCACTCTTGCACCTGCACGTATCACTGTCTCCGACGTTTCACGTTTGAAACCCTCTCCACTCCGGTCAGTCCTCTGCCACTCACTTCCATCGACAGGACGTCCCTGCCCACTTCTGACCTGATCCGGACTTCCCGGTCGCAGGCCGCGTGTGGGAACTGCTCCCACCGGTTGACTTCACACACTTGTGCACTTACTTTGCTACTTATGGCGTCTAGTTTGCGGTTACCTCCAAACCTACCGCCTCGACTTCTCTACTTGGCGCTATCCAAACCTTTCACTCTGCTTACTTCACTTGACTACGCTCACTCACACATGAAACGCAAAGAAAAGCAAACACGTAAATCCAGGCTACTTGACACACTCGTCGTTGCGCTCACTTGCACGCACCGCAACACTTTTCTCCGCGCCTCACTTGCCCCAGCATCTTACTTGGGGTAGCCCTCGCACACTTTACACCTGTTCCCGAGGGCATAGATCTCCTCCTCAAGCTTGATCGTAACACCGGAGATTGGCCTGCCGCGTGCGAGCCTCCCCTCCACGGTGCTCCCGCGATGGACGGTGCCCGTGATGCCGTGCCTATACAGGTCTGCGATCGACTTCTTCGGCGGCCGCAAGCGGCTGGTCATCACAGCCTCCATGTTGCGGTCGTCTTCACTTTCGGCACCTTCCTGCATCGACTCGGCTTCGTCGCTCGAGGATTGTTCAGCCTCCACCAGCCTGTGGGAACTCCTCTCAGGCGTTGGGATCTCGTGCATCTGCCACCTCTCCTTGGCCTCAGGCATTAGGGGCTCGTTGATCTCTTCCTCGGGGCCAATCTCTGCCTGCTCACTCACTTCCATGGGGACCATGTCCACGAACCTCTGATTCCTCGGTGCATCTGGCCTGAACTTGCGGTCCTGGATGCTGGTGATGATGTTAGTCAGCACTTGCAAACCTGCTGCCAGTGCATCACGGGAGTAGATCAAGACTGTCTTGTCCTTCGGCTTCACGTGGTACCCCATGAGCCGCCTGATCTTCTCAGGGGCCATGAACTTGGCCAGCCAAGATAGGGCTGTGGCTTTGAGTGAACGCGCACCGACATTGTCGCACTCCCGGGCTGAAGGAGTACTTCCTCAGCACTTCGCAGAGCCACACTGATGCCTCAGACGTGGACAGCTTCGCTGAACTCCAACCCCACCAGGCACTGGGGTCGGCAGAAACGGCCTGCCCGGAAGTCCCCTCAGCCCCGCTAGCTCTCTGAGCTTCAGTAGCATGGCTGCCCATGCCACCCCAGAGACTCCAACCTCCGGCGCAACCACTGGAAGGATCCGACACCCCGGCCCGCGATGGAGTCCGTCTTGTGAGTGGACGTCCCACCCTCCAAGTAGCCACCGTCGACCACAGGATCCTGCTGGATCCCTTGGCTGTCCCCGAATCCCAACCTGCCGTATATGCACACCAGACAGTGCCCTGCAAATATGCGATCTTGTAGTGGGAACGTTTCGCCACACAAAACACGCTCAAGCACAGACACCTGATGAACTGTCAATGCATCACGCTGCCTGAGGGTCCTCTTTGTCAAAAAGCTTCTATGGGCTGAACCCGTAATCCTACCACTCTGTAGGATCTCGTCCACTCCCCCCAATTGGATCGTGCCCTTGCAGAAGGCTAGTGCCCTGCGGAAACTGCTTGCCCGGGTAGCCGGTGCCCCATCGCGTCGCAGCTGGTCCACATAGGCATAGCACTGATCCTCCAAAAGGGGGAACGGGTCCAGCCCCTTTGCTCTTGACCAACGCACATACAGCATCATTGCACTGAGTCTGACTTGTGACGTGCCATTTTTCTTCTTGGCAAACACGTCATCCAACACCTGTTCGCCATGCTGTCGCATCATGGCCTCCACTTTGGAGTGGTCTCCCGCCTCGGCTATCACCACCTTCCACCCTGTCAGCAAGCGATCTCTCTCTTCTGACTGGGCTCGGTCCCAAGGCAACCTCTCCTTGTCCTTGATGACGAAGCTGGGCTTGATCTTCACTTCACTTGACTCCACCTTCTTCTTTTCGACTTCGATCTCCATGAACTTGGCGCTTCTTGTAGACTCCATCAATGAGCTCACCTGCAAATGCTTGTCTGCTCCACCCAACACCACGCCAGCAAAGCCACGCTCCCAAGGCATGCGCAGTGACTCGGGCACGAACCTTTTCAGCTTTTGCCTTTCGCTCTCTATGATGCCGTACTCGTCCTTGTCAATCTCCATGTGGACATCTGGAGGCCCTGCTGTGGAGCTCGATGCCGCTGCCGCATCCACAGCCTGTTTCAGCTTCAGGAGGGGACTGACTTCCTCTCCCTGGCCGCCTGGCTGCTCCTCCCCGAAGATCTCCGTTGGGCTCTCGACTGCATCGGCCTGGCACGCCATGTCCTCCATGCGCATGGCCTCCACCTCCCGCACTCTGCCAGCTAGCTCCTGCAGGGTCTCCTCGTCGTCATCGTCCACAGTGATGGCTGTCAACCCCCCCGCCACATCCTCCCCCTGGTCCGGGGTCCAGCCCAACTCCATGGCCCACTTCAAAATGTGTGTGTGGGGGGGGTTGACCACTTGTAGCCAAAATGGCCAACGGATGCACAACCACTTCTTCACTATCTTTCATTCGTTATTGTTACGTTTACAAAACACACTATTACTGCGTAACAGCCTGCATATATATTGGCAGCGAATATGTTGCAAAATCCCTAAAGAGATTGTGGTTCAGTTGCGTAAATCCTCAACAACGGCAGAAGGTAGTCAGCCAAGTAACATTGTTAGATACTGAATATCTGCTAAAGAAAAGGAGTTTGGATGTATCATGTTTTCACATATTGAATGACATCATTGATCGACATCATCTCGAACTCAACAGACTTTATCCTTTTGTGACTTGTCAGTTGTTTGGGCCTTTCGCATCCGCATGAACTCAGAGGCTTGCCAAACCTTGGCAGGGCCCACACAAACCAAACCTCTCAGAACACCGTGCATACAACTCATACAAATCGTTTACAATTACACATATTTGCTGGCTGGACTTGTGTATATATATATATGTGAATTTCAATGAATGTTACATGTTGAAGGGCTGGCTTCTTGCTGTGGCTGTAATGAGAAGGGAGTGCCTGAATCTGACTGAGAATGATGTGTTGAAACAAAGGCCCTGCTAGGAATCCTGTAAGACCGTGGATCAAGAGGCTGATCGGTAGATCCAAAAGGTTGTAGGCAGCTACGTTTTTCATTCCGCTGAGTGGCCCTTGCACGGCTGACAACCCACGCGAGGACAGATCCGCTGCACTTTACTCCTCAAAATTGACCTTGCTCCTAGTAAGGCCAGGAGCCCCTAGTAGCGTCCATGCTCTATACCCTTTTGTTTGTAGTTCTATAAAGCACTCGCTTTGACTCCAACACCCTACGGTGCGCTGGTTGAGAGAACAAGTTTGGTCAATGTTCATGCGATGCTGGTTAAAGATGGAACCCACATGAGTTCTATACGTACACATTAAACCAACAGTCTAACAGTAGATCGGCCCAGAAGCACATCATTTGGTCGCAACACGTCACAACTTCACTTTGTAGGGGGGGTCCTCAATCTGTAGGAGCAATGTTCGCTACTAGGAGCAAAGGGCATCGCTACTAGGAGCAATCGCCTCTGGTGCGAAGCAAACCACCAAGTGCCGGACATATCTTTCAACTTCATTGTCGAAAACTGTCCGCAAAGCCTCCCCAAAGGCAAGCTCAGTTCCACCAAACAATGGTTTCACCGTGCTTGAAACCCATGTCTAGAGTCTGAGACCTTCTTTGCTAATGACTGGTTGCAGTGTAAGGCTAAGGCTTCTTATTGGAAGATCAAATGAAATTGACCTAGTGACCTACTTGGTGCAGCCCACCTGTGCCACGAAGGCGACCAAGACCCCAGAGAACAGGCTGGAGGCCAACATTACCATGACGCAGTACAGTCGGGCACCTGACGGGCCGTCTGACGCGTAGCTGTGGAACCAAAGCAAAGTAAAAGGAACCTACAGTAATAGCGATGGCCTTTGTTCCTAGTAGCTATTTGCTCCTAGTAGCGATGCCAGGAGCCCCTAGTAGCTTCTTGCTCCTAGTAGTAAGGCCAGGAGCACCTAGTAGCGTCCTTGCCCCCAATAGCGATGGCCTCCAACCTAATAGCGATGGCCTGCAACCTCATAGCTGTGGAAGCAGAAGCAATCTTCTTCGATCATGGGTCGCTGGCCGGAGGTTTTGGAAGAACAAAGATACTTGCACCACTAACTGTCACCCCTCACAGTGTCCAAATCAACCTGGATCTTGGATTCAGCCATCCCATGTTCCAGCAGCCAATCATGTTTGCCAAGGCTCCGGTGCCAAGAGGTACTATGTCGCCAAACCCAACGCTGGTCAGGGCCATGACTACCTGAACAAAACTTGGGCTCTACTCTTGCTGCAAAGTAATTGAAATATCTTTATGCCAGCAACCAACCAGCAATAGCAATAGAGTTAGTCTGAAGGAGACATTGCAAGAACCCAAGGCTTTGGATTTGTTTCGATCACTTGGTGCCTCCAATTAGGTGCGAACCGCTCTCGGTTGTGTCAAGCCACGAAGTAGACATCTGCGACGTAGTCCTCACCACTTCCCACTGCGCCGTGAGAGTCCAGGTCTTGTTGGCGTACAATAAACCACACGCATCCCAGCCTCAGACGAGCTCTATGCAGCTGTGGCAACTACGGGTTGGAGCTTGGATTTTCCCCAACAGCCAGAATTAGGGATTCTTGACGGCTAAAGGATTAGAGGAGCGTCTAGAACAGGTTGCAAAGCAGGTCCAACTGTCAAAGAGTTCTTAGATGCTAGAGATCATTCTGGTTCTGGTTGAGGGTTTTGGACGTTCTGCATTGTCTCACTCCATCAGCAGGAGCTGCACAACCGGTTTGACCTCATGGATGCCATCCTTACTACCCTCTCCACAGCCGCTTACAAACGTGCGTCTGTGCGTTGGGCTGTTGGAGATGATCTTGTGCCGTTGGACCGTTTGGACTAAGTGAAACAGAACGGCCCCTCCAATTGGGCCCATTGTTGAAAATGCCACGCAGAAAAGACTCCGAGACTCGACAAACAAAAAAAAGAAACAAATGAAACAAGCAAAGAAGAAAGTCCAGCTAATATGCAGACCTGTTTAAATATGCCAGCGTGGGGTGAAGGAGCTGTTTTTGTTGCGATTCACTTGCCAAGATGCCCATGAACCAAGAGGAGCATGGCGCCTGACATCTTCAGCCAAGACCTGAGACTGCTCCTCTGTGTAAGTAAACTGTGATGGTCTGATGGAGAAAGCAGGTCGAGCAAATCTGCTGGTTTGGTCTCTGCCCAGGAAATCCAGCCTCGACCAGAAGAGGGACCAGTGCAATGTCTACCAAATGTTCGATGGTCTGCGCTGATGTGCATCTTGTTACTAGTAGTAAGGATGCTCCTAGTAGTATGGCCAGGAGCCCCTAGTAGCGTCCTTGCTCCTAGTAGCGATGCCAGGAGCCCCTACAGTAGTAGCTTCTTGATTCTTGTGCATCTTGTCCTCCCTACAGTAGCGGTCCAAGAGTTTACCAGGTTCCCGACAGCTTCCGATTCTGGATCTTATCCTCGATACGTGGGAACCAGTAGCGCAGCTTCAAGAGTTTCAGCAGTTTCAAACACCTCAGACAAGGGACTTCCAGATGGGAAGTCCCGCACAGGGGGAAAACGATGTGTGAGGGTTCAAAAGCAAGTTTGTCATTGGTCATGCAGAAATATACCCTCTACCTTCATCTACCGTGTATTTTGAGCTTCAATGCCAATGTGGGTTTGTATTTTTTTAAGGTTCCCGGGCCGGGATGTTTGACTATGGGGTATGCTTCGGAGGTATGCTTCGGGGGTATGCTTCGGGGTATGCTTCGCGCAGTGTGAAGACTAAAGTAGTAGCATTTCGAGAGGGTATGCTTCAGGGTATGCTTCGGGGGTATGCTTCGGGGTATGCTTCGCCTAAGTCGAACATCCCAGCCCTACATAAACTGGACACCTTAAAAAAAGACAAGCCCATGTATACATGAGTTGTGTTCCGACAGTCACACGCTACCCACACAGAGTGAATCAAACGCACAGTACGTTGTAAGTCTGTGTTTGAGGTTATAAGCACGCGCAAACCTGGGTGGTTGCAAAAAGCATCCAAAGGACAGGCCGCAAAATCATGTCAAAAGGGTCTTGGACACTGGTCTTGAAGTGTTGGTTGGTCGAAGTGTTGCCTTGTTGCCTCCAAAACGACCGGCAAAACTGCAGAATGCTGGCTTCATGAAAACTCCTCGTCTTGTAGTTGTTCCAACTTGTAACCTGCACTGGCGCTACTCTCGCTCGGGCCCTGGCCTGTGGATGATATACCTCAGCGACGGGAGTCAAACTTGAGCAGTTTGTTTACACGGATAATGGCCAGTGCTTGAAAGCACTTTTTGACCGGGAAGACTACAGTACGAGTCCAACTGTCACACGTTCCTGATAGAAGAATGAACAAACCCACACAAACCCTTCCTTCGGTGGCACAGGCAAAGCTCTACCACCGACAAGCTAAGAGATACACCTCCACCGCTCTGGACCAAATCTCAATCAAAAGCCAGAAATGGATCAAAGCTCCAGGACTTCACCAGGCTTTTTTTTGTCTTTAAGCCCGCTCCTCAATTGAGTAGAGACTACCTACTTGGTCCCAATAGTAAGGCCAGGAGCCCCTAGAAGCGTCTTTGCTCCTAGTAGCGATGCCAGGAGCCCCTACTAGCGTCCTTGCTCCTAGTAGTAAGGCCAGGAGCCCCTAGTAGCGTCCTTGCTCCTGGTAGCGATGCCAGGAGCCCCTACTAGCGTCCTTGCTCCTAGTAGTAAGGCCAGGAGCCCCTAGTAGCGTCTTTGCTCCTGGTAGCGATGCCAGGAGCCCCTAGTAGCGTCCTTGCTCCTGGTAGCGAAAACTTACAATCCCACAACCACTTGGCCTCCGAGCCCCGCTGACATTGGCTCCGCTGTGATGCCCAAGGGCCACATGGCCAAAACATCTATTGCTAACCAGCTCCGCGCATAACTCACCATCACCTGCACCGAATCAGTTACAACGCACGATCCCAGAATCGACTATGGTTGTCTTATACCTTGCTTGACAGAAATTCCCGGTCCGGAATTCCTGAGATGAAGAGTGGAAGTTTGCAGCAGGCAATACTGCAACACTTAAAAGTGGCTGTCCTCCTCCTATATACGGACATGTTGGACAAACGGATAATGTTTAAAAAAGGAAACAGGTTCTGATTTGGGCAGTAGCATTCAGGAAACATTGCAGGCAGTACGCTGGAACTAACTTTATGTTGGAGCGTCAATGTCTCCCGCGTGCACTTTGAAATGAGCTCACAGCTGGCAACCCAGCCCATGGCAAAAGCAAGAACCAGCAATTCCCTGGTGAAACCAGCGACACGTAGCACTAGTGGCTAGAAGCTACTGGTGGAGGCCATCGCTATTAGGGTGGAGGTGGAGGCCATTCCTATTAGGTTCCTTTTGCTACTAGTAACAAGAAGTGCTAGCATGGCACCTGATGCAGCTCCATGAACTGCATGGTCTTGGGATCGAGCTGAGTCGTCAAGAAACCCAGGGGCACCTCAGACGCGGTTCGTGCGGTTCGTGCGGTGCGGTGCGTGCGGTGTGTGCGGTGCGTGGCCCAAGGGCTGGGACTCAACTTCTCAAAATCTTCCTGCTTCTTGTTTTTAATAGCTTCTTGTTCCTAGTAGTATGGCCAGGAGCCCGATGCCAGGAGCCCCTAGTAGCGTGCTTGCTCCTAGTCTGCGCACGGTCCGATGACCTGATGTATTTGATGTTTTTTCATGGTCTTTTCATGCCTGTCCCTTTCTGTGGGCCCTCACTTTGATTTGCAAGGCCTGAGGATCAGACTTCTATGATGAGGCAAATGTCCACCAGGACTCAGCAGGCAGTCATGTTTCCATAAAGAACATACAGTAGACCGTTCTGCCAGCGTGGAGGACACCTGCTTTTGTGTTGACTTCCTCGCAAGTGTTCCAGTATGACTGTGTATAAAGTACAAAGCGCGAGCACAGCGAGCATCTAGATTCTATATAGATCATGATAATCCTCCTTATATATCCTTACTAACTATCAGATTCGCCTTCACATCCACCTGAATGTGTGAGCATGCCGTTTCTGATAGCAAAAAGGCGGATTCCTGGCAAAACGTTGTCTAAGGCTCCCTCGCCTAGTCCTGCCAAGGTGCTCCAAATCGGTTCCCAGCCGGGTAAAATATCGCCCCAGTAGTAAGTCAACTGGATTGGGAGGACCCCAGCCAACCTGGCGGCACAGCCGGCACAGCGCCCCAGATATCGTCGGACTCTCTGGACTCATGCGACAGAAGAGCGAGTTTTTCGACGGGTCTTTCATCTGGGCTAACAAACGGAGTGTTAAGCTTGCCGGCACGCACATGAGGGTGCAAAGCGTCATAAGGCAATACCAGCCTTAGCGACAGGCTTGGCAGAGTGTGAGTAATTCGTGATTAGTAGTTGGGTGATCAGGCTTACCATCCTCCTATATGAGCGTTCAATGTTCAATTGTTTGGCCTCTTTCAGTTGCTCGGTTTGGTGTCCTTGAACACAAGCTTGCACCCCTGGATTCCCGCAAAGCCCTAGTGCAAAGATCTCCAGAGACACCCTGAGCTCACGGCTGAAGCTAAACAAAGAGTCAGGCATCAGAAGGTACCTTAAGGATTTGACCCCACTCCCCGGGAAGCATCAAGTGGATCTTGCACACTCCCCTGCCACCCAAACAAGAATCACCTCGAATGTGGGAGACTTATGGAGACTTGGCCAATGCGGTGCCTCTATTCTGCCGTCTGCAGGCAATATGAAGCATGAACACTGAAACAAGAAGTGGGCCTTGGCGAAAGGAGAAAGAAGGTACTGTACTTTAGGAGTTTCAATGTCTGAGCAGAAATGGGCTGCTCTGTGCCACCGTATCCCTTTGAACCTTGGAAGTTGAACTCACTCCCTTTGTCCAAGCAATCCTGCCTGCTTTTGGGTTCCCT
Organism: Durusdinium trenchii; assembly: GCA_963970005.1. NCBI lineage: Eukaryota > Dinophyceae > Suessiales > Symbiodiniaceae > Durusdinium > Durusdinium trenchii. The sequence goes on from CAXAMN010006224.1 coordinate 1,112,780, forward strand.
CAATTGATTGCCAATATCGTCCTGGGCAAAACGAAAGTCCCAACCTGGTTGTACATGCATCTGATGGAACCGCACTCACTCACAATGGTTCCCCAACAGCAAACAACCATCAACAACGATTTCCAATACATGCTTGATGGGGACTGACGTTTCTATCTCTGTCGCTGTATTATATATATAATTACATGGCGTGGATCAAAACCAGGGTACCCTGGCTGACCAGCAAGAATGAAAAGAATAGACTACCAGACATGGTCAACCGACCAGGGTCTTGAGCTCCAGGTTTTGACCCACTGCCACATGAGTAGACTCAAGCTAGGCAGGACGTTGTGCCCTCACCGGTTCCGTCCTGCCACGCTCGACTTCGCATGCTGCTCAGGCGGCTGGCCTGCGCAAAGGACAGGGCACCCACGAAGGTATGTTTCTGCATATCTCTTGCTCTTGACTCTCCACAACTTCATCTGAGGCCAAGGGTACTCTTGTCTAGTAAAGTAGATCACAAGAGTACTTCATTCCTCAACCCTCTGACTTGATGCCGTTCGGGATGTTGATCCGAAGTCCCCTACCTCGGCCGATTCGTTGGGCTGTGCTCCTTTCAGCGTCCACCTTTGCTGACTGAAGGAGGTCTCCTCCGGTGCTTATGGAAGGCACACTGCCCACGAGCTGAGTTTGTGCCAAGAGCAGTTGGGAATATGAAAGTATGCAGCTATGCATTTCACACACTGGTAGTATGGTCCATGGATCATGGATGTCCATGGATGTGCATGGTACCCTTTGGGTACAGTACCTTCTGTGCATATGCTTCAGGCACCGCGACCACACCAAACATGACAAATCCCGAAACAAGCACATGAAGATCCAAAGCGGCGTCCCTTAGCTTCTCAGCACCGCTCGGTCACTGATCACAGGTGACAAACACGACTACAATTCGACAAGCGATAGCATTTCACAGAGCTCGGTCCTCGTCTGACTTTGAAGACGGAGAGAACCTCAAGAGAACTCCATCAGCCCCACCAAACCCGATGAATTCCAATTGGAGAAACCCCACTCTTTCTGGGCATCTAGGAGTGCAAGGCTGAGGGAAAATTGATAATGAATGCTCAAATTGTCTGTGAGAACAATACCTTCAGCTTGCAGGTGCGTCAGTTCGGACTCATGACGCGCTTGCATGTACGCGGATACATTTTGCAATTGTTTCACCACATCATGGCAATCAGCGATGAAAACGCAATGTGTCTGCTGTAAGATTACAGCAAGAAATGGAACAAGTGAGAACGCATAGCGCTGACAGCATCCCCACATGGTCTTAATGCCCCGAGTACCGAGACATTGTATATGTAAATATACAGCATATAACATTATGCGTATTTATATATACAAATATATGTATCTTTGTCTTGCAGTATCTCTTTGTTCCGTGTGGTCTAGACATGCTCAGCAAAAACGACTTCGGAAGCTTGATCTCAAGGCCCTTTTGAACGAGGAACGAAAGCTCATCTTCATCCTTCTCCTCAACATGTCATGTCAAAGCCTTGTTACGAGCTTTTTGAGACAAATCGTGGCAATTGAACTGCATAATCACACCCAATACCTAGGCAAGCTTAATATCCTCTAGTCTTGCAAAGGCAATAAAAGTTGATTTGGCCAATTCAGTACACAGCATCCTGTCCTCGATCTTCAACTGCACATTCTTTATGGCAGGCGGCTTTGGCACAACCTCTCATTGAGCCAGTCTGATGCTAGTCTAGGAGTCTAATCGCACTCTACGCTCTACTATACAAGTAGCAAGCTGCTCCTGGGCAGCAGTTCGAATCAGAAAATCCGGTGAGCACCATAGTCTTATGGGTTAGCAGTCCCAAACCAAAATCTGCAGGTCTAGGTGTTCCTCTCATCAATGGGTGACTGGAGTGTACCAAAATGAATCCAGTCGTCCCTCGATCGCGCCAGTTTTCTGTTGACTTGAAGGATAGGTATACCGGTGTCCAAACTATTTTCTACAACCACTCAAGGTTGGTTCTTCCAGACCCTATCCAAACTACATCAAACTTGCAAGGCCAAGGCCCACTCAGAACTTGAAGGCAAAAAGAGCAAGTCATCATACATCATACCCCATCCCTTCTTGCAGGAACTAAAGCAAACTTTGGTTGCTCACAACCCGGCGGTGCGATGAACCTACACACTTCGTGTTCGGCCTGCGCATCCGGAGTAGTCTCTGAGCCAGCTTTCACGACGCCGTTCAAGATCGGGGACTTCTGATTCTCCGGTTTCTGCTCCTCCTCGTCCTCATGAGCCACAAGGATGTGAGTGGATAGTGTCCGTCCATCGTGGGCCTAAGCTCAAGCCTTCTGTCCGCACCTTGACTTTTCAAGCTGCTTTGGCTCATCAAAGATTGAAGCAACAAATAAATTCTTATCTTAGACATGTCCATAGTTCCCGACATCTGGTGACTCTCCCACGTCCGTCCCAGACTTCTAGAGTCATGCCTCAACCTTTGACCGCTCACAATCACCCTTCATCACTAGAATGCTTCACCCAGGCCTCATCGGAGGAGTCACTAAAACCTTCATCATCCTGCCATGCTTTGTGAAACTCGCCAAAACAGCAATGCTTCTGTCGGAATGTCCCTTTTGCCAAAGCCGCCACAACGAAGTACCAAAACGGGAAGCCAAAGTGTGGTCACAAAAACCTGTAGACTCTAGACCAAACTGTGACCCATAGTGGGCTGCCTGCTGCCTGAAAAAAGACTATAGCTCAAAAGATTCTTCTAGTTTCCACTCCACCCGTTCGAACAAATGTTGGAGATTGTACCAGGAGTATGACGACATATGGCCGGACCGGGATGTTTGACTATGGGGTATGCTTTGGAGGTGTGCTTTGGGGTATGCTTTCGGGGATGCTTCCCGTGGTGTTAAGAAGACTAAAGCTTATCTTCAAAGGGTACGCGGTTATGCTTCGGGGTGCGCTTGAGGGGTATGCTTCACCTGAGTCGAACATCCCAACTCTACATAAACCGTGAAAATTCATACACATACGAGCGTGTATTAAAATAGGGAGACCTCCCAAAACCCCTCGAAGAGGAAAAGTAGGCCAAAAGCAGTTGGGCCAGGGGCTCATATTTGAATACACTCCAACGACTGGCTACCAATGATTGAATATCATCATTGAACATCTAACCAAGGCTGAAAGCTCGACTTCATGATCCAAAAAAAACAATAAATAAAGTTTGAATTAACAAAGTTTGACTCGTACCGTGACGACCACAGCGACCACGGCAACCAGCCTCGTCCGCTTCCTGAAAGGCCGGCAAGACAGCCTGCATCTGCTGAATCTGCTGTGCAGGTGCAGCTGCCTTAGGAAACATTCGCATCGAACGCGGAGGCTCAACAGGAATTCCATGGCTAAATAAAGGATGCTATTGTATGGAAAAGCAGCAGGGCCATCTTGCAAAGAGATTTGACCGATGTTTGATGGTGAATAGCATATCTCATATCATATCCATTCCTGAAACAGGTTCCGAAGAACAGCACTTGCCAATGTTCTTCCTACGGAAATCTTGAAGGTGGTGCGCACGATGTGTGCATCACGCATTTCCCAGCAAATCTCAATGGCAGCTGTCAAATTGTCAAACTAGTAACAAGTGCCACGCTACTAGTAACAGGTGCCTTACTAGTAGTAACAAGAAGCTACTAGGAACAAGTGCCTTACTAGTAGTAACAGGTGCCTTACTAGTAGTAACAAGAAGCTATTAGAAACAAGTGCCACGCTAGTAACCGCCAGTAGTAACAGGTGTCTTACTAGTAGTAACAAGAAGCTTTTAATTTAAGTCTAATAGCTTTTTGTTACTACCAGTAAGGCACTTGTTACTACTAGCGATGCACTTGTTACTACTAGCGAACCTTGTTAGCTAGAATCCTGGAACACTCGGACCGAGATACTGCTCCTTGCACTGCACCCATTGCCAGGGACGCACGTCGAGTGCCGCCGGTCGGTGCAGTAGGCATCACTCCCATCGGTGCCATCATGGGCTGGATGGGTTGCAACGGCTGCATGGCAGGAACCTGCATTTGCACCACCTGCGGCACCATCTGCGGGGGCGGCGCTGCGGCCTGGGTGCGTCAAGCTTGCATTCTACCTTACGCACTTACTAGTAATCGCTACTGGGAGCAAGGATGCTACTAGTAGCTCCTGGCCTTACTAGGAACAAGAAGCTACTAGGAGCAAAGGGCATTACTAGGAGCAAGGACGCACCCTGTGCACTGAGTTTGAAGAAATTTATAGAAACTTGGCATTGGGAACTACCGTCGATCTTGATGTCTTCCAAGGGGCTGGAGGGCGGCCGAAGAAAGGCACATTACCTCGGATCAAACCATACAAAACGTGGCCATGTGGTGGAACTTGGAGAGAACACGCCAACCCTCAAGCTCCATCCAGCATGTTTGACTTGATCAAGAGAGAAAAAGAACAAAACAACTCTATACTTTATCCCCGCGTGCATGTCAGAAGTGACTTCTCACGACTTCTCCATAGTTCTCCCATTGTCCTGCGGAACTGGGCATCCCCAACCTCCCATGCCGATCGCCACGCTAGTTCGCCGGATGATTCCTGATGTCAGCGTTCCCGAGGGCCAATCACATTGACCCGGAATATGTTGTGCGTCAGCCGTCAGCTTAGTTCCTTCTCGGTCGTATCAGGTGCCCTAAGGAGACTATATAGGTTCTTCTCCAAATCCTCTCGCTACGAGTAAAAAAATCGGAGGAGGTCACATAGATCATCATGATCATAAACAATCAAATTCAAACGGTTTCCCTCGGCAGTCGCCTTGATCTGACGGAGGTGCCAGACTTGGCGGCGGATTTGAGTCCAGCTGCCCTCGAGAGGCTTGTCGCATGAGCTGGGCCTTGGTCCATCAGCATGAGCCCACCCCATGAGTCCACCCCATGAGTCCTCCACATTTGAACCGTTTGTCCAACATGCTCGACAAAAGTTCCGCTCTCTGCTCAGTTCCAAAGGTTGTTCTGAATGTTTCACCGGCATCGGCAACCATTGCAGCAGGAAAGACCTTTTTAAATTCCAAGGAACTCCACCAGGCCGCCCACCCGCGAAGTTGTGTGCCCCTGGTGTGGCTAGCCTGACACGGATGTCAAAGCACCCGACAGAAAAACTGGAGCACGAAATGATACTAAGCGACAATGAAATGGCATTGTGAGTTTCAGGACTGCGGCACGGCAAAGTCCGTGGTGACACCCTAACGTGTGTATCCCGCTATCACAAGCGGTTTGATTTTCAGCACAATGGAGGAGGCCCATGGGCACATGGATGGCATGGGCCAACGAAGGCCCGTCCAAGAACATACCTGCAATTTTTGAGTGGGGGGGTGTTGCAAACTGTGTTCCGGACATTTCCAATGCTAGAAAGCTCCACTTAACACCAACCATTCACAATGTGTTTCGGGCGCGCAACTTACTTGGCGACAGTTAAGTCGTCAAACATGACCGTACGGTATCACTTGAAGATTTTTGCGGGGCTCAATTGTTGAAGAGCTGACTCTGTCACACTGGTGAGAGCAAGTGCAGGTTGCGCCCACGTGTTTTTTTTCTCTCTTGCGCAGGTTCTTACTGTTTTCTTCCTTCTTGCACAGGTCTTTATTTCTGTCTTGGGAGGAACGACAACCTTTCATGTGGCTGCGGCGCTTGGCACTTTCTATTTTTAACTTTTCGCAGGCCAATCGGCAGCTGCTTCAGGTTTGCAGTGTCAGTGTGCAACCTTGCTTGACCGCCAGTGGTTTCAACAGCTTCCGTGGTTTGTTTTCGTCTCCGTTCGCAAACAGCAGATCGCAGTCTTCGCCGCACCTATCATCGCTTGACTCAGGTCAATAATGAGTCGGGCTACAAGTGATGCAACAACCTCCTCGTTGCAGTGAACACATTTTTCTCCTTTTGCAAATGAAAATTGTTCTTTCGATCGGCCGCTTCTTTTACTTGTGAGCAGCTGGTGAGCGTTGTAGAAAAGGGTGACATGCGTCACGGCTCAGTTCATTTTTTGGCAACTTTAGTGTACTTCAGTGCCCTCCATTCAACACAAATCTCTCCGGCTCATGTGGCAGAGCCATACAAGCATCACAAACATTATTCTTTCCACCGTCAGTCCATGTGGCAGGACATGTGTGGTGATGCTTTGTTGCGCGAAACGAACTTTAAACCGAAAAGTTGCTATCACTCCACGCCACCCTGGTTTCACCAGCTCGTCTGCCTAGACGAAGAAAAACTGATAAATGAATGGTACATCTTAAGCAAAGCCTTGGTCTTCATTGAAAAGTTGGCGGCAGCCAGCTCTGTCATTCCGAAATGTAAAGCCTTGCTGAGGCGAAATTTCGCCGTCTACCTTTTATGAGGATCAGGCCCATGGGTGTTTGGGCTCTGTACAGCTGTGTTGCCCCCCCTGTCGGACGGAATATGGGTGTTTCCAAATGAGTCCTCTTTGAGGGCCCAATGACAACAGGGTACTGGCCAGATGGAAAACTTGGACTTCGTGTGCGACAACATGTTCACCGGGCCGCCTTTGACACTAGTTTTCGTGTCGGGCAGGTGTACTATCAGCTCTTGCTCGCCCAGTTTCAGGTCTCCAAAACACATGTTGAGGGTCTCACCAGTCCGAAGTAGCCAGCGGCGAGAAGGAATGCCATTGTAATATCTGCCAAAGCAAGTCCAAACCTGATGGCGTCGCTTGCCAGCTTCGTTCATTCTTTCGCCACAGTGCGAAAAGGCGCCAGCTATAGGATAGCTTCTTTCTGAGGAAAGGCAGGAATGCCTGCAAGCCGCTGAGTTGGTAGGTCACCAGCGAAAGCCACTGATTCTCCTTGCTCATATGAGTACCCTAGAAAATCCCCCAACTCCAGGTCAAATGAAGTGATCGACTCATAGTCCTGAATGTAAAACCCCAGTCTTCAAAAGCCTTGTATACAGCCTCGCGATATCGACGAAGCGCGCTATCTTTGAGTCCACTCTGAGCCAGCCGGCTTCTCCACCATTTCCCAGACTTTCCTTGAGCTTTGACCTCAGATCTGACAAGGCTTCGTTAACCCTGCGACGCCCCTTCTCCCGGCCTCCTCCACCCTCTTGATCCTCTGCTATCTTCCTTGACGTCTTCTCTGACTCCATGCCATCCTCGTGGAACTCGGGATGAAGATGGCTCGCCTCACCTCCCTTCTGACTTCTCGCTCCTCGGGTTCTGCAACCTCCGTAGCTCCTCCAACCTCTACACCAAGTACTTCGTGAGCCCAGCGCTTGTAGCCTGAACCCGTGTACTCTGCCTTGGGCTCTGGACCTGGGATGACCTGCAGCGCCTCCTCAACGAAGTGCGTCCTCGAACACGCACCGCAAGCAGCCGGCATCGAGCGACCGCCCACACCCGACTTGAGTACAAAAAGCCAAAACATTCAGGTCCGGTCTCAAGAGATCGTTCCACCCGAACGACCATTACTGATGGTCCATTGTTCAGTTGGCATCTCCCACACTCTCTGACACAGCGATGGCAAAACCATTTACATGCTTGTTGGCTACAGTATGTGGAATTTGGGCAGGGTTCGCGGCAACAATTTCTTCCGACGCAAGCCAAGAAAAGGACAGGCGCGCTGACAGCTTCCCCCACCGACCATTTTCCAGACAGTATACTGCCCTTGCGTAAGACCTTTCAGGATTCGTCAGTTTTCGCTCCAGCACTCAGTGTCCAGCTCAAGTGCTTTAGACGATGTTGCAGAGAGTTTCCCAATCGACTCGTGAAAGAATTATATACCCTTGCTCTACATAGATGCCCGCAAACAGCTTTCTCATGCCGATATTCTCCCAAAACCTACACGAGTCCAAATGTGGACTGCAGTACTAGCTGAGTTGTACCTTTGGGGTCCGGCGTTGGCAGTGGTTTTGCTGAATGGCGAAGGTTGTCTTCTCTCATTCATTGCACTGCGCAGACGTTGACTCCTCCATTGTTGCTGGTATACGCGGAATTTTCAATTGCGCTCCACGAATGAGCAGGACATTTCTAATTGAACGCTTTTGGATTGCGCGTAGCAGAGCATTGAATTTCTCGTTAATCGCGCAGAAGGAATCTTGCAGGGCAGCATTACGAACAAGAATGCGCTCTTCAAGTTCTCCGCGCTTCTCGGCGACGTCGCAGCAAATAGTATCGGGCAATAACAGAATTACAGGGTATTGCTCCGACGGCGCGGGAGAACCGTTTGCTGTATGGTGGTTTCCTTGATCTGCGTCAGATTCGCGGCGCTAGTTTGGAGAGTACATGGGCCACATCAAGCTTCTTTGACTTTTTTCCGCTGTCTCTGAGGGATGAGCGTGTCCAACACAACAACCTTGTACGCAATCACCCCACTCCAGCCGTGGAACAAACTTTGTCAGGCAGAATGCAGTATTGGACCCCCATTGGTGCCTTTGTCTGGCTTGCACGCACGCTTACACACGCTACGCGCCCATGTTTCCCACGGTATTACAGGACATGTTGCTTTGCTTCAACATCGTACGACAGTTGCTCAATTTGTTCAACAATTTCGCCCCCCTACGTTCTTGTGAACAGATGTTCGATTTACGCGATGTGAAAAAGTTGCATTACACTATGCTTGAAAGATGTGCCAAGAGTTGTCCATACCATGATTGCCAAATTTCTCATGAATTTTCCACGCTTTACAAAAGCGTCAGAGTTCTTGTCTAACGTTTTTGTGACTCTAAGCTTTTCGACTCAAGCTTCGTGCTGGTGTCTCCTTTTCCTAAAGTGTTCCACGACCATGGATGTAGCCCAGCACAATGCAAGTGGCCATTCTCGTGCAGTTGTCCGCTGGACGAGCACTCCTCCATCTCATGAGTGAGTGCATTGATACGTTGCTAAATGTTCTCCCTTTCGCCTTGTCAATGGACTACAGCGCCGCAAGAACTAGGCACAACAGCTCGCCTTGATGAGCGCCCAAATTCACGACCCTTACCGCCTGTTAGAAGCAGCCGATACGCACACGAATCGCGAGATTGTCCTATATACGTGGCGAAGATCCTCGCGCAAAACCATCCCCGTCACCGGGGCGACCACCGCAGCGGTTGCAGCCAACTGGCTGCTCGTTATCCTCCACGTTCACGGTCTCACTACACAGGTCTAATTTGCTATCTTGTGCTTGGTCGAAAAAAGTATAGTGCGGGCAAGGCCTTGTCACAACTGTTCCTTTTGACAAATACAGCGGCCATACGTTTTCACTTTTTACACTTGACTTGACGTGTTTTTGTACTCTTGTCCAACTCAAACCTGTTTCGATGAGGGCCTGACCGTCCAGATCTTAATTTCTCTTCAGGTTGTCCCGATCTCAAGTTCTCTTCAGGCCGACTGACCTGCTAGCGCGCTTCAAGTCGCTTCAGTCCAAATGCTAGAACCAATCAGGTTGTCCGGCGCTTAAGCACGCATGTCAGGCAGTTATCGATGACACCACACCAGTCGTGCCCTTACCGATCTCTTCAGAACAACATTTGTCTGCCTTGTGGCCTCAGCCTTAATGCTTACTTACTTCAGGAACTTCTTGACTACAAACGACCATGCCTTTCTTTCATTCACGCTCAGGTTGTTTGGAGCCCAGCATCACGATATGAGAATTCCAGCTGTTCCCACTGTCCATCTTTTCGTGGTTGTGGTTGGGTCTAACATCCAAATCCTATTCAGGTTCTTCCATGTTCTTCCTGCAGATTTGAAAATCTCTCAAGTACTGAAGCCTCCGCAGGGAGGGCCTTGTGTGCGCGTGAATCCCGCTATCACAAGCGGTAGGTGTTCAGCACAATGCAGCACGGATGGCATGGGCCAACGAAGACCCATCGTACTGCGATTTTTGAGAGAATGGCCACCGGGCTAAGCCATAAACCCAGCTCGTCGAGAGTGTGGCAGACATGTGGTTCTATTCAACGGTGTCGCCTTTCACGTTTCCAGGTCAGGCCTCTGGCCCACACTGCCAGCACTGGGCATTCCCACATTGGTGGCCACCTGTACTGCCCCTGCTTCGAACCTGGCAAGAGGGATCAAGGAATCGAGGGACACGCGATGGACAAATCCTCCACCGTTATGGTGCACACCATCAAACCTATATAAAACTGCCTTTCTTGACAGCCAACGGACAGTCTAAGCAAGTCCGAGAAATCCTTGAATTATGAAGTACAGTATGTCTAGCTGCTGGACATGTAATGGGCCACCTGATCAAAGCTTGCCTCAGTACTTATCGTGAGTTGACAGTTGACACATAAATTGAGCAAGATCCTTATTAAAGCTTCCTTTCAAAATGCTCCTGCGCGCCCACACATTGTTTTCCCTCCGCGCCTCTGCAACAAGTTCTTGCTTTCCGTTTGGCCGCGGATCAGGGACTCGCCTGGCAGATTGCTGTGCTGGACAATTTCCAGGGTGTCTTTGGCGAGTTTGGGGTCACTGTACTTGTCTTGTTTTGCGACAAGCTTATGTCTATGCCAACTACGGTCATAGTAGGGACTTGGCTCGATCGCAAAAGAGTTCAAGTCTTCGCAAAAAGGACCCCTGGAGTATGTCAAGACACCTGCCGCCCGAAGGCCAGCCCATTGGTTCTGGGCCCTGCTCTTGATGTGCAGCACTGAGACTCAAGCTTTGTGATTGCAGCTTCTTCAGGGTCTTGTGGACACTCTTCAGCTCCGCCGGGATTCCCTCACGCCGCATGGGTCAAAGCTGCCATGCTCTGGAAGATAGTGCCATGCATAAATTACAAGCTCGTCCACTCCAAGGCCTACGCTCTAGACGGCCTAGACCTTGCCCCTTCTCCATAAACTGTTGCAAGGTGTGTGTTTTGGAGATTATTTTACACTGAATCGATATGACCAAATCATCAAGTATTGCAAGCCCGGATTTTCCTCGCTTGACATCCCAGCTCAAATACATAGGAAAGAGCAAATATTATTCATCAATTTGTCCATGAGGACCATCAACATGTCATGGATTCAGACTTCTTTATCAAGCTGCATATCTTTCACTGACTTTAGCCGCATGCTGCTGCTCCTTGCTTACATGCCAGCATCTTGCAACAAAAATCGGACAAACAAGGCTCCTTGAGAGATTCTAGAACGGCAGAAATATTATCCAGCGACAAGGTCCTGCGTGTGCAGAAAGGGAATCATAATCAGTTCTCACATGCAACTACCATGACCCAAGGCTGAAAAATATCATCTGTGATGATGCGGAGGTGCCTTTAAAACGCCAGCTTATTTGTAGTTCAGACAGTGATTAGCAGAATCCCTCGTCTGCGAATATCTCGTCTGCCCCGAAGTCCTGAGGTCCGTCCTCTCGTTGTCCGCAGACGATTCGTAGGTCATGGATCGGTTGCTGACTTGTCGTTTGTGACTATTGGATGGTTGCCTCACCAAGCAGGGGCAGTCAAGAGAACTCAGAATTCTTAGGATAGCAACAGCCAAGTCCTTTCACAAGAGCCAAGAATTATCAAAAGTGTCAATGGCATCCAATAGTCAGCGTTTGGGTCATCAGCCAGACCCTATCAGTGCCTCGTTTGAGCTGGCGCCTCTAACAAGTCATCCTCACCTGAAGCAAGATCGTGATTGGGGAGATTTGGCCCTTCTCACGATTTGAATGGAGGAGGAATAACAAAATCCCCTCTCCCTCTATAGCGAAGTTGGGTATTCCCCTTCATCCCAAGCGGGATGAAGGGTCACTTTGGTACATGTCAGTCTGCGTTGTCTTGATGAATCTGCTCTGAAACTATCGGACTTCTGAAGTTGTAACTACCGCCCGGACTCGGTTAAAAAAAGAAATGCTTTGTTGCTGCTGCTTCAGCATCGCAGTCTTCAAACTTTTCGAATCGAGACGTTCCCGCTGGTTTATCTTGTGCTCACACCCCCAACAAAGCTCCAAAACATCAGTAACAAGGGCATCGCCATTAGTAGCTCCGAAACTCCTGCCATTACTACTAGAAGCAAGAAGCTACTGGTAACAAGGTGCATCGCTACTAGTAGCAAGACCATTCTTGCTTGACTGGGTCTCTGGCCAGAAAGGTGCGGCGACCTCAAAGCACAGGTGATATCGTTGTCAAACCAAAAGGCATCCAAACTAAGGCAGACGTGGAAGTCACACGCCGTTTTCGTCAGGTCTATCTTCCAGATTCATGTCCCTTCTTATTGGAAGGATGTATAGTGCTGTATATCTATATATATATAGTATGATGTTTAATATACAATATCTTTCACATAGTCTGACTGCTGCCACGGGAATCGACCATGAAAAAGCCACTGGATACGTAGAATAAGATGTTAAATTCAAGTACAAAGTAATGTCAATTGCAAAATGGTTATATAATATCCTCCTTCCAAACTCCTTGTCCAAGTTCTGCTCCAAGTCACATTGATGGTGGCTCTTCAATCCCGCCAGGCAGCGGTGCCACATGGTCACTGATGCTCGAAACATGATCCATGGGCATCAGAGCGCACGCGATGGATCGTGTGACAATTGAATCTATGATGTCTAGGTGGCTGTCCTTGGCCAACCCCAAGAGTTGGTGAAGACTGGGCTTTATCCTTCATTGGAGTGGCACGTTTCAGGTGTCCATTCATCCGCGAGCAAAACACTGTAGTCACTCACTGCTTTCAAACTCCGTGTGTTTCTTTCTGCAGCGATTGAGGACTTGAGACTTGAGAAGCGGTGAGCATGCGTTGAGTGCACTTACTTAACCCCAACAAGACCCATGATTTGCTTGTGGGAGCGGCAGTATAAGTGTTTCTGTTCCCAATAACCCAAAGCTTGGCAAGAATCGGCAACTGTGAAAGGAGTGACTGATACAAGGCCCTGTGACAGAGCAAAAGGATGTGAAAGCGGCTTGCCACAAAGAATCAGTCTGGCAAGGCATTGAACTGTCATCGTATTGGTGCATTCACATTGAAGTTCAGTCGGTGGTGTACGGGCGGGGTTGATCTAAATCGGCCAAGTTGTTTTGCTTCGATACAATAGAAAAAGGCTTTCGTGCCTGACTTGGCTCATCTTCAGCAGGTTCCCTGTGCAAATCCTCCGTTGTTTGATACATTCTGGCCATACCGCATACCGCCAAATCTTTACCTCCATAAAGAAGCTTCAAGTTGAGCGAGACCACACCTTAAATAGCCTCCAATCGTAAATGGGTAGAAATTTTGTGTCGACCCTGCAGACCTTTTTAGATTTTTACGTGACACCACTTCCTTCATGGGCCTTGGCTAGCTCTGTCTGCACCAATCTGAGGGTGGAGCCTGGCCACAAACCAATCGATCTGCCAAATGAAATGGTATGGATCTGACTAGTTCAAATAAATGGAGCGGAAAACCTGAAAAAATGCATCATGCCATCTTGACTGTTCATGAATGGGAAGACGTTTTCCAGAAAATGTTGGCTACCTCAACCTGCGGCACAACCGAAAACTCTTTCAAACTTGTGTGATGACACATCCATTCCCCTCCTCGTCACGTAGATCCTCTTCCACGACGAGTGAGAGGCTCAAAGCGGACTGGGACGGGCGCAGCTTGGCTTTACCCATCTTTGCTTGGTTGATTGAATACCCACCCTACCTGCGCTGTGTGTGTGCATGCCATTTATCTTTGCACTTCGCATTTCCATATATTGTACATATCATTTCATATCATATCGGATGTTCTTCTCCGGCGGTGGGAAGCCAGTGGAGGTCACAGATCTGCGTGAAGATCCGGTTGTATGTTGTTTGTATGCACGTCAAAATCCAAGGAGTAAGTTCACCTGATCCTTTGTTCCCCTTTGTCTTTCATGGCCGCTCTGGTTGAAGCGATTTTGCTTTGTCTCCCTTCGTTACCATGGCTGTTCTTGAGAGATGGGGTGTGATGATTCTGCTTTGTCTTACCTGTGCTCAAAACTGGCGGCAAACACGTTCAATGTTCGCTGGTAAAAGAAACATCAGGATCCCGCGGCTTATAATCTTTGACAGGTAACCACACACTATCACTATCAACATTGATGGAACTTGAAAAACTGAAGATGCGACACAAACAGTCGTTGCACCAATCAAGCACCATAGATTGAAGAAGGATAGTCTTTCCACTGCATGCAGGCGTCGTTGTTCCTATGAAGGTCAAAGGTACTCGAGGCAAGCGCTCCACACCCTCATGCTGAGAAACCATTTCTCTCAGCCCAGCATCCAGAAGCCATGTGGAGGCAAAGCAGACAAAAGGAGTCAGCCCAGGATCGTTTCTATGCAAGAATTGAGAACCCCTCACAGTCACAGCAAAGCTGTTTGGGAAGTAAAAGTAGGGTAGAATAGAGTAGATATACACTAAAAGGAAAAAACAACTACTTTGACGAACGACATGCTGTCCAAAGTTGGATCAGTGATTCAGGAGGACTAACGCTTCCACAAACGCCAACGCGCCTCTGTGCCCAAGTCACTCAATTCATCATCTGCGCCTGGGGTCCAGTGTCTCAAACTGAATGCTTCTGCTCTGATGCAACACAAAATACTTACAACTTACAACGAATCTCTTAAAGAGCTTCAATATCCTGCATGTTTCATGCTTCAATAATATAGCCTTCGGCCTTCCCAGCTCTTTCAGCACCAGGTTGATTCTGACAAATATCCCTGAAAAGAAAACTGACACCATGGCATGCATAGCATGGCATGCTGTGGTTTTGGACACGGATGCCCCAGCCTTCCGCAGCCTCTCGCGCAAAGCGAGCGCTCTCGGTGCAACGTTGGAGCGCCAAAATGCAGGCGACCTGTGCCTCGAGCGTCGCGGCTCCTGTGTTTGGGACAGGTAAGAATATCATGCTCTGAGGGTTTCCCTGTTAGAAGAAACACTTGTATAATTGTACAAATCTGGAAAAAGGCTTTGAGACTTTCCATAGTGCCTCACGGGCCATTGGCTTCGAGAGCTCAGAAAGGAGGTGGTCCATCTCCTCAGGATTTCACATGCGAAATACGAAGCTGGATTAAGACTCTCTTCAGGCGGATGCACCTTTGAAATGATCGTTTGTATTATGTGCTTGGCACGCACATCCCCCTCAGCATCCCGCAAGGACGATTTGAGTCTTCAAAAGGCCACCAGCATGCTGAACCAGCATGCTCAAATGCTTACCAAGTTCTAGGTGCAAACCCGAAAGACAGCTGTTCCTTGCTCTGATTAGATTTGGAGTTCCCAGATTTCCCTCCTCACACAACACACTCCAATAATACAATTCCTTGTTTGGCAACTTTGGGCCTCGGGGATTGTAAGCAAGGCCGCCAAACGTCCTCCAATTTCATGGCACCCTCATCATGTCAATCCCAACCGGCGAAATGCATAAAAGATTCCAAGCTTTAGCGGTTCACCTGGTGTTCATTCTTTCATCTGTTTCAATGCGGTGTATTCCTTTCTCCCAGTTCCACCACGTTGGATGCAGCCCCGACTTCTCCCTCGCTGGATAGGACATGGGACCTCGTAGAGTTCTGGCGCTTGGCGCTTCAAGAGCAGCAAGGCTTCGAGACCCTTCAGCAATCGGCTTCGGATGGCTTCGGGGCATCGGACCAGTTCAGTTCGGGCCTTGAACAGCGGATTTGCTCCGGTTCTCTTAGTGTGTGCCTGCATTCCTGCATTCTTTGGTTGCGGATTGGACTCAAACAGGGAGCTGAACCACCAACATTAGTTTCATCTGAGGAGAGAGCATCAAAGCATGTTATATAAAGCTTTATGGTCTCACGCATCCAAAAAGTCTGACCCGTCAATGATGGTGTGCGTGGAGACCGCTTGGAGAGCCTTCCCTCCCTTGCGCCGGTCCAACAAACGGCCTCAACTGATGCTGTCTTCCCTCCACCTGGCGGACCTGGAACGGTGCTGCAACTCGTGTATACCGTAAATGGTGCCTCCACACCAGGTGTTGCTGTACTATATTGTGATGAATTCAGGACGCCTTTTGACACATTGGAGACACAGCAAGATGGAACAAACATGATGATACTGCAAAATGCATCGTGGAAACTCATGGATCCGAACTCGACCGTTGCAATCAATGACAAAAAAATGTCGCCTCTGATTGAATCATTCAAACAGTGTTCAATAATAGATAACCAGGTAGTACTGTACCATATCAAAAAGGAACATGAAATCATGCGTCTCCAAAAGCAGCCCCAAACCCGTGTTTCGGCGCCATGCTCCAGGTCAGACCTTGAGGCCAAACATCTGACGTCTGTGACCTTGCAGTATGCGAGACCCGAGCCGTCTGTTCATCTGTGGTTCACATAGTGAGTGAGTCTGGACCATCGGGTCCAGGCTACTGGAACGCAGTCTTCCCTTATGAAGCA
Organism: Durusdinium trenchii; assembly: GCA_963970005.1. Classification (NCBI taxonomy): domain Eukaryota; class Dinophyceae; order Suessiales; family Symbiodiniaceae; genus Durusdinium; species Durusdinium trenchii. Next base: position 1,129,110 of record CAXAMN010006224.1, read on the forward strand.
CAGACTTCTGTTATATTACTGTATATGGGTCTTCTTTTTGGGGGGGGCAGGCTGCTATTGAGATGGGAGTAGCCAACCTTTAGACTTTGGACCTTTCTCTCTTCCTTTTCTTGTCTGGGGATCATGCTTGGCTGGAGGGCTGCTCTCGGTGTTGGAAGAGGCAGCCTGCACACCCGATTGAAACATTTCCAGTGGATTCCATGTCTCCACAGCGGATCATCTCCTTGGACGCAATGGGTTGGGAAGTTTGAAGTTTCCACGAGCCTGTATGTCAACGTATGTCAACCATGCAATTACAATATCGGATGGATTTCAAGACAAACCTAGTCCAACACAAAGTGTTTTCGCTGCTTTGCACTGCTTCGCTGCCATCGCTTCCAATCATCTCCACACCCACTTCGGTGATCTCTTGGAGACGAGGCTGGCAAACTCACCTCAGGTGGATCTGCCTTCAGAGAGGAGCATTCCTTGCGTCCAGGGCTGGCCCAATCGGCACAGCCAGGTGGGCCAAGGCTACCAATCATAGCACAGGGCCTTGGACTTCTCCGAGTAGAACTGATCGTACCAACGAATGAAGTCCAGGAATGCTCCATCTCCAGCAACCTCAGGTACAAACCCGGCCACTCTGCATGGATCAACGACAGCACTATAGTCTTATTACAAGTTCTTCCAACTCCAAAACTGAAGAAAGGTAAAGGCTTTGCCATCAAAGGTACGCAGTTTATTGACAACTGCTTCAAACAATAGCACCAAAGCTTCAGTTCCGATCAAAGGCGATCAAACAAATCATGTGATACACAATCGAACTGTGAAGGACATCACGCCCAGGTACGAGCACCGGTTTCTTGTGGTAGACCTTGTTCTCCCATACCTCTGTGCCCACATGTGGTGTCTAGGGGCTGCTCTGTACGCCCTTTCTTCATTGTCAAGAACAAAGGAGAGCTTTTTAGATCTTTTTAGTACACTAGTGACTAGTGGCCCTAAAAAGGCATTCTCTGACCAGATTGCAGCGGCTGGTGTTGGAGACTGTCAGAGGTCTCAAACCTGTATGCACAAGTTCCTCTGACTAAGCGGAATAAATTAGCAGTATATAATTAGCATGATCTGTCTTGTTGCATTCCTCACTGCGGTTGGTCTCGGCCTCGCGATCTTGCTCCAGAGCACGACCTCCGATGCAGGCCAGCGCGCAAGCGATGATGCCTCAAAATGATGCTGAAAGCAACACGGCAAAGCGAATGAAAGTCGTTCCTAAAACGTGAGAACTTTGCCGGTGAGGTGTAAGTAGGTGAAAATCTGAGATGCTCTGCTGTAGGAGCCTGCTGTGGCCTTTCAACAAAGGAAAATGCCCCCGTGCGCCGTGCACTCACCACAAACTCGCTTGGCCAGGTCACGTGGAACTCTTTTCTCTGCATACCACCGTGCTTCCACATACTGTTTGAAAGGCTCAATGGGCAAAATGGTCTTCACCTTCGCTTCAGGGCACTGTACCAAACTGGGATCCCCAAACTCACCAAACGGTACTGGCATAGTTCAAAAAAACGTCAGGATTTGCGAAGGCTGTGTTGGCTGTGACAAGTGGGATCTCCTCCAATTCGGAATATTGCAATTCATTTTCCTTAATCGCTGGCTACCAAGATCCGCACGACATGGAGACACATGGAGACACTGTATAAGTATGGGGCAACAAGCATTGGGAGCGCAAATGTCCAACGGCTTGCCTGACGCAGCACGCCCAATGGAGTCTTGATGCGAAAGTGGACAATGGTAGGGCCCTCGAAGGTCACGTTGGTCTCAATGGATTTGGAGATGGTGGCGGATAGTGGCACCTGCAATCTTCGTTAGACTCCGTTAGACTTTTGTGGTGGTGGGGCAGGATTGACGCAGGCAATTGACAAGATACAGATAGAGTCCTTCTTATGCAGCTTGGGCGCAGGTAGAGATGGATGTCCGAAGAGAAACAAGCCATGTGTTCTCTCTTCAAAAGAAGCCATGTGCCATTCATCTCTTAGCTCTTCGTTGACAACCCCCTTGCCGTACTCTTGGGTCGCCGTGTGATCGGCCGTTAGAAATTTCTCCAGCACAGGCAGGGGCAAAGGAGCATGAAGCGTCTTGAAGTGGTAGGGATCAGCGCTGTTCCTTGAAGAAGAAGCTGGGCCGAGTACTTTTGCTTGGCTGTACTAGGAGTCAGAATGATTCAGAGTTGCCAAACAAAGAGTCCAACTCCAACATTGGTACAAAATTCATGCAGCAAAACTCTGGATTGGCTGAGGATCATGTGCATTTCGCAGCAGTGCTGGTCGAACTCCATCTGTCTAATGGCAGCGAGGTAAAAGGAGCCACTCCTGGTTCAAAGCAAAATCGAGCAACCACCCGCATTGTACCTTTACCGACACCGACCGGCCTTTGTGCTAGCCAAAAACAGGGAGAACTGCGGCTGCGCAAGTTTCGTTATTCTTTTCCGTGCCCCGGAAACTCTGAAAATCCCCCAGGGCTTTAAGTAACAAAAAAAAAAGATGATTGAAAAAAAGAAAGGAAAAGGCAAGGCGACTTCTTTTGTTGAGCCCGGGGGGGTTAGACCGCTAGGAGGCAGGTAGTAGCTAGGTAGGTAGCTACTACCCACGAGTAAGCTACTACTTAGGAAGGATAGCTCACGCACTAATGATTGGGTTTCTAGATTTTTAGGGAAACTTGAGAATGAAATCCAACACAGTTTTTCTTTGTCCATATTCCATATCTTTTTTCTTATATGATTTCTTTGGTGGTCCACACCTCTAGATTGCATCCAGGTGGAATGGGGAAATCTCATGAGTGGCGCTTTTTGAGGACTCTGCACACCAAGTCTCTCCACATCAGCCTCCAGTCTTTGGTGGCAGATCAACTCCCATTGCGGGGGTCGGCCTCCAAAGTCGTTCTATCTGTCTGTTGGAACTGTATGAGCGGCAAAATCTATTTGGTTTAGTCGCAGATCAGATGGTATCTCCTTTTGAGGGGCCCTATCATCTTCACAAGCAAATACCAATGAAACAGTGCATGCCGTAGACTACTTTAGTAGAGCCCCCTAAATAAAAGTGCTTGCTCATAATATGAAGTTGTTCCTATCTATGGGGGGAGCCAAACTCAAGACACAAGCGGGTGCATGGCATACCTCTTCGTGCCTTCAGCATCAAACCAAATGAAGATCCTCTCAAGGTGTTCTCTGACCTGGACGAAGTGATTGTGTCGAGATAGTTTTGTGTTAAGGGAAGGATCGGGGCTATATTCCCCGGTGTCATGGAGTCACAACATTGTATACTAAAGGTCCAAAGGTCGAAAGAAAGAAAGTTCCTAATAGCGTTCTTGTTCCTAGTAGTACGGTCAGGAGCCCCTAGTAGCGTCCTTGCTCCTAGTAGCGATGCCAGGAGCCCCTAGTAGCTTCTTGTTCCTATAAATCATAAAAAAGACAGATAAAAGCATGGCCTTGCAGTTACCGCTCTCGCCTCATAGGCCTTCAACCTGGAGGACTCTGGCATCTCGCGGCTGCAGCGACGGTAGGGGACGTGCTGACATTCGCCTCCCAATCCGAGTACGCACTACATGAGAGCGACTTCCTTTCATCCTTTTGCACGTTGGGAAGGAGAAGGAAAAGGTTACTCCTTTTGGCACGTCATTCTTTTCGATCGTTTTTCTTGATCTTTGGATGCACCATGTTGAGAGTGCGAAGGAGCAATTGACCTCAAGGTGCAATTCATCAGCGCCTGAAGTGTCAAAGGACCACCCATGGAAAGGGCACTGCAGCAAGTTGCCCACAACCACTCCTCCCATGCCCAAGTGTGCCCCCATGTGTGGGCAAAAAGCATGCATCACCCCGACCTGCAGCACAGTTGAAGAGCTGTTGGAGACTGAAGGGAACTTGTTTGGATTGGTTCATCAAACTCCAGCCTTTCCATCTTGGCCACGAAAGGCCACCATGTACGTCCCCAGCGCAGAGATAGACTTTACTTGTCCTGATCGCGGCTTGCACAAGGCCGTTGAGGGTGCACCCTTGAGTCCAACATCTATTTGAATTGACCCTTAAGACGAGCTCCCAATTCAGAGCTTCATGTTGTCAATTTTCAGAAATTAAATTGTGTGATTGTGTGGCACCGCTCCAGAACAGTTTTAGATTGTCCAACCCCACGTACATAGCCACATAGCTCGCAACATCTGCCCTGATCAATGAGCTTCATAGGAAGGGAAGATTTCACTGTCAAAGCTGGCCCTCAAAAGCTTCTTGTTCCTAATAGCAAACATTGTTACTACTAGTAAGGCACTTGTTACTACTAGCGATGCACTTGTTCCTAGTAGCTTCTTGTTTAGCATTGCAAGAGCACAAATAGAGTTCCTAGAGTTCCCAGAAGCCGGTCCATCAGCGAGATCCGTGGCATTGCACACACAGTGCCAGCCATTGGGAAAGCCAGGAGGAAAATGCTTCGCACGTAAGGCCTCACAATTCTAAGAAGCTACTAGGGTTACTAGGGGCTCCTGGCATCGCTACTAGGAACAAGAAGCTACTAGGAACAAGTGCATCGCTACTAGTAACAAGTGCCTTACTAGTAGTAACAAGAAGCGACTAGGGGCTCCTGGCATCGCTACTAGGAGCGTCGCTACTAGGACCCCAAAGATCGAACTGGAAAGTCTTTTGCATCTACGAACGTAGCTCCTGGCATTACTACTAGGAACAAGAGGACGCTACTAGGAACAAAGGGCGGAGTTGTGGCCGACCTTCCCCCCGAGAAGTAAGCTGCTAGGCCAGCTTAGCTCAGGATAGCTCACGCTTCTCGCACTATTCATTTGGTTCCTAGATGTGTGGGGAAACTTAACAAAGAGAGTCTTCCGGATCAACAACTAAGCTCTGAAAAAACGTGAAGCCGGCATCATGCCTTGAAGTGCTTGGAGTTGTGGTCATGGTAGTCCTTTGATCGCTTCCGAACTGGCATAAGAACTATCCTGAGCTTGAAAAGCCGGGCTTCCAACACACCTTCCTCTCAGAAATTGCGATTGATTTCACTGACTCAGGCGCAGAAAGTTGATTGGAACAAGACCGAATGTCCAATCCGATAACACATCCATAATTTCTCGACTTGAAAGATTCCACGCAACCCTCGTGAGGAATGAACAGCTCATGACCTCATGACGGGTGGAAAGCCTTTGCTCAAGCATCTGATAGAGGCCGGCAAGCAAAGCTGAAGCAGATAGGGCGCCCCAAAGGTTCCAAGCTTCACGGCCACGGCAAAGCTGTAAGGTCAGCCTCGCACAACACACCGGTTGAGATTTGATTGAATTTTCCAACAAAAGGAAGCTCCAATCTGTTTAGCCCTCATAGGCTCGGGAAGGATCACAGCATGTTGCACTTTTGCACTTGCGAAGCACTTATTGCAAAACAACGGAGCAGCTGGAAGGGGGAGTTCCGCACATCCAATCGCAAGAGCTCCTGGGGCAGGATGGCATGAGGGTGTAGAGGTCAGGCTTTCGGGGAAGACTGTAGTCTCAGAAAGCGACATTGCAACCAAATAGTGTGACCTATGGCGTGATCAGCATGGCCTGGCATGGTCAATGAACAAACAAATCTCTGCATCATGTGCTGTCTCGCGGTGTGTCCTCTGGTTACTGAATGTTCATTGCGCGGTAAAACGGAAAAACGGTAAAATGTCGAGCACACACAAGCGCAAAAGCGAGGAGTAAACCTGAAAAACGGTAAATGTACACACTTTAGCGATTTTCCAAAGGTCAGCCAAACTCATGGAGAGAGAAAAGTCTCACATGACATAGCGAAAAAAACAATGCGAGCCGCCAATCTTGATTTGTCCACCGTGGAGCCAAAGCTGTTCAAAGCAAAAGTCGATCTGTCGTTGGTTAAGATCTAAAACAGAAGGTGCACAGACTTCCTCAAGTTGTAGGCTTGACAATGCACAGGCCCTGAGTGCGAGTCGAGCAAAGCTGAAAACACATGGACTGAGTGATGCACGGATGCATTTGTGTGGTCTATTTCTTTTTTCCCGAAAGAGCCTGCGAAGGGCTCTTCGTAAAAAAACATCTGCAGAACTACACCTCCTCTACATCTTCACATCTTCACCTCTGCACAATCACGTTCTCACCTATATCTCTGCTCATCTTCACATCTGCACATCTACATCTCTGCTCATCTTCACATCCTC
>CAXAMN010006224.1:1144676-1169585 GCA_963970005.1 Durusdinium trenchii
GCTCAATACTGGCATGTCATCGCATAAATCATCATGGCATATACATAGTTATATATGCATATGTAAATACCTGAGAAAGGTGGGGACGAAAGCCAGCCTCTGGCTTAGGGGGTGCCCTCGGGGCAAGCCCGGGCAAAGACTTGGCGTGCAAGAGGAAGTGATGGGGTAACATCGGGCAAAATTAATATCATGGAGTGAAGTTGACATCGCAGCCGCACGGATAAGGTGTAGAAATAGAAAGTAGAAGACATAGGTTTGGGGGGGAGGTGCCCTTTTTCGTCCCGGTTTAGGGACGATTTGGAAGTGAAAGGGCACCCTTAAGGAAGTGAGGCGCGCTTGCCGGCGGCGTCTTGCGAATCAGTGAGCAAAAACGGCGGTGGGGATTGATGTGCGAGGCTATGGGTAGGGTAGGTGAGGATGTATATATATATATATACATATATGTGTGTATGTGGGTAGAGTGTACAAAGAGTAGCCAGCAGTGGTGTAGAAACAGACGGTAGAATTAAAAGGGGCGCCCCTTTTCGTCCGGGGTCAGGAATGTTTTGGAGGTGAAAAAGGGCACCCTCAAAATTTTATGTGAGTTTGTCGGCTGCGTGTTGGCAATGAGTGACCAGAGACGGTCGGACGGGTCATCTTTTGCGTCTCGATGTCGGGGCGTTGCGGAGGGGACAAAGGGCACCCTTCTAGTCTGGGGAACGTTTGGTATGGTGTGTTGGTCTATGTTTTAAGTGAGTTGAACGGCTGGCTTTCGCGATTAGATATCGCCCTTGTTCCAATTTGGAATGTAGTTTGGAATAAGTGCTATGGTTTCCAGCAACAGCTGGCCACTTCAAATGGCGCCAAACTGCCAACCTCTGTGGTATGGATGCAACGTGCAGTCTCACAAGTACAAAACAGTTCAATATCTGTGCAAGATTACACCTCACCCCCCACACCTTGTGACCACCCCCCTTTAACTCATTTCGTTCGATCCCCTACCTCAAGCCTAGCCTCTCTGCCCAACATGGGGAGGGCCCCCTTCAGTCCGGCAGCAACGCTAAGCTTAGCCGCATCTACAATCTGTTCTCTTTCCATGGCCTCCTGAGCCCCTCGTGGCGATGATGCACTCTTCGCCGTCAATTACATCACCGGCATCACAAGAGGCCCACCTGTTTTTTTGCTCTCCCCCACCAGGATCTGGGTTCACCTCTCCGAAATTGGCCATCTCGCGACCACCCCCCCACCACACTGTGGTGGGGGGGTGGTCGTGGTGGGGGGGTGGTCGCGGGGTGGGACACCATCTTTTCTCACTTCGTCGCTCCAGCAATCTCAAGCCTTGCCTATCGGATGGCTTTCGTGATACGCGTATGTATATATATATATATATACCTGAGAAGGGGGGGAGACGAAAGCCAGCCCCCGAGCAGAAAAGCCAGGCGCCTGCGACGCAAAATGAGTCAGAGTCTAAGTGGTAAGAAAACACGCGTTTTCGAAAGGTGCGTTTTTTGGCGTTTTGTGCGTTTTTGGTGTGCGCTGGAGTAGCGTTTTTTTTGGGCGTTTTTTGTGCGTGTTTTCACTGCTTTTGGTTGGTGGCAGTCCACATGCATTTCGGTCATGCTGCAAAACGCATCTACTTGTGTGGTGTGTATATATATAGACGATATACATATGTATCTAGTATATGTAGATAGTATATAAGTATAAATACATATATATATATATATATATAGATAGATCAAATGTCTTCTTTCCATTCCCCAGCGCACGGCATTGAACATGTCTCTCATTTCTCACATCTCACTGCGAAGGTTGTGCTCCAAGTCATCTGCGGAAACTTGGACAAAAGGATCGCAAGGCACACAAGGCGGCATGTCGCCTTCCGAACCCTGAGACTCGTCCGAGGAGTCCTCCTCAGAGGTTGACGAGCTGGAGTGACTGTCCATGGAGTCCACATCATCGGCTTCAAGAGGCGATTGCAGCTTTCCAGGCCCCAGCTCGGCGCCATCCGCACCTGCGTGCCTTCGACAATCTTCGATTGTCAGCTTCACATCAAAGCGGAGCGAAGGTGGTACCCAGCTTTTGCGCTTCTTCTGGCTCTGAGCAGGAGCCTGGTTTTGCACATAAGGATGCACGTGGTGGGCATGATGCTGCACTGTTGCGAGCATCGAACGCGTATCCATTGACAATCTGTTTCGCACTGGCGTTGTGACTCGGCACAAGTGAGCCCACCCATGTTCAGCAGCTTGGTTGGTCGGGCACATGGCCGCGACGTGGAGCGCAACCTCTGACAGCCAAGTCGATTTGGTTCGCCGCCACCAGGATTGCATGTCGTCATCAAGCTGCACTCGGAAGTCGACATTTGCAAAGACCCCTTTGCGTCCCTCAAAGTCCTGGATGCTCGCAGCGTCATCTGTTCCGACGCTTTTTTTTCCATCTAAAAAACGCATCTGCAGGTACACACTTCGAATGCTTTTTTAGCCATGAAAAAATGCATATGGAGCAACTAACTTCGTTTGCTTTTTTTATCAAAGAAAAACGCATATAGGAGAACCAGGCTGATTTCTGGTTTCACCGCTGTCCTGCCACTCTGCAATTGCACGCCCCAAGGCGTAGGCATTGTTTGCAAAGAAGGTATGCAAGTAGGGAACCATGCGATCTGCACAGGCGACACGCACCTCGTGGAGATTGGCTCGAGGAAGGCCCTTGCGAAGAGAAGGTGCAGTACGAGCATGCTGCCTCGCTAGCTGATACATGCGTGGGTCAAGCAAAAAGGCACAATAGTGAGCATCCTGAAGGAAGCCCGGGTCTTTCACTTTGTCTTCTTTTCGTCCAGGGGCTAGGCCTCCATCACGGTAGTGCTCTGTCCACTGACGCCACAGGTGGCGCCTCTCTGTCAAAGCTTCGTTCGCCTCACCCCGGCGCACAAAGTCAAACTTGCCAATGAGAAAGTCCATCTGGGTCTCCATGTTGTACCAAAGCATCACCGCCTCAGACGTGACACCTCGCCCTGCCATTCGAACAAATGTGGTGAGGGGCTGCAGGAATAGCGTCAATCGACCAATGGGATTAGTCAGGTTCCGGTCGTGGATCACGCGGACAAACTCGTCACCGCCCTCACCAGCTTTCATGCTCTTGAAGGCCTCCGTCGGCCGCCCGCCTAACAGGAAGATTCTCCAAAAAAGGTACAGGCGCAATTATAGTCGTCCTGGAGAAACGCATCTGGCTTTATCGGGCCACACGCATTTCCAAACATAGACTGCCCCAGAGAACAATCATTAAACTATTGTTTTTTGATGTGGGACAATCTTTTATACGCTGCACACCTGGAGCAACTGCGGACTTGAATGTCCTCAAGGTTCCACATGAAGGCCACGCCGCTGGCTTGCATAGAGCAGAAACGTGTAGAACGAGGCACTTTCAAGTGAATCTTCCTGGGCTTGCTGGACCGAGCGATTCGGTCGCGGAGTAAGCAGCGAAGCCTCTTCTTGCGAGACTGAAACGCCAGCATTTTCTTCAAATCCTTCGAAGCTTTATGCATCCATGGGAAAACTTTCAGCAGCTTTTTGGCCAAAGTGTGGCCACCATGCTCCAAGCAAAAGCACCAGGTGATCCGCGAAGTTCCTGCCACAAGAAAACATTGTAGAAAGGGTTCAAAGCCTCAAGCCTCAAATGCTTTTTTGGCCATGAGAAAAACGCATCTGCAGGAACCACTGTCCTATGCTTTTGATTACCCGTACAGAGGACTAAGAAGCTCCCCACCTGGACTCTTGAGGAAGCCCCTGCGCGCAGCTCTCATCACTCTCGGCCTGTCGGTGCATACGCAGGCAATCATCTCCACGCCCAAGCTATTGGCAAGGCCAGCTACTTCATTTGCTAGGGTCGCAGCATCTTGCACTTTCCACGAAAAGTCCTTTGCGCGCAAGTGGTGCCTGCACCCAGCATTCACAGCCCAAAAGTTGGTCATGTTGTAGCCCTGGTTGAACATGCCATCAAAGGTCAATGTGCACAAGGAATTCCGTGCCATAGCAAGGGCATGGTCACAGCACTGGCGGTATAGCGTCTTCAAAATCTTGGCCACTTCTTGCCGGTTCGTGCCTGCAAAGAAAGAAGGCAAGGCCAAACCCCCAAAGCTTTTTCGCGCAAAAAATAAACGCATATAAGCTCCTATGTGATCCACAATAATTCCAACACCCAAATGCGTTTTCCACGGATTGAAAAAAGCATTTCAAGTTTCAACTTCAATCTTCGCACCTTTGTAAGCGCCACTGGAAACATACGCTAAAAGCTCATTCCGGCGAGGATGATTTGCTCGTGAGAAAGAAGACTGAGTTTCAACAATCTCCAGGGCTTCGAGCAATTTGGCCCGTTCCAAATTCAGAGGCTGCCCTCCTGGCTCTGCTTCCTCCAAACTATCCCACATCTGGAAGGAGCAGTAAGTTTTGGCCAAGGTCACCCCAGTCATAGCTAAAGAAGCTACGGTCTCTTGTGGAAGCAACTGCTCACAAGCCTTCACCCTTGCATTTCCATGAGTGGCGCGAGTGATTTCGTGCAATTGCTTCTTCACATTTTCAGCCAAAGCACATGGTTCTCGTCGAGGTCTAAGAGGACCAGAATCCAACCACGCTTGGTGGGTCACGGGGCCGAGCTTGTGCGCCAAAGCGCGGTTGTGCGAGGGGCATTTCTCGTGCCACAGGCATGTCTTGCAGACCCATAGCGAAGTCACTCCCTCCTCCCCCTCGAAGGAAGCTTTCTTCTTCTTGTATGCGCATCGCACAACTACGAAGTTCTTCGTGACATCTTGAACAGGCCCAGTCTCAGGCACAAGCACTGTTGTGCACTCCCCATAGGTCTGAATCAAGCGGATAGGAATCGGCAATTGCTTTCAGCCTTCGACCACTCTGACCAAAAATCTGCAAATGCATTTCTCACAAGGCCCAAAACGCATGGGCAAAACAACAAACACTGCAGTAGCTCCCACATGCTCATGCAACTTTTTCATCAACGGGGCCTTTCGAGCTTGACCCCCGAAGCGTCCAGAAGCCTTCGTCTGAACTGATTCTCCTTTGCGAGGCCTTCCACGGCGGCCACTGGCACCGTCTGTACCGGACTCATTCAGCTGTGCCACACCAAGAACAAAGTGGCCCGCCAACAGGCCTACCTTTGCCACTGGACGAAGCGGCAACGGCAACAAGTGGTGAGGAATCATCGATGACATCAGTCAACTAAGGGAATCGCAACTATGCTCGAGCCCAGAAGCGCTCAGTAAATGTCATCGCTTCTGGTCCTGGTTCTTCACCTCTGTCGCCCATGCATGTTTCACGAACCCTGGGAACTCCAATGTGATACCTTCATCACCGACCTTTTGTCTGGTTACTCACATGCAATTTCACTCTTCTTGAAAAAGCATCTACACCATTGATAACTTGAAATCTCCACCTTCAAATCCTTTAACAAGCCCTTGCGTTTTTTAATGGTCGCGTTTACAAATTCTAGCTGCGTGTTGTTTGGGCCTGGCGTTTACAAAACACGCGTTTTTAAACAACTTAGGTCAGAGTCATTGAGTAGCTCTGTTGTGAATGGAGGATGTGCATATCCTGGTAGTCAAGGCGGCGCAAAAGCACCCAGAATCAAAAATACCCGGGACTGGACAATGTGATTCCAAAGACAAAGGCAAAAATCCAAAGTAGCGTGCTACCCCCTGGGTAAACTTGCCAAAAAAGACATTCTTTGTCAACCACTCTCAAAGTGACGATCTTGTGAAGACACTCTTCGCCACACACTCTTGATGAAAAACTCTCTTGAGAGACTCTTCGAACAACACTCTTGGCAACACACGACTTGAATCAGCTGAAACCTGACCCGCTGATTTTCCAAAAAGGGGAGGTCAGGTTTAGTCCTCGGTCACTTTAAGCTAAAAACCATGTCTGCTTCAACATCTTTGAAAGAGCAAAACAAGATAATTTACGTAGTTTGCTGCACCGTGACTATCAATAACCTCGCTATTTCCACAGTTTGCGAACATGTTGTACTCTACTGTTGCGAAGAGTCTGCATGAAACGCACGACTAGACAGTCATTTGAGCATTGACACGCGCAATCGACAAGCATGCCGACCGTGGGCAATAGGCCCAAGACTTGAAAGGAAAAGTCCATCTTTCAAGATTGATAAAAATTGACGTGGTTTCGGACCAAATCTTCGCGATGCCGGATATGCCGGCCGGGGAACACTGCATTATTGACATCGTGTGTTCGTCCATGTGTCCTTTTTTCCGTTCCCCCACCCTATTCCGGCCTCACCTCCCAGAATAGCTTCGCCATATACAGACCCTCCAGCCTAAGCCTTCGGCTGGCTTTCGTAATATATTATATATGTATATATACAAATATATATATATATATATAGAACCCACACCTTGACCATGATGCATCCTGCCAATCCCTGCCTCGAAAGTGTACCGCGGCTCGACAAAAGGGTTGGAGGTGTCTTTCTCGGCATAGTTGAAATTCATCACCGCATCCTTCTGGAAATCCACAACCGTAGGCCAGTCATCCCTACGAGAGACCCTGGCCTTCAAAGCACGGTGCAACCGTGCATCAGACAAATTTCCTTTGCTGCCCAGCTGAAAGAGCAAAAGGTAAGAAGTGAGCACATCGTGCACCCGGCTCTGCTCCACTTCTCCAAACATGCTGACATCGTTGAAGGCATAAGCTGCACGAAGCAAAGCCAAAGATTCATCAAATATCAATCGTTCCAACGCGGCAATCATGGTGACGATGTCTGTCAGGGCCAGGCCATGATTGGAGCGCCGTGCTTCCAACAATGACTCAACAAGTGCAGGAGCCTTGTCCCGCAAGATGCTCACCTCATGAACTTCAGAGACATTCGCCTGATTTCCATGTGGATCCAAGCCCTGAATCAGCCAGCCATGCTCTTTCATGAAGTAGTTGTGCACCAAGTATCGAACTCCGCGAGGGGTCAAGCGACCCACATCGTTTTTGGGTAGAGCCTGAAATGTTTGCCACACACGCTCTTCAATGCGAGCAGAACGCATCCTTGAGTCGTCATCACCATCCAACACTGTTTGCATGGCAGCTTGCAAGCCGGCTTGAACTTCCTCCACAGAAATAGTGCGTCCTTCCTCTCTGCTGCTGCCACGAATGCTACCTGCTCGACACAGAGCCACCAGGGAAGCAACCACGAAGCTGCGCCCAACAAAGCTCATGATGAACACGAAAGAGAGATCGTGAGGCTCGCCAAGGAGCCTGTAAGGAGTAGAACTTACGACAGCCGGCGTGCAGCTGTGAAGGAGGGCCTGAAGACAAGCTGCTAGTTGGATTAATTTGAGCCAATGTGCGGGCAAAGGGCTGCTCGACCAAGCATTCCAACGCACAATGCTCTCCACAAGTCATGTGCCCGTGCAGTAGGTTCTTCTTTTCTGCTCTGCAACATTCAACAGAAACAGCAAGCATACGCTTACTCTACGTGCCGCATCTTGTCGTTCTTCTCTATCAGTCTTGAAGATCTTAGAAGGCTTTGACCTGGCTTTGATGTATCTCTTGCTTTGTTGTTGAGAATCACTTCGCAATCCCAGGTCACTCAGCAGGAAGCTCCCCATCGCCACACTGGCATGATGGAACAAGCGCATTGAGTACAGGGTCAAATGCAATGGCGGAGCCTTTGGGTCTCCTACAGTTTCCTACTGGAAAACCTATCGAAGTTTATCGATGTCTATCCTCCTACGGTTTCCTGCACCCCTTGAAAGCCAGAGAGTTGCGACTTGGTGTGGTGCAGTCTTCCTTCGATCAACAATAACCCGTGTTCATGAGGATCCGCACCTGGTCCCCAGAATCTCCTGGCGAGGAAGGAAGGATGCGACAGGATTTCGAATGGATCCTTTCTTAGTTCATAGCTCACAACTCATCATCACTCTCATGACGGTCAGTGTTAGTAGGAATGAACCTAAATCAACCCTTAGGCCCTACGCCTGCGGTCCGCAACAGCCTGACAATTAATTATATAGAATGGCAACAGCGTCAACTAAACTTCTTCAATCTCTTCTTGTACTTGCCACCCAGACGAAACAAATCAATTCATCTGTTTGCCTACATAAAGTTATTCTGGGAAAACGAAATGATTGAAGCTATATACTAGGGGCTCCTGGCCTTACTACAGTACTAGGAGCAAGGACGCTACCAGGGGCTCCTGGCATCGCTACTAGTAACAATATCAAGAATTTGATTCGACTCAACGTGACAAATCCGCCCACCTTGGCTGCACGAAGCGGTGAGCGGGACGCTGCCCGCAGCGGAGATGATCTGTCCCTCCAAGAGCGGAAGGAAGCTCGACATGAGATGATCACAACGCTCGGCAACAGTGCCCAGCAACAGCAAACCTTACACGTAACGTGACACGGTATCGACTAAATGTCCATGTGCGTTACAAAGAAGAACCCAAGCAACAACAAGCAATCCCAGAGCCTCCTCAGCAGGCTCCCCCACGGTCTCCACTGGCTCCTCGCTTGGCCACACATATTGCACGTAGCTGCAGACCAATATCGGATACCCTGCAACCCCAACATCTGCGGGAAAATCATGAAGTTCTAAGGCTGTCAATTCCGGTGATGGGAGAATGGACCAAACTTACCGAGCATTGGCGTCCTCCATCCGCGCATTGAGCATGGCATCCATCCTTGATGGCCTGGGAAGCTTGACCCCATGGCGTTGTTCTTCACCTTTGGACCTGATCGTGTCCTTTCAGAAATTATCAGAGACTAAAGTTTACAAACATCGCCTCGGGACTGGATCCTTTTGCCATCTTTAAGGAATCGCTCCTTCTTCTCGGAGGAGGACAAAAATGGCAAGGCATTGAAGAATCACTTTCATGATGCAAGCTATATCTGGCTTCGACAAAATACAAACCGTCCATCTGCCGATGTCTGCCACGTTTGTGGCCCATCTTTGGTAACGCATGATGCCAGCCTCAGCAAGTGACCCAATATCAAGGTAGCCAAGAAGCGGCACCCGACCTGCTGCGCATTCCAATCTCAAGGGATCTCAACTGTGCAAAGGTGGTCAAAGCAAGTTCGACAGCAATTTGATCAACCCTGCCTCGCAGCGATCCACGTACTTGGCGCGAACCCAGGGCGAAAGCAAGGAGGCCAGCAGGCAGACCAAGGGCAAGGTGAGAAAGTACCTTCAGACATTTTCAGCAAAAACGCACAGAAAGGCCATAATAAGCAGCAAAAACGAACAATTATGGCAAAGAACCAAAGCTCCGCCCGAAAATCCCAAGTCGCGCACAGAATGCTAACAAAGGAGATAAAGACCTGGCACATGGACACTCCGCGAGAGGATCCTTGGGTATGGCTGACAAAAGGAATCCCAAAACCAACCTGAGTCCGTGTACTATATCTGGAGTGTCTTTTTCCTTTGAGGAACTCTTGTATGCTACAGCTGCCACATGCAACATGAAGGAAAACCAGAAATGATATGTGATATGTAGTGGTATAATATTGAAAGACTACAAAGGCATGCACAATGCCAGGCTGGGCGCACGTAAAACCTCCGTATCTCTTCAGTTCCCTGGCACCAGAGACACAGGTGTGGATACTGTAAGAGGAATGAATCTCCTTTGCGAATGAATGTTCAAACTGTTGTTTCGAAGCGTTTGAAAATGATCTGACAACTCTTGCATACCAATAAATCTTCGCTGGTCGAGAACATCTGCACTTGATTGGTTGTCCCCTTTCTCCCGACTTCTCTGGTCTTTGCTATGTGGCTACGGCTCCAAACATGGAAAGTCAAAACCCCCAGGCCAAAGGAACGGCCGAACACTGAAGAAACAGCAAATGTACAGAGTCAAATAATACCCCTTGTGACACTTGTGAGCCTTCCGATTGCAGACCCGACTCGATTGGAGTGTGTCTCGCAACAACAACAACAACAACAACAACAAGAAGGCTTGTTGCCAAACTCGAAGTTGTCAAACCAGTCGCATCTCCCGTGCATCTCTACCGCATCCGCTGTTTGTTCTTAATGTATTAATGGTATGTCCTTTTTTTTGTTGTATCTAAGCCAGGGGGTAGGAAGTAGCTACTAAGCTTCAGCTTAAGTAGCACCACGATTTTGGGGAAACTTAACTTATCTGGCGCCTCCAACACGAAGGTGTCCCGCATGGAGCGCCAAGCCTGGACGACTCCACCGAGGAACACAGCACAGCCCAGTGAGTGACGGCGTCAGGTCATTTTCGCCCCACCTCAGCGAAGAGGAGGCAGTTCAGCACCAAGATGGTGAAGCCCGACCAATTCTACGCACAAGCACGCACAATTCTAAAACAATGCAAAAAGGAATGTGGATCAGCTAGTAGACCAAGCCGTGTCTGTCCGTCCATCCGTCGGTCTGTCTGTCTGGCCGTCCGTCCATCTGTCCGTCTGCAAGGATGCACGTTATGTTCATGGAACTCTGCCATAAAAGAATAATTTTGCGTGTGTTGCATGCATACACATAACTTGGCCAATAAAATGTGCAGTACTTGTCAAAGCCATTGATCTTCCACTGTCTCTTTCGTTTTGCCCGCCTCGTACATATAGATCCGGGCGCTCCAGTCATGAAAAAGAACTTCATGCAACTCACAGAGAATGGAGATCACAACGATCAGCAAGACTGCAGACACGATGGCTTGCCTGATTCTCACAGGGAACTCTGCTTCAACTGAAAGCTAATTGAACTCTGCGGTACTCCAAAGAGCCATGCTACTTCCTTAACATCTTGACAGAATTGCCGAGAAGAAAATGATGGCAACCAAAACAAACAACGGCCACCATAATCCCAGCAAGAACAAAAGTGAGAAGCTGTCAGTACGGCTCTCTCGATCAGCGACTGCCGACCAGGCACTGGAATTCTGCTTGTGAATAAAGAGACACAAGCTAGGGCATAAATGTCACAATGAATGAATGTCGTGTTCACCAAGAAAACGCATTCCAGAAAAAAAATAGTGTTTCTACAACATACTCTCTTGCTGCGAGCTCACAGCTCTGCATGCAGTTTTTGGAAGATCCCAACATGTTCAACATGCCTCCCCGTGTTCCAACGAAGTGCCGTGACGTGCCTTTGCAACAGCTGCTGCGGGGAATAAAACAATGCCCATCCTCAAGCTGACACAATCCCCCAGCCACCCAGATGTAAAGTCTGAAATGTGAAGAAAGTAGAAAAGAGTAAACAAAAGATCAATACAAAGACTATAAAACAAGTAAGAATAGAAAGTAGAGGAGAAGTTAATGGAGAATAGAGATGAAAAAAAATGTCTTTGGGCCCCTTTAATGAGGCCACTTCTTGTTCATCTCTTTTCATTGCAGATCAGCCATTGGCAAAGACTTGCACTCTGCCTTTGGCAAGCATCAGTTGCAAAATGGCCAGCAAAGCCTGACGTGGACAAATAGAATTCTACCGAATTCTACCTGTCCAAATCTGTCGGGATATCAGCCGAACAAATGACCCAATGGTTGCGGCACACAAGAACACTGTATGCTATGTCCTGTGGCATGTTTCAAGTAGTTGCAGCACATTGGTGAGTTTTGTGGGCCTATTGCTTGGCCTCCCACCTAATAGCAATGGCCTCCAACCTATTGCTTCAAGGGACTAGTTTGCTTCAAAAGAGTGCTAGAAAGACCACTGATATAGTTTGAGAATTGATACCAAGTTGTGAGTACCCATCTACAAGGGTCTTGACCAACCTCTTTGACCGATGCACAAACCCCCTCCGTGGTCCATATCCGACCTTGGCCAAAGCCACCAGGCCAGTGCCAGCTACCTGGTATCATAAGGCTAGTCAAAAGTTTGATGAAGACCAATGCATTTGAGGGTGATGTTTTGAGAGCAAATCGTACGGTTAAAATGGATTTCCCCAGATTTTGGGTAGAACGGTCATCTTGGATTCACAAATTGTTCTAGGAATTGGGCAGGCACAATCTCCTCAGCCCTTCTCACTCAACCAAGGACGGTTTTCATCCCATAAAACAACCACCAATGCATATACGGCATTCACCTCAAGAACCTCAGTCTCTGTTTCCTGCCTCCATCGCTAAAAGCCCGGTGCCGTCCGAGGCATAGACCGCCCAGTGCATACAAAAGCAACAGGCGCCTTCAAAAACTGAGTTGCAGGTGCACATAGGTGTACATGGACCATGCGGTGGCAACCCAAACGAGCCGTGACTCCATACAGTTCCCAATCTTATTAAAAATCAACTCCAGTTTATACCAGCGTTGACCCCTTTTTGCTTTGCCCAGGTCCAAGTCCACACGATTGTAAAATCACGCGGCCAGCGCACCCACCAGGGACCGGGACCAGTGGGAAACACATGTAAAATCAGCACGCACAGCAAACTGGAGACGGGAGACAAATGGGAGACAAGTGTAAAGTCATGCGGCCAAAGCACCCACAAACGACTGGAGACACTGGGAGGAAACAAGTTGGAGACAAATGGGTGATAAAATCATGCGGCCACAGCAGCCACAGTGCGGCAGGAACGCAAGCCCGGAGACGAATGTAAAATCATGCGGCCCGGTCACGCATTCCTTTCAAAGGAGTAAGAACCCCTCACAGAAAAACCAACTGAAAAGTGCAGGCAAAGCACTCGCTTTTGTATGTTGGTTTAGTTTCTCCTGGGTCGGGTCCAAATGACTTGAAGTCAAAACCGCACTGGGATGGTGCTGAGATGACAATCTGTTTCAGGTCGTTCAGCTTGTTGACGTCTGTGCCCAAGGCGTCTGACGGGTTCAGCCCACAGACTGGTGGGGGTGGTTCTCTGTCTTGGGATCAACTTGAGGGCATTTTGGCTAATGAAATGTATTACAGAAACATAACCTGCTTTCCACAGGCTCCCAGCACATTTTAAGTTTCTTGAAACATCAAATCAAAAAACCAACGGAAAAGTGCAGGCGCAGCAGGCACTTTTGCATGTTGATTAGTTTCTCCTGAGTCGAATCCTAATGCAAATGACTAGAAGTCAGAACAGGACTGTGTCAACGCCACGATTTCAGAGCCTTGCTCGTCCAGGATTACCACGAGTCGCGCCACGCATCGGGAGGACGATGGAGCTTGAAGCACCGCCTGCAAAGACTGTGAAGTGAGCGCTCTTCTTCAAAATCTTTCTGGTGGAGGGAGGTTGGGCCCCAGCCGCATCCGATCATCTCCTGACTCCAGCCTGGGTCTCCATTTTCTCCCAATTTTCCTGCTGCTTCCTTTGCACCTCACCCCACAAAAGCGCTTCTCCTGGCGAACCAGCTCGGGCAAGCTCGGGTACACGCTGAGGTGACGTGTGCAGAGGATCACTTCCTGCTGGGCCTCAATCTTAGCCACTCTCGACCAGCTCACAGGTGACCTGGTTTTGCTTGAAGCCGCCCGCGACCAACCCGCCTGAAATGCCTTGGTGTGTCCATTGGAGGTTCAGTGCCAGCGACTGCCTCTGCCATTGTGAGGCGCCGGGGTTGTGGTAGTTGCGTCCTTGCGCTTGCGCTGGCGAAGGGCGAGGGCGCGGTAGGCGGAGAAGCCTGCAGGAGGAGCGTCCACATCGCCTCGTCCAACTCCACAAGCTTGCCTGGGAGTTTCAGGAGTGGGGAGCTCTGCCATGGCAACCAAAGTACGAAAAGCGATCGTTTTCTTTCTTGGAATCAAACTTGAGCCAAGGCACTTTGGCTAATGAAATGTATTACAGAAACATATCCTGCTTTTCACAGGCTCCAAGCGCGTTCTAACAAATCGTCTGCATCCCACAGCAGAACACGAGAGGGTGGACAAATCGAGCGGTCCGTCTTCATTGGCGCCTATGGATGAACACCCAGATGAGATTAGAAGGATCCTGAGCGGGAAGGACGACTTGTCGGGTAAATTCGCCTTTAAGTGGCTCGCAAAGTTCCAACTCTGATTGGCGCAATCCACCCCAATGAGTACTGAAGAAAGCAATTGATTACGGCTCTATTGGCGCTGCGCTTTCGGCGAGTCTCCCCAACTAAGCTGGGGCCAGGGGCCGAAGCAAAGGCCTGGACCGAAGCGCCTGCCAACCACGAGGTGGCCCTGGAATTACACCAGGCTTTAAACATTGTACTTTGCATATGACATAAGACATAGTGCTCAGAATCATACGGGAGAACCCTGATATTCAAGAAGGTCTGCAGTTCAAGACCAAATGATTAATGAAACATTCCTTGTTGTATTCAGCTGCTTTACAAGTGGGTTAATGTTATTTTGGCGAACGATTGCAAAAATCAACTGTGGGAACACGCAAATCGCGATCTCACGCTCTTTCGTCACTTTCATCATGATCATGTTCAATTTTTCATCACATTACATCTTCACAGACTGCTGATTTTGGTTGTTGAGAAGGTGTCCGCAGAGGATCGCCTCGGAGCCCGTTGCCTTGCTTCCCATCCGTAGCGCAAGAAAAAGACCTGGCATCTGTCGCCAGGCTTGTATAGAGGTCTTGTTTTCTTACATGAGAGAATGTCCTGCAAAATGTTCTATTTGAGGGAGCTCCTCAAAGTGGGAATCTGAGTGTAGACAAAAACCTGAGAAGGGAGAGGACGAAAGCCAGCCTCCGTAAGAAGATATGAATACGGTCAACGGAGGTGAACGTGAGAGTGCAGGGGAAGCGCTGGGGGGTATCAGGCGGGGTTGATCCAGTCAGAAGAGAAAAAAGGGCACCCCGAGGTCATTGCTTGTTTGAGGTTTGTTTCTCATGTTTTGCGGATGGATCATAAACTTGGCGCGCTGTTAAGAGTGGATCGTACTGTTATGGAGGGAAGTCGACACGGCGGGGATGTCTACTGCGGTTGGAAATAGAAAGCAGAGTGACGTGCGAGAGGCAACTCGCTTCAGAGACGAGCTCCCCGCCTCTGCTCCTATCACATCCTCCCCCACGACGCCCCTCCTCCCCATGAACTCCCACCCTATATGGGGCGCCCTTCTACTTCTAGTCAACAGGCCTCGTCACCATAGAGACAGGGCACCCCCAAGCGACTCAAAGCTAGCCCACTTTTCACACCCCGCTGTTTCCTGTCCACGCCGCCGCGGCTTGCCGCTGTTCCTATCACATCCGCCCCCGCTACACCTATCCTCCACATGAACTCCCACCCCATACGGGGTGCCCTCTTGGCGACCATTTTTTGGATGTTTTTTCCAAAGCGCTTTGCGACTTTTTCCGCGCTGTTTGTGGTCAGGGGTTGCCACAAAGAGAAGAAGAAAGAGAACTAGCGCAGGAGGCAAGGGACAGAAGAGTAGAAGGAGAAGGAGAAAAAGGAAAAGGAGCAAAAACTAGCATAGGAGGCAAGGAACAGAAGAGTAGAAGAAGGAGGAGAAAAAGGCAAAGGAGGAAAAGAGGGAGGAAGAGAAGGAGAAAGAGACAAAGGAGAGAGGAGAAGGAACAAGAGAAGGAGAAGGCTCTTCCCGCTGCATTCTTGCAGATCACAATGCAGTATACACCAGCCAGTGTGAACGTATGTGAATATATGTGTATGTATGCATATGTGCATGTGTATGTGTGTCTTTAGGTATGTATGTATGTATGTATGTCAATGTATGTATGTATGTATGTATGTATGTATGTGCTTGCTTGCTTGCTTGCTTGCTTGCCTGCCTGCCTGCCTCCCTGCCTGCCTGCCTGCGTGCCTGCGTGCCTGCGTGCCTGCGTGCCTGCGTGCCTGCGTGCCTGCGTGCCTGCGTGCCGTGCCTGCGTGCGTGCGTGCGTGCGTGCGCGCGTGCCTGCCTGCCTGCCTGCCTGCCCGCCGGCCTGCCTGCCTGCCTGCCCGCCTGCCTG
Source organism: Durusdinium trenchii (assembly GCA_963970005.1). Lineage (NCBI taxonomy): Eukaryota > Dinophyceae > Suessiales > Symbiodiniaceae > Durusdinium > Durusdinium trenchii. The sequence goes on from CAXAMN010006224.1 coordinate 1,160,467, forward strand.
CCTGCTTGCCTGCTTCCTTCCTTTCTTCCTTTCTTCCTTTCTTCCTTTCTTCCTTGCTTTCTTGTTTCCTTCCTTCCTTTCTTCCTTTCTTCCTTGCTTTCTTCTTTCCTTGCTTCCTCCCCTCCTCCCTTCCTTCCTTCCTCGAAGACAACAGAACCTGGAAAAGAAATCCAAAAACATAGTGGTAAAAAACACAGAAAATGGGGTTCCGCCCTCTTGCGTATGGTTGACGGGCGTCTTCACCAAAAAAACGGCACCCGACAACTCCAACATTTCTTGCAATCCCTCTGTTCCTACCACGTATTTGCCCGTCTGCCACATGAACACCAACCAACCCCATGTGGGGCCCCTTTTCCGCCTGGCTACTATGCTGCTCACAAAGCTACCCTAGCACTCCTGCCCTCAACGGGTCACATCATCTCTTTTCTGTTCCCTCTCCTGCCCTTACAGATCACATTTCCACAAGACGACAGTGTCTTGAGAGGCACACACCTCCTTGTAACCCCCGGTCGAACGCTATGCTACTTCAATGCCCACCAGTCCGACCACTTTTCGTGCTCGTTGTCCCCCCTTTCCTATCATCGACATGAAATCCCACCCCTGGTAGAAGACAGTTTACATTGCCTCCTGAGCCCCTCATGATGCTAATGATACACTGATCGCCGTCAGTTACATCACTTGCATCACAACACCCAGAAACCATACATTGTCAATCCCATTCTGGCCACAGTTTCTTTTCGCTCTCCCCCACCAGGATCTGGGTTCGCCCTCCGAAATTGGCCTTCCTGCGACCAACTCACTTCGTTCGCCCATCCCAACTCCAGAGCCTATCGGCTGGGTTTCGTGACAAATAAACACAACTTGTGTAGAACCTTGGTCTGAGATAGCCGTATCGTCAGCTTCGATCATGGGATTCTGTTGGGCTCAACGCAGTCCATGATGTTTGAAGCAAACAAAACACAAGTTTGGCGCAAAGGGATTGTCAAGACCAAGGGGCCTTCAAGGTTGAGCAGTACTTCAAAAGTAAGAAGCAAAAGAAGCTCAAACATAAAATAGACAACATGGACTCCCTGAAGGCTCAAATATGAAATAGGCAACAAAATAATCACTTTTGCAAAATGCTAAGGCTGATATGTACATGAATTTTCTGAGACCTCAGATTGGCCCCAGCTTCCCATCCGAACTGGGTTCTGCACCCATAAAACCTGAGGCCGCAGCCACCTGATACTCGTGACTCGACACAATCTGGGCTAATAAGCGGAAATTGCAAATGAATATCTGAGATAGCACAAAATGATATCGTTTTGGTTTAAAGTTATCGTTGTATTGAAGCCCAGGCCGGGGGTACGCTGCTAAGAGGAAGAGGTAGCTACTAGCTACTGGACGCAGGATAGCTCACGCTTCTTCCAGGAAGCTCCCCCCGAAGAAGTGCTCGTGCTAATCATTTGGTTTCTATAGGTTGCAGGCCATCGCGGAGGCCTAGGTTTTTAGGATTCCTAGGGAGCCTTTCAGCCTCTCACCTGCAGCAGCAAGGAGCCCTGTTGGTCCATGCCAAACTCGCTCTCGAAGCCCTGGCCACCAAGACCGTCACTGAAGAAACGTTGGATAGTGGAACATTGATCGCACTTCCTTCAGCATCAAGAGAAAGCTTTCTTTCATGGATTTCCTCTTTGGGGAACAAACATTCCGAAAAATTCACTTGTACCGCTTATGTAAATCTCGCGGTCAAACAGACCGTGGTGTACTGTCACAACATGAAGCCTGCCAGAGGCTCAGGGCCTGCATATGTGCATACATGTTGCATGTTGCTACAACAAAAATACGCATAAATGATTGCCCGGATATGCTGCGCACTCAAACATTGCAATGAAATGTCTTCACGCTGAGCACCTGTAACACATTCTGGGCGTGGATCTCGAAGAAAGCTGGCACTTCCTTGGCCGTCTAGCTGAAGAGGCGCTTGATCCGGTATTGCAGGTCTAACTTATCTCAGTAGTGTACATTCAGGTCGAAACAAGCGCTTCGAATGCCCCTCAGTAGTGGAGCAACAGCAACCTGACCTCACCGACTATGTTTGAACTTCTGCAGTACATGCATCCATGATGATTTCCCTGAAAAAAATAAGAAGCGTTCCATCCAATGAAGGGTAAACATCGGAACCAAACTTTCTGCGAAGAACCGAGCTGCCATTTTGATGCCACAAGCCGCAAATGTGAAGTACCTGGCCAGTTGCAGCAACGGATTCTCAATACAGGGTGAGCAAGCTTGCAATAACATGACTTGATGGTTCTGCCTCTGGACTTGGACTTCAACCTATGTAATACTTCAAGGAATGATTTGGGAATGAACTGGCCTGAAGCTATCTGTCAAGCATTTAAACGCACATGATAACAAAGTTCATCCAGTTGCGTCCAGGATCTCAGTGCTGCATGACCTGTATACAGTATACAAGTATATATATATAATTGGCGTATGTATGTGCATGTATTATATTATATAATGTGTGTATATATATATATACATTCTACAAATATGAAGAGGCTCACCAAAACCTCGGTCGGATGCTCTCGGTGATGTTCTCGCTCCTCGAAAAGATGTCACTTAGGCATGTTTTTCACATCTTTCCGGCAAGTGATCACCCACCCTAAACCACTTTTAGAGAATCCCAGTTGAAACTCTGGGCCACTGGGTTTCGCACATCCTGAACTCTTCCCGGCGATCTAGCTTGATGATCTGCGCCTGCCCAACTCATGGGCGTCCCATGCTCACTCCAAGAACCCAGTCAAGTCGTATCATCGTATCACAATCCCATTGAGCAACAACAAAGCTAATACAACCCTGTTTCTGATGCCACCCTAACGCTTTCTAAAGCGCCCCGAGGCCACAGCCCAGCTGGCACTATTCACCATCTCCTGGTGGGCGCCGCAGGCCACTTGAAATCCCGTGACCAAAGAAAAGTGGAAGCAAGAATGGAGTTGGGTGAGATGATAAGAAAGGAAACGAAACGGGAAACAAAACGTGGGGTCCTGAAATGGAAACAAAGTTTTTCTCCTATCTCCTACTTCCTGCTTTTCTTTTTCAAAAAGGCGTCAGGGTCACAAAGACCAAAGTCCTCGCAGCTGAGCTGCCCAAAGCGATGTCGCACAAGCTGGCCATGAGCCTGCGGCTTGCATGAAACAGTTCCCCAAACAGTTTACTGTGGGCCTGCGGCTTGCATGAGCTTGCGGCCTGCGGCTGAGCGCGTGGCCTTCTCGAGATCCCTGTGGGGTCCTGGTGCTTGCTCTTGTGCTTCTGGCATAGGGGCCACGTGTGTTTTTGAGCACGCTGCAGTTTCCACCTTCCAGGCTTTTCTTGCCCAGCTTCCTGCTAAACGACCACTTCGCAGCAGTTTCCCGGATTACAGTAATTGGCCGAGTTGTGTTGACGCAGTTCTTAGGTTCGTGCACGCCCAGTCCCTATGCCCTATGCCCTTTTCGTTCGCTCACTTCGTTCGTAGTTTGCCGGCGAGTGTCTCACTGTGGTCAGGCATTAGTCCTCCTCTTGTCCTCCTGGCGTTTGCAGTTGTCCTGGCCGCGCTGGTCAACCCTGTGTCCTCCTCTTGTCCTCCTGGTGCCTGCAGTTGTCCTGCTGTTGCTCCAGACCTTGTCCTCCTGTTGTCGTCCTCTTCTTCTCTTGTTGCCCTCTTCTTGTCCTCCTGTTGTCCTCGTCTTGTCCTCTCCAGGAAGCAACCCCAGAAGCCGATGTCCTCTCCTTGTCCTCCTGTTATCCTCTTCTTGCAAGGTTCTCCCCTGGGAAAAATGTTGGCCACAGTGTCAGGCTGCGCCGGCGAGCCCCGATCGGTCCCATAGTTCGGTCACGGCTTGTCCTGCTTTTGTCCTCTTGGTGTGTTCGTGCTGTTTTCCTTCCCTCATCCTTCTGAGGGAAGGAGGACTGCGTCCGCCCACGACAACAATAATTCTCTTCAACTAAGCTGCTTGGGGTCTACCCGGGTATAGTTTTTTGGGGGAGGTGAAACTGGGGAAACACAAAATTGCAAATCAGATCTTTGGGTCTGTTGTCTCGAAATGACAGCCCTCCCAAAACATGGACCCGGTCACTATGGAGTTCTCCTATTCTGAGACCCAAAGATACTGTTAAGTGCATGTCCCCTGGGTCGTCATTGGTTTCATTGTTTCGGTCTTCACCTCATGTTGGAGGTTTTGACCCATACCCAGCCACCAAACCAGTGAGCCGTGAGCCTCTTCGTCATCGAAGACAATGAGGTAAAGGTGGCCATTTGCCTCACAGGGTCTCAGCCTCAGCACGGCCAAGTAGATTCTATGCAGACCTCAATGTGGTGTCTTTTAGATTGACTCGGATCTATCGAGAATTGCAGGGTTTCCAGCACACCTCTAGTCATTTCTAGGCAAGTAAGAAATTACATGAAATTACCCTCTGCCTCAAAGAACACAGGGTGCCAAGCCTCAAACTCCAGAAGTCCAATAAAAAGAAAGTCTTAATAGCAGGATGCAAGATTGATGAAATGCCACCAGCGAACCTCTTCTCCATCTAGAACAATCTTCAGAAACTCTACAGCCGGCACTTCACTTCTTGACCACACGCTCCTCAGGTCGCTACCCATAGCAGGGTGGACCCTGCAAATCAGGCTGGACAAGGCTACTAGGCTATTATGGACAGAGTGACTCCTTTGGCTTTACATTCTGAACCCAGCTGCAGCATCAGCTGCATGAAGCACCCCAAGACTACTTACAATCCAGAGGTCAAATAGTTCCCTTTGTTGAGACAGTGTCCAGACTCATCTCACACATAGCAGTTGCATCTCACGCCTCAGCCACTCGTCCACGCAGGAGTACCTCATGAAAAGAAAGCCCGCTGGACTTCATGTAAACCGTGTGTACGCGTCCAAAGATCTTTTGAACTTTGTTTGTCTCACAGTGAATGGAGCTTTCAATAATAGCTGGAAACCTGCAAGAAAGGAGACAACCAACATTCTTTCGGGAATTCTGATTCTGAAACGCAACCCCCAATCTCGTCAGGTAAGGCATCCGTGAAGGGGCCTTACCTTCCTGTCTTCTTCCATCCATCCAACACCCTAGTTAGATACTTAAGTTAAACCAAGAATCTAGCTGACAACCTACCTTTTTCACGCTGGCCGCTGGTCTCAGAAGTTAGAAGCTCCATTGAACTTGATACCGCTCTACTACAACGAGGACCTAAAAGGCTCTAATACTCATAATAGAATTGACACACCCCTGTTTGCTTGAGGATGCGTGCCTCAACGTTGCCCACAACTGGTCTAGCCTGGCAGGGGCGCAAAGAGAAGCCATGTGATGTGATGTCTCATATAAAGCAACTCTTGCCATTGTTGGATTGGCCATAAAAAGGTATTTGCAGCAGCACATCTTCCACTTGCTCGGAGGACTCTTTAAGCCCGTGTCCTGCAATGGAAGTTAGTTTGAGCAGCACTTTTTTTCGCGTTTTAGCGCGGGTTTTTTGAGTGCAGAGCAGAGCTGCTGTAGATTTTCAACCGCTCTCCTGCATTCAACCTAACATGAACATGACATTTGTTGAAACAGGCTGAGTACGAAATGCGAAGAACCTCAGAAACCAAGCTTCAGTTTCAGGCTCGCATTGCAACCCTAGTGTTCCTGCATCAAATGAGCTCTTCCTCCAGTTGCCTCTGGCTGAAAGAGCAATTGGCAATTGGTGTTGAAGGTCAGTAGAAGGATGGAGGGCGTTATCAGCTTTAGACTGTCCCGCAGTTGTTGCTTTATCCTTTCAGACACCTTCGCGTCTCTATCATGAGAAAAATAACTACAAAGTGCCCCCACCATCTGCTGTATGGAACTATTCCCTAAGACTTACTTCCAAAATTGAAGGCTCATGTTGTGCGATTACTATCAAATCAAACTCCTTTAACCCAATCTGGCATGGTTGCTTTGGAGACCCAGGACCTGCGAAAGGATGAACATCTTGGAGCACCCTAGTAGCTTCTTGCTCCTAGTAGCGTGGCACTTGTTCCTAGTAGCGTTCTTGTTACTACTAGTAAGGCCAGGAGCCCCTAGTAGCGTCCTTCACATTCTGTCCCAAGCGTCTCAGGACTTGAAAGAGCCCAGAAGTCCATCGCATAGCTTCCGACCTCAAACGACTGAGGGTGTGTACTGTGGGAGTAGCTGTTTGTGACCGATTCAAAACTATCCTATTCGTCCCCTTGAGGCTCCTGCATAAAGGACATAGGTCAGCATGAGGCCCCACCTGGCACAATCGCCAGAGTCTCGTCACACTCAAAAGAGTGGATTTGACTAACTTAAAGTTGGCGGCGCTAGATTGTGCTGTTGGGAGCAGAATCGCAGTTCGTATCCACAGCTGACCTACTGGGCAGACCTGAACCTTTAGAATCACAAGCTGAGACTAGACTTGACTTGAATAAAGACAACTTTCAAAATGCCAAACGAATCAGTAGGCAGGGAAAATGGCTGACGGAGATAAAATACGACCACAATTTTCCTATCTAATATATACATTACAAAAAAAAAAAACAATATCAAAACACCTGGGACAACCATTCACGCCAAGGTGCTGCGACACCTTGCCCAACCTGAAGCGCACGCATTCTAGTAGATGGATCTTCGTAGCACAAACAATTCGCTCTGTTGACAAGTCAAGATGCAACAGAATGCCCGAGGTCTCCAAAAAAGACATGGCAGAAAGCGGGCGTCGCTGCGTCATCCTGGAGACAGCACCGCTTTTGCCGGGTGGTCAACAGCCTATGCAGTGAGATGTGTTTGCTCTAGGCCTTAGTCTCGCATCTCTCCTGGTCAAATATTGGAACTATATATATATATAAATATATATACGGACCTGCCTGCAAGCCAACGGTCACGGTTGGTTTCTCTTCCACTTTGCATGCACCCTTCGGTCTTCAAACACTCTGGTCTGATCATAGGTCCTGGTGTTCCTAATGACATAGACTGTAAGGAGCTACTATGTCTCCTTTCGGATATAGTTTTGACCGGAAACGTATGTACGAACATCTTGCTGATCCAAGTCTGCAAGGGATGTCTAGATGCATGTGCATGAACTGTGCTCTGTCTCTTCATGTTGCCAATACTGCGGAATTACCCTATTTCCTCCGGTGCTGTCTGTCCTGCTTTGGCACACCGTTATGGGCACCAAGGCCACTAGCGGCAAAAAGTTCATGATCCTCGAGTGGCGAAGAGTTTCCCAACAATGACGCACATAGGTTTGGCTCAACTATCGCAAAAACAGAACAAGCTGTCTGGCTGTCTGTCCTTTTTCCTCACCAAACAAGGGTTCTGGCATACGACTTCAGCTAGAGTTGAGAATCTAACGACAATGGCTTGAGATCCCAACTCCGGCATGCCGAAAGGCTCAATGCGTCCACATCCACTTGTACGGTGTACCGGTTCACAACCACAAAGTGGGTAGCAGCGTTTTCCACAAAATGAACATTGCCATCCCAGGAGCGAACACCTCTCGCCAACCCTTGCATGGCCCTTTGGAGAAGTGTCCCACTCCCAACAACCCAAGTACGCTTTCGCGGCAGAGCCATATAAGGACGAGTAAACAAACAAACAAACAAAGAAAACAAACAAACAAACTTGTAGGCCGTTCATCACTACAACCACCCCAACTGAACAACCCAGACCTGGGCATACCAAGTCTGCTTGAGAAACGCTGAACGTCCCAGGCACATTTGGCGGTATTTGGCGATCACATGCAGCCTCAACAGAGAAAAGTTCAAGGCTCAAATAGAGACAAATGCAAATTCAAGGTCAGGTAGCCCTTCTAGGGCGGGCAAGTTTAGAGATCTTATATAATGCTGTTGATTCAAGGCAAGGTCAATTTTATGTCAAGTGCTTTTGTAAACATGCGATTTCTGCATATTTTTTGAAGACCTCATGTCAGCGCATCGAAACTAGCTCATTTTCTGCATTCATCATGGAGGTTGAAGGTACAGCTCAGACGGAGGAGGAGGAGGAGAAGGAGAAGGAGGAGGACCGTGGTGAATGGGAATGTGGTGAATCAAACAAAAGGTCTCGAACAAAAGCGAGGAGACTGTGGTGACACATGGACGAAAAAATGCTGAAAGAGTTTGTATAGTGACTAGGACCAAAACGAAAGGTCTTCTACACGACGTGGTCCAAGTTGCTTCACAAAGTGCAGTGACAACGAACTCAGTATACACCCACCCCCGAGTATTCCCGAAGCAAGTTAATTCGCAGAGCATCAGCACGAGCATCAAAGAAAAACAACAACAATGCAACAGAAATCAGTTTAAAATGTCAAATTGCCGTCACCAAGCAACCCATCAAACCGCCAGCAAATACATATCTAAACGTGACTCCTCACATTTGAGGTGCCCTGTGCAGAACGTTTATAAAAGTCGACCAGATCGCACGTGAAAGACACCAGGTGTCCACATCTATCTCAAACAATCATGCTATCTTCTTTCCTTCATGGTTTGATGCCATGAAGTTCCTTGATTTCACCCAGAATTTCATTTGCACGTCCAATGATTTCACCCAAACTCCAACCATCTCCAACCTCAATTCGAACCACAAATCCAGCACAGTTTCTCAGCCAAGTGACTCCCCCAGCTGCTCAGCCTCACTGGATGGGTTTGCCACAAATTCCAAATTACAGTACATAATCATGGTTTGAAGCCAGTTCTTTAAGACCACAATCCTTTGGGGAAAATGCTTTGGTCGATAAGTTCCGCCCTCCCATTGCTCAAGCAAGCTTCGTAAGGCCTTCCCCGCTCACTGGTCAGCAACGTGCTGCTGGCCTCACCACGAGTCATGGAATCTGAAGCTTTCTGCATGCGTGGTGAATCCAAAGAGGTTTCGGCTTTATCTACGATTTCCATCACCAGATTTGGAGCAAACTCCCTCGTTTTGACAACATGGAGAAAACCAGAAAGCCCTTGACACAAGGCAAAAAAAATGCATTGCAGGACAACTGTCTTCCACACTGATCTCATCTTGAGGCAAAGGACCACTAGGCACAAAGCCTTTCTCACTATAGGCACTTATGTGTGTATATATATATAAAACTTCCAATCGCTCCTCTTTTCAACCTCATGCTTGCAGGGTTCA